>OV725078.1:172173175-172773175 GCA_928085145.1 Nezara viridula | reverse complement strand
GTGAGAAGAGCAGGCTGGCCACGACTTCGGTGGGCTTTAGCGTGGCTTTAGATGCCCGGACCATATTAGATATTCGCAGTTGGAAGGTAGCAGCACTTGAGGGACCTATTGCCGGATAAGTAAGGAAGTAGGTGGTGGAATAGGTGTTGTTTGAAGGAGTTTATGAACGTGTTTTGGCATATGGAAATGGGTAAGGAGTTCTATAAGGAGGTATCACGAATGACGAAGGATTTACTGAAGGAAGTGGTTTTATGGGAGGGGATATATAAATCTATAGGTTGAGATCTGATGTTAAGAGAGTGGATAGAGGAGCGTAAAGTAAGGAGTTCTGAGATGTAGAGATGGTTTTTGTTTCTGAGAACTTGAAAAAAAAAACACCAAGAAGGAATTGCTGTTGGGAAGAAGGATATAGCCACTTCAACTTTGTGTACCAACAAGAAATATGTGAATGCTTGGTTATCCCAAAGATGAATCTTATGAAGTAATTCAATGGCAATGAAGTAAAGAAATGGAGCATCAAAGTAAATGAATCCAAATGTCAACATATAATCTTCACCCTTTGTTGTAATTTCTGTCCACTAGTTAATTTTTACTCCATTCAACTTCTCTTCTCAGACACAGTTCGTTATCTTGGCTTTCTCTTTGACAGAAGACTAACATGGACACCGCTACTAGACTTGAAAGACAAGGAACTTAAACGACCTTGTGGCCAGCTATAAAGGCTACTGAATAAAAAATCTCAACTTTCTATTGAAAACAAATAACTGATCTATAATATAATACTAAAACCCATCTGGAACAACGGACTAGAACTGTGGGAGACAGCTAAATTTTCTAACATCAAACACACTCAATCCTTCCAGTCTAAAATTCTCCGAACAATAGTCAATGCTCCTTTCTATGTAACCAATAAAGCCTTGAATAATGTCCTGTATATTTCATTTATTCTTGATCTTATCCCAGACAAATTTTCATGTTTCACAGTCATCATATCTCAGGGATCGAAGTAAAAATTGAAACCTGGGATCAAAGTAAAAATTGAAACCTTTGAATACTCATAGTGAGACCAAATATCTCAATTTCAAAGCCACTTGAGCCCCACAAATCATTCATATTTTTTCGTCCAACTTTATGCATTCCTGCAATATATAACATACCACGAAAGGCTTTGATTTCAATTATATCAGTTGCCTTTGCATCTCGTTTCCATGAAAAATTTCCACGCACGTCGTCAATCCCCAAGTTTTGGTATACAAATTGGAAGCAATACAGGTCATCCCAATACTGGACTGTAAGATTCCAAGAGCGAGGAGAATATGTTGAGGGAGGGTCCTCCTCTCCCTAGCCACATGAAGACATATCAAAAAGACCGCACGGTGGTTCTCTCAAATCCGGTGCGACCTTCGGGGTGTTAAAGGACTTAGACCTAGAATATAGTTGTTTTTTCTATTCTATAGTAAAGTGTATAATAGAACAATTAACTCACCGACAAAAGTTATTTTTTCATTGATACTGGAAGTTCTTTCGGTTGAACTATAGAAGTTTACTTCATCATCAGAAGTAGGACCCAATATATAAACTTGAATTGGAACTGGAATAAATAACAATAACAATAGAAATTACAAGAGATATTCATAATAAATAAATTTCTGAAAAATGATAAAATACATTCGAGATAAATGTACGTTTTTTAGTACCGCATAATTATAAATAACAACAAATTACCAAACATTTAAAAACTGATTTAATATAATCCGGGATCTACTGAAGATTTAACCATGTGATCAGTGGCAGAAGATTTAAAAATTGAAAACAGTAGAGATGACAACCCTAACGCAAAAAACCCTCAAGTCAGACGTCTAACTGGAAGCATTTGGTATGGCAGAATTTCAAAAATCGAAAAAACTGCCAAGAACTACGTGATCAGCAGCATGAAAAAAATAAGCGATTGGAATAGTTTCAGACAACTCAGTGGATGACAGATTTGATAAAGTCAGACAAAATTTTGGACGCTTTATACGAATCTGACAGCTTTAAAAATCTCAAAAAGTGCCTCATCTCGCAAAGGGTCTCTGCCCTTGGGGGTATAGACCATATACGCAGATGATTGGTATATGCCTCATATACTCTTTTTTTCCTCATCAATCTGCCTTTTTATTTCACTATGTCCAGTGAAATAAAAAGGCACCTTTAAAACCTTTTATCCCACTCTATCTCTCCATACAAGTCTGGATGCTGATCCGTCCGCTTATATTCCTACATACTAAGTCAGGAGATTGATCCCTCCATTAGTATTTCATCCTCCCACAAAGTCTGAAGATTGATCCCTCCATTTGTGGTTACCATCCCTGTGGAGTGTTAAGGTTGATCCCTTAATCTCACGAGCTATCTTGTGTGGCACTGCCAGGTAGCGGGCAGGTGAACTAATTGTCTCTTGCAGCAAGTGGCGGGAGCGGGAGCCACAATGCCTTGTACTGCAGACCAAGAGTGATTTGGGTGCTGATCCCCCTGAAACTTTAGGTTATCCTTCTACTCATCTTCCTTCATCCAATGAGTCATAATTCCTCCTCTATTGAACACGCAACTGTCGAGGCCTTCTGGTCAAACCATTTTGCCTTACATTTTTCATCAAACATTGCTTCATATCTTCTAAGATATTCATCAGAGAAAGAAATTAATTTAAAAGAATTTTATATACTTAAATTCTCTATTAGAGTATGTACAAATATGCAAATTAATCTCAAACCAGCCTACAGTTATTGCTATTTTAATATTTTTCGTAAAATGTCATTTTCAGAAAAAATTGTTTTTATCATAATATTGACCCACAATTTTTTTTTCCCGTGTCTAATAATATGTGTGGCCACACTTTTAAACCAATTATTAAATAAAGTAGACAAAAATCATGTTCATTAAAAAATTTAATATTGTATTTTACAGATAATAAAAGTCTCACGATAAGTTTATTCTGTTTTGTTATATTAAATATATACAATCATAAACCTCATTGATTTCACTGTTTTCAATAACTTATTAATATTACACTCACAAATTTAGATCAATTCACTTTGGGCATGGGGGTCGTGGCAAGGGTTGTTCGTCCATGACATCTTTATCCTCATAGTCTGTGGAGCAGGCTTCCCTACAGTGCACCCCTCCCCTCCTCCCCCCCACATCCCTATAAATTGCATATCGTTGAGTTCCTTTTAACTATTTATTAAAAAAAGCTAATGTTTCCACAAAAAAAAGTGAACGCAGTGCCCAATTTTTTCAACAACAAAATTTTCAAGCTGAAAATCAAGCGTCGTTTGTAATCAAACGGCCAACAATTTAAAATATTTGAAGTAGTTCCGTATAAAATGCACTTAATCGGTGGAAAAGCGGTACTAGCGTAGGTGTCTACAGGCCTCTGCCACATTATTCAGTACTCATAAATGGCATAACTGTACTGCTACAATAAGGTTTCGGTACATTATATTAATTGTATTAATGAATAATACTACTGCAATGATTTAATTGTATAATAAAATTAAATAATTTATTTTAGTATTATTACTTTCTTATTACTTACTTCTATACAGAGGTCGTTTAAGAAGGCGTAAAAATTATATAATTATAATAATAAAACTTAATTTTTTTACCTACACTACTTATGTTTCTCATACCTTGTTATCTGGTTCTTTTCTTAGCCCTGATGATGGCCTGAACTTCAGGTCGAAACATCGGCTAATGTCAAAATAAATAGTATCATTTATTTTTGCCTTCTAATTTGACTGATCACCCCAACTATTCTTCTCTCCTTTATTCACGACAGTCAACTATTTACCAATTATGAATCTATCTACACGGGGCCAACGACTAGATAACAACCGTCTTTCTACTAATCGCCGAACTAGACATCAAAATCATTCTAGGCCTCCGCAGTTACCAGCAGCAACCTTTTTGCCATGCCCATCTGGTCACTATTCACCTTCTTCAACTCCGGCCAGTACCGCATCTCGTGCCAACACTTCATCTCCGGCCATCACTATTCCTCATGTCAACTCTTCTTCTTCATCTACAGCTCTTCAAGCACTTAATGTACAACCCTCCACCCAACCCCCTATATCCTTTTCCTTATTAAAGTCTACCTACCCTCACCTCAAATCGCGCATCAACAACCTGTGTCACCTCCATCAACGTCTTGCAAATAGTACCGAACAGCAGATATTTCTTCTCAAATGCCGCTCCATCTTTCCTAAATTTATAGAAAACTCTTTTAACCACATTTCAATATCACCTCCGTTTAACTCAAAATTATTAAATGCCGCTTTAAAATTTAAAAAATCTTTACTTAACTTAAAAATCCACGAAACTATTCAAAATATTAATTTTCTCCATAAACAAATTTCAGTTCTCACCCAATTTTTAAATCAAAACATCAATCACGAAGACGTCAATAATCTCTCCATTTGCATTTCCAATATCTTTAATTCCACTAAAGCACAGAAGAAACTTATACTAATTTCAAAGTTCAAAAATTTGTATCAAGTCACTCTTAAAAATTAAGTTTATCCTGCAGAGAAAGGAGAATGGGTAGACAATATCTCTTCCACAGACATCCCCTCCAAAGTTATCAATATTTTAAGTTTAGGACCTAATTTTTCCACACCCAACACCTCTTTCAAAATCATTCCACAACTCATCACTGACCTCGAATATATTTACGCAACGATTTTTTCACCTCTTCAAAAGAAAATAAGGAGTTGTCACGCGTTTCCATCTGCAACATTATTTCCAACTATCTCTTACACCCACCGTTCTCCTCTTCTTCCTTTTCTCCTGAATTTTTCAAAGACCTCTCTTTTACCCGATCCTTCTTAAAATCCCATGATAAGATAATCATAACCAAGGCTGATAAAGGCAACAAAACTATAATTATGGACCATACAGAATATACTGACAAAATGACTTTACTCCTATCAGACCGTTCCACTTACTCTCCTGCATCCCGTGATCCCACCTCATCATTAAAAACCAAATTTAACCTACACCTAAAAAATCTTTTAAATTCTAAACTCATAAACTACCCTACTTACAGAAACCTCATCTCCTACAATTCAGTCGCTCCCCGTTTTTATGGACTTCCTAAAATCCATAGACCCGCACCCCACTCAGTCCGATCACTTCCAATATTAATTCTCCTTCAGTTAAACTTAGCAAATTCTTACTACCTTCCTTAAAAATCTTCAGCCACAACAACCCTTATGATGTACATAACTCATTCCATCTCTGTGAACAGTTACTCTCCTTGACCATTCCAGACAATTTTATTCTTTGCTCCTTTGACGTTGAAAGTTTATTTACAAACATACCCATAGACAAGGCACTTACTATAATAGACGGAAATTTGACAATCATTGAACCTCACAGCTCACTTAACCGTTCCTCATATCTCGAATCCCTTCATCTTTGCTGTAAATCAGGCTACCTCACTTTTCAAGAAAAATTTTTTAACCAAATCTCCGGGCTAGCAATGGGTAACCCCCTCGTCGCTCCCGACATCTCCAACATAGTTCTCAATGATCTTCTAGACTCCATTATCCCTCTTTACCCAGACGATATCATCTTTATTCGAAAATACGTAGACGACCTCCTCCTAATCATCAATCCAAATAAAATTCCCGATATCCTATCAAATTTTAACTCTTACCACCCCCCTTCAATTTTACAGTACAACGCGAACTCAATAATTCTCTCCCTTTTCTCGACCTTCTAATCATTAAAAATTCCAACAACACCATATCCACAGACTGGTACACTAAACCAACTTACACTGGCAGACTTCTAAATTACCATTCTAAACATCCCTACCATCAGAAAATTAACGTTGCTAAAAATCTCATCCACCGTAGTCTCTCTCTCTCTGATCCCCAATTTCATGCTTCCAATATCAAACGCATGAAATAGATCCTCTCAAACAATAATTTTCCTCGTCGTCATTAACAAACTTATAACAGACCACAATAATCACTCTTCCTCAATCTTGACTTCCACTAATTCTCCACAACCCAT
Organism: Nezara viridula; assembly: GCA_928085145.1. Lineage (NCBI taxonomy): Eukaryota > Metazoa > Arthropoda > Insecta > Hemiptera > Pentatomidae > Nezara > Nezara viridula. The sequence goes on along the minus strand of OV725078.1, from coordinate 172,767,121 downwards.
TTCGGCCTCTATAGACAGATCTCTACCTTATATTCCTAACCTTTCAGACAACATAAACAAAGTGTTACGATCGACTAACCCTAGCTTACGACTTGCACTCACAACACACTCTCTGAATTATACACATCCTTAAAAGATCCTGTTCCTCCCTCACACCGCTCTCATATCGTTTACCGTATTCCATGTTCTGTCCCCAATTGTTTTTCATCCTATATTGGTGAAACCAAAAATCTCCTAAAAGACTGCATCACCCAACATAAATATTCTGTATCCTCTCGTAATTTTAAAGCCTCCAAATTATCCGAACATTTTCTCTCCCTCAATCATACATTTGATTTTGACAAAACATCAATCCTAGCCACAGTTCTCAACCATGATAAACGACTCATTTCTGAAACCCTCCACATCCAGCTTAAGCCAAAGACAGTGAATTTAAAAACTGACAAACAAAACTTATCTTTAGCCTACTCCCAAATTCTGAATTTATTAAAACATTCATAGTTATATTCCTTTCCTTTTCGCTGACAACTTCCTTATCTATCTATCTATCTATATACATATAGATAAGGAACAAAATCCCTAACCCCACCTCTCCTAAAGGCTATCGTCCAATTTCCATCCTCTCAAATCTGTCAAAACCCCTCGAAAGAATAGTCCAATCGCAAATTTCCAATTTTCTCGAAGAGTTCAAACTTTTAGATCCTCTCCAATCTGGCTTTCGCCCGGGCTTCTCCACTCAATCCGCTTTAGTCAAAATCACAAACGACATACATACTGCAATTGACGAAAGAAAACTGACTGTATTGATACTCCTGGACTTCTCCAAAGCATTCGATTCCTTAGACCATTCTATCCTCTACACTAAATTAAAATCACTATCCTTCTCCAATAGTTCTATCCTATGGTTCCAATCCTTCCTTTCTGACAGGACTCAAGCTGTTAGTATTCCGAATCAACCCTTATCTTCTTTCCTCACTTTGTCTCATGGAGTAGCCCAGGGATCAAGCATTTCTCCTATCCTTTTTAATTCATACATCAATGACCTTCCTAGTTCAATCCACCATTGTTCATACCATCTATATGCTGATGACTCCCAAATTTATCTTTCCTTTCCGCTCACTGAGTTATTAGAAGCGTTTATGAATATTCAGAAAGACCTAGATAGAATCAGTGCCTGGGGAAGCTTGAATAAATTAAACTTAAACGCATCAAAAACTCAGGCAATTCTTATAGGTTCCAACTCCCTCCTTAGATCCATTTCCACCCTCCCTTCCTTGATTATTAATGACCAACCAATCTCCTTCTCCCCCTCTGTAAAAAGCTTAGGAATTACCATTGATCAAAACCTATCATGTAAACCCCATATTGCTCATATCTCCAGAAGGTCAATTGGTACACTTAAACTATTTCATCGTTCTCATCAGCATCTCCTACAACCTATCCGCAAGCTCCTTGTTTCCTCATTAATTTTCCCCTATTTTGACTATGGCTGTGTGGTATATGGTGGCCTCTCGTTGGAGCTTGAGGACAGACTGAAGAGAATCATGAACTGTTTTTTAAGATTTGTCATCGGTACTTCGAGATGGTCTCATGTGTCCCACCTATATGCCGAGTCAAAGTGGCTCTTTCCCTCTTCCTGCCGCCTATACTTCCTTGGAAACTTCTTATATCAAACGATCAACTCCCAGCACCCTTCCTATATCTACTGTCTCCTCCAGCCGAAACCTTTAGTCCACTCAATAAAAACGAGATCCCGTGATTCTGACCTCTATATTCCATTACACAAGACAAAAACCTATGACCGTTCCTTCATAGCCCACTCCGTCACCTACTGGAATTCTTTGCCACATAACATCCGTCATGCCTCTTCACTGTCAACCTTCAAATACCTCTTTTTCCAATATCTCCTCACATCCCAAACAGACATAAAATTTCATTTTATGAACTGAATTTGTGAGAAGTAAATGGTGATGCCGACAGATTAAATTTTAACATAAAACAGCAATGATTTTCTTACTATTATTTTTACTATTTATTTGTATTTCTCTTCACCTCAGGTTGTGCTTTTTCTTGTATGTATATATGTTTATATTTTATACTTTTTGTCTCTCTATGTACCAATATGAGTAAGTACGTATATATAGTTCCTTTTTTACCTTTATACCACAATTAATCCTGAGATTTTATTTTATCTTAGTTTTTGCTTATTATTGTATGAATCACTGTAAATATTACTACATTTTGTATTAAATTATGTTTCTATTAGATAGCTTATTGTTTATAAATTGTGCAGTTATGTATAAATAGATATGTAATTTCTTTTCTGTCTTTTTTTTTTTTCTATTATAATAATAAGTAAATTTCGAGAAGATTGTATGTTCATTTATATATGTATGTATGTGTATATGTATGTGTATGTGTGTGTGTGTGTGTATATATATGTATGTATGTGTATATAAGTTAAGGTACGGAGCGGGACAGTATTAGCGTTAATACCAAATGCAGTGATGTAAACAATCTCAGAATGTATTTATAGAGGATTAGAAGGATAAATAAACCAGTCTTGATTTCGTCTTCATGCGTGTTATTTCTTAACCCTAGTACTTTTTTTTAAGTGTTTCAAGCCCGCTACGCTTAACTGGCGCCGAAAGACGTACATTTTTTTTTTCTCAGTCAGTGAAAACTGTTACGAGGATGCCTGAATTCGACCTGAGGCAGCCGGCTCCTATGAATGTGCCGGAGATCCCTCCGTTACCACAGGGAACTTTAGCCGCAGCGCATGCGAACGAAATTGAATGGATGAAGATCAGGGTAGCTACTTCACAGGACCTGAGGAAGGCTATATCCGATCTCGAGCGCTTCACTGGAGAAACAGGTGAGCTAAACCACTTTCTAAAAGGGGGAGATCGGATCGTGACGAGGATAAATGCAAAGACAGACGAGAATCTCGTCAATGTCGAAGATGCGGTGCCCTTAAGGCAGGATTTGTGTGCAGGGTTAAACGGATTATACTGAACCAGATTCAGGCTGATGAAGAGACGCCGTGGGAGACGGTCAAGCAACAACTGAAGAAAGCCTATGGAGGCGGCAGATGGACGACCGAGGAGGACATCTTCCAGATGTTCCGCGAGATGAGGTCTTCACGGCAGTCAAATGGGCAGTATGCGGCGACACTCATAGCTCATTATAATCGTATTACGGAAAAAATGCGGGAAACAGCAGGCGCTCCGGAGGTAGAAGCAAAAATGGCCTTTTTGTCTACAATATTGAAGGTCCAACTGGCGAAGGAAACCGGGAAGAAGGACGGCTTACCCCGGGAAAGATCATTTATTGAGTGCGCTCAAGAGATGGTAGACTCCAGCGCCCGAGAGGAAGAAAGCCGGCTAGAGGTGGAGGAACCAGGTTGGAATCGGGTAGGCTATAGGAGGCCTAGGAGTACACCGATGACTTGGAGAAGGAGAGAGTCCGCATACAGCGGGAGAGAGAAGCACATGGGAGCGGAGCGAAGACCAGGGCAAAATAGAGCGAGGGCTAGCCAACGGAAAGAAGACAGAAAATGTCACGGCTGTGGGAAGAGCGGACACCTGGTGGCACAGTGTCCCCGCACGAAATGCTTCGAGTGCGGGACAGAGGGACACATTGCGAGGCAGTGTCCGTATATATATATTCACGAAGGGACAGAGACCCACAACGAGCAGAGCCGATGGAGGTGAATGCGCAAGGTCTGAGGAGAAGAAGGGTGCAGTCCAGGAGACGTGACTCATCGACAGAGGCTTCAGAAGAATCTGCAACCACCGAGACCGAGGAAGAACCAGAGGACCCAGTAAGCCGGGAAAGCGAGAGGAGCGGAGAAGGGCGGAGAGGCGATGGAAGAAGTGGACGGCGGCCAGCAGTAGAGAGGATCTGAGGAGAGTGTCAGGCGAGAGGTGACCGCATGCTACTAAATTATAGCATTCGAGGGAAAAGCTGCTGGTTACCAATAATAGAGGCAAGAGGAGTGAGGTGCCTGGTAGACACCGGGAGCTCCAATACCATTATGACGCGTGGAGTGTTGGAGAAGCTGTACGGGGGAGAGAGGACACTCCAAATCAAGGTATGTAGTTGGAAGTTAATCACCCTGGGTGGCCCGTGTGGAGTGGAAGGGGGAGTGGAGGTAGGATTGAGGGGATGGGCGGCCAAGGGAGGTAAACTTACGGTGCATGTGGTGGGAGAAATGCACCGGGAATATCAGGCAATTATAGGTTTTGACATGCTGGGAAAGGTGGGCGTGCGAATCTCGAATAGGAGAAAGGAGTGGAGAATAAAAATAGGGAATGTGAACTATACGAGCAGGGCAGCAGTAAAGTATGAGGTCGATAGGGCGCGCATAGGAGCTATAAGTCGAGCCGAGGATTGGAGAGTTACAGTGAGAAGGGAGTTCGAAGACGTTTTCTTTAAGGAGGGGGATAAATTGGGGGTGACAGGTAAAACGGTGCACGAGATCCCTTTAAAGCACGAGAGGGTGAGTTACGTGAAAGAGAGGAGATATCCGCAGGCGCTTCGTCAACACATTAGGGAAGAGTTGCACAGCTTAAAGAACCAGGGCATAATTGTGGATAGCACGTCGCCTTACAACAGTCCGCTATGGGCAGTGAAGAAGAAAAGCGCACCGGGAGAGAATAAGGAGAAATACCGAGTCGTGATCGATTACCGCAAATTGAATGAAAATACGGTAGATGAGAAATATCCAATCCCGAAGTTTGAAGACATTTTGGATAGGCTAAGCGGGGCAACGGTGTTTACCACTTTAGACTTAAAGGCGGGATACCATCAAATTAGAATGCTCCCAAAAGACCAGCCGAAGACGGCATTTACATTCGAGAGAGGGCACTACGAATTTACTAGGATGCCGTTTGGGCTCAAGAATGCCCCCGCATCGCTATAACATTCCAGCGATTGATGGACGAGTTTCTCAGAGGAATTGATGAAGGAGTCTGTCAGATTTACATGGATGATTTGTTGGTGTTTAGCAAAACCGAGGCAGAGCATGTGGAGCACCTACGGAGTGTGTTCGAGAGAGTGAGGCAATTTGGGTTGAAATTGTTAAACGAGAAGTCGGTGCTGGGACAAGACCGCATCAATTTTTTAGGCCACACGATTTCAAGCGAGGGAGTCAAACCAGACGCGCAGAAGGTAGAGGCAATTCGGAAAATGGAGATACCTCGGGACGTTAAAGGGATTCGCAGACTGTTGGGTACCCTCAACTATTATAGAAGATTCGTGCCCGAAATGGCGGAATACCTCGTGCCCCTTAACAACTTATTAAAGAAAGGCAGAAAGGTAATAGTGACCCCTATAATGGAGGATAATATTAGGAGATGCATGGCGAAACTGCAAGAGGAACCAGTGTTGGCATTTCCGGATTTTTCGAAAGTATTCACCATAACGACAGACGCTAGTGAATACGCGTTGGGGGCGGTGTTGTCACAAGAAGGGAATGGAGGGGAGCGCCCCGTAGCGTATGCCAGCAGGCGGCTTACGGACGCAGAAACCAGATATAGCGCGCTGGAAAGAGAACTGTTGGGGATTGTGTGGGCGATCGACCATTTTGGACCCTACGTGTTTGGGAGGAAGTTCCGTGTGCACACGGATCATAGACCTCTACAATGGGCAGGCAAGTTGAAGGAGTCCTCGGCTAGAGTCACACGTTGGAAGGAATTCCTGACTCAATACAATTTGGACATCGTATACAAACCTGGGAAGGAGAACGTGGTGGCAGATTGGTTGTCAAGGGCAATCACCATAAATGCTATAGAGGAGGACACGGGAGAATCATCCAGGGATGTGAGACAGTTCCTGAGTGAGTGGACGCCAGAGGGAGAGGGAGGTCAGATTGGGGATGAGTCCCCAGGACATGAAAGTCCAGAGGAAGAGAGATCAGCGGATATGGAAGAACGGGAGGAAATCGTCAACGATAAGAACCGCCAGATTATCTGGAAGACCAGGACGTCGGGTCTGATGAAGATACTATACAGCAAATATGGAAACAGCCGAATAACAACCATTTGGTCACAACCACGGATCAGCGGGGACCAGATCTGCAGAGCTTTAAAAGACGCGTCTAAAGCAAGGAAAATTCACCACTTATATGTGGGGAATGAAACGATTTGGGAGAAGATAAAAAGGCTATGGCGGGATGAACGATTAGGGATAGATAGGACATTCATCCGGTGTAAGCTGATGGTGGAAACGGTGCGGGACGAGGAACGACAGAAAGAAGTGACTCTTGCTTACCATCAGGGCAAAACGAACCACCGCGGAGTGCAAGAGACATTCCAGGCGTTACGTCGTAGGTATTTTTGGTGGGGTATGAAGAAAACAATCGAGGAAGTCATAGGGGCGTGTGAGATTTGCCTAAGTACGAAATACGATAGACACTCCCCCAGAACAATGCAGGAGGAGACACCCACAGTGGAGGCACCGCTCAGCGACTTGCAGGTGGATACGTTCACGTGGAAAGGGTACAAGTGGGTCACGCTCATAGACCTCTTTAGCAAAGCCGCGATGGCACACCGGGTGCAGGACCGATCAGCAGAGACAGTCTTCGGAGCCCTTCAGACGTGGTTCCAATTTTACGGAGTGCCCGATCGCATAACGTCCGATGGGGGTAGGGAATTCGACAATGCTAAGATCAGAGAGGAAATGAAGAGCTTAGGGGTGAAGTGGCATTTCAACACTCCAGGGCACCCTAAGGGTAGGGGGAGTATAGAGAGACTGCATAGCACTCTCAGTGACCACCTCAGAGTATACCAGGTGGAAAAAGGGCTGGAACCGGACATGGCAATGCGGAAGGCGGTGGCAGCATACAACCATTCGATCCATACGGTAACGGGGTTCTCTCCATTTGAAATCCTCTTCGGACTACGCGGGCGGCAACGGGACTGGGAAAGCACAGCTGTGGATGAGGAAATGACGAGAGGAATCATTAGCAATAAAATGGAATTGGGCAATCTGTGGGAGAAGGTTAAAGGAAAGATAGAGGGAGAAAAGCGTAAAAGAGTGGCGCGGGAGAATTTGAAAGTAAAGGAGATAACAGGGGGATTGAGGATCGGGTCCATCGTGTATCGCAGGATAGGGTCTAACAGGGGGAAGGAATTGCGGAGATATGAGGGGCCATTCAGGGTGATAGTCATTAGGGAGCATAACGTCGTGACTATTGAGAGTGTCAAAGAACCAAGGAAAAGAAGAACGGTTCATATAGAACAATTAAAACTCCCAATTTCAGAGCCAGAGCAACCGTAGAGTTGGAGTGCCCTCATCTCCGGAAAGAGAATTTTTTTTTTGTTTTTATGTATTTCAGGAGATCATTTTTTATTTCTTTTGTTTTGTATTGTGTGTATATAGCGTTCGTACACGACATAGTGTATATATGTGAAGAAACGTGCAGTGAAATGTGTAGTGTGTTTGCAAGGAGGACAGTGTATTTTGTTTGGTTATTTATTATGGTATATGAATTTTTTTTTTGTTGTTTGATTACATTGTAAATACTGAACACTCCGTACCTTTGCTACAGTAGGTGCAAGAATTTTTGTAGATATGTATCTGTTTTATTTCCCTTTTGTTTTTATCCATTATTATTTGTAAGTTTACGAAGGATGTCCGTAAACTGGTGGGGGGGGAGTTAAGGTACGGAGCGGGACAGTATTAGCGTTAATACCAAATGCAGTGATGTAAACAATCTCAGAATGTATTTATAGAGGATTAGAAGGAGAAATAAACCAGTCTTGATTTCGTCTTCATGCGTGTTATTTCTTAACCCTAGTACTTTTTTTTAAGTGTTTCAAGCCCGCTACGCTTAACTTATATGTGAGTACATATATATGTATACATGTGTGTGTTTGTATATATGTGTGCATGTGTGCTTATGTATGTATATGTGCGTGTATTTATATATATGTATATTTTTTTTGTTTTCTCAATTTCTTCCCTCCCTCCTTTCATTCCTCTGCTCTGTTTTAACTCTGTATTATATTATACGTTGTCTATACATCTTGATAGACTTTACATCTCAATTTTCTATCTAACTGTTCTATTCACAATATCTTAATTTTACTGTTTATTTCCATTTCTTATATAACTTCATATTTTTCTGTTTTTACATTTTTTCTAAGATTCCCATTTTAATACTTATGTCATCTTTTTTTTTTTCATTATGTTTACTTCATCATTCCACACTTTGTACCGCTTATTATCATTTATCTCTTTGTTCTTATTATTGTCATTATTCTAACAACTGAATTTTTTTTACCTACACTACTTATGTTTCTCATACCTTGTTATCTGGTTCTTTTCTTAGCCCTGAAGATGGCCTGAACTTCAGATCAAAACGTCGGCTAATGTCAAAATAAATAGTATCATTTATTTTTGCCTTCTTATTTGACTGATCACCCCAACTATTCTTCTCTCCATTATTCACGACAGTCAACCATTTACCAATTATAAAACTTAATTCAATTCAGACCCCCCTTCCGTGCACCCCTCCCCCTCCACATCCCTATAAATTGCATACCGTTGTGTTCCTTTTAACAATTTATTAAAAAAATGTCAAACATATTAAAAAATATCATTTTTACGCCTTCTTAAACGACCTCTGTATAGAAGTAAGTAATAAGAAAGTAATAATACTAAAATAAATTATTTAATTTTTTTATACAATTAAATCATTGCAGTAATATTATTCATTAATACAATTAATATAATGTACCGAAACCTTATAGTAGCAGTACAGTTATGCCATTTATGAGTACTGAATGATGTGGCAGAGGCCTGTAGACACCTACGTTAGTACCGCTTTTCCACCGATTAAGTGCATTTTCTATGGAACTACTTCAAATATTTTAAATTGCTGGCCGTTTGATTACAAACGACGCTTGACTTTCAGCTTGAAAATTTTGTTGTTAAAAAAATTGGGCACTGCGTTCACTTTTTTTTGTGGGAACATTAGCTATTTTTAATAAATAGTTAAAAGGAACTCAACGATATGCAATTTATAGGGATGTGTGAGGGAGGAGGGGAGGGGTGCACTGTAAGAAAGCCTGCTCCATAGACTATGAGGATAAAGATGTCATGGACGAACAACCCTTAACCCTTGCCACGACCCCACCCCCAAAGTGAATTGATCTAAATTTGTGAGTGTAATATTAATAAGTTATTGAAAACAGTGAAATCAATGAGGTTTATGATTGTATATATTTAATATAACAAAACAGATTGTTCAAAAGAATAAATGAAATTCATTTTTTTTCAAAATAAATTTTCCTCCATCATGTGTTTCATCTGCGAGACAAAGTTCGGAGTCAATGGGAACAAACTGCAACAGAAGTACAAGCCTTCCCATCTCACGGCAACCCAAAAACTACATCACTCTTTTCTTTAAATAGCTGTTTTTTTTTACTTTTTGTCCACCATGCAGGTGGAAGGTCACCCCTTTGCAGAATTCGCTAGAGCTGGTTTCGATAATAATTTTTTAATATATTGCATAAGAAAATTCGTCTTTGAGGATGAAATTTTCCTATATTTCTCTATTCATTAAACAGCTGTTTAAAATATTAGTTTTCGAAAGGAAGGTCCTTCGGAGGATATTTGGTCCAGTTAAGAAGAATAATGGTGAATGTAGAATTAGACACCATCAAGAACCTAGCTAACTTATACGAGATGGATGTGGTGAAATATAGCCGGATAACAAGGCTGAGATGGGAGGACCAAGTTGTAAAGCAATAATACTAAAAAAAATAAAAACATGTTTAATTTTTTTGGACAATTAAATTATTGCATTAATACTTATTCGTTAATACAATAAATATAATGTGCAAAAAAACGTTATTACAGCACTATAACTATGCCATTTATGAGTACAGAATGATGTGGCAGAGGCCTGTAGGCGCCTGCGCCAGTACAGCTTTTCTACCGATTAAGTGCATTTTCTACGGAACTGCTTCAAATATTTTAAAAAATAATCAGTGTTTTATAAAGAGAAATATATTCTCTAAATATTTTATATCAGCAGGTTTTCCATTATTGTTGGCTAATGGGGACGCCAATTTGGGGCTGTGTGTTCACTTTTTTTGTGGTAACATTGGTTTTTTTTTAATAAATAGTTACAAGGAACATAACGATATGCAATTTATAGGGATGCAGAGGGGGGGGGGTGAACGGTAGGGGTTGTGGCTCACCGTGTATCAGTAGTGGTCCACGGCTGGCCAGACCCCCCTACCGTACAATTCCCCACATTCCTATAAATTGCATATCGTGGTGTTCTTTGCAACTATTTAATCAAAAAAAGCCAATGGTCCCACAAAAAAAGTGAACACACTGTCCCAAAATGGCGTTTAACATGGTGAATTGACAACTTTGACTTGAGTTAGTTTTTCGGTCACTGAAATTCAGCTTTGTTTTAATTTCGTCATAACTAGGGGCAGAGTGGCCGAATGGGCTAATGCATGTGCACAGCACCATGAGTTGCCTGGCAACCAGATAAGCGAAGCTTATAAGAGATTTGAAAAAGTACAAGTTCGCATCCCAGTGCCGGAGGGAATTTTAAATTCCCCACCCTCAACCCCCGGCCCAGGAAAACCCCGTATAGCCTAAAAGGTAGGGAAGAATAAAAAAACAAATAAAAAGCGAATTAGCGGAATATAAAATCCAATATTTTTTTCAAGGAGAAAAAAGTTGAGATAGCTATTCCACATCTCGAAAAAGCCTAAAATACTACTATCCAGACAAAAATTTATAGGAATTTAGGTCCATATAAACTAGACGAAAGGACACAAACCTCTGTAAACAAATTAGAACTGGAGATATAAAATAAAAACTTCAGATGAGAGTTTCTTCATTTTTAATAAAGGTGTCACATTCAAAAGTTATTGGTATAGTTTTAAAGAGCAGCAATGCAACTTTCCAACGGTTGTAGTGACAATGATCTTAGCCCTGGAGCCAGGGCCAAAAAACGGACCTTATCGCAGGCGAAGGTTTGAATGTAAATTATGAAAGTGTATAACATTTTAATTAAAATGAGCTTTGTCTGTCATTCCAAAGCCACTGCTTTCAAAAATGGTAGCCATGCAAAGAGATCCAAATTTGCCGAAAATGGACCTCATCGCAGGCAAGAGGAAATTTTGATAGATGAATCTTTCTACAATGAAGCGCCATTTTTGAGCAGTCTGCCTTTTCTGGGAAGCAGCTTTCCGTTGGCATACTTCCTTTAAAAAATTGCAACTTTAGGGTTGTAAATTTACCAATCTTAGGAGCATTGAAAATAGAACTACAATGAATGTGTGTGATAAAAGGAAGAAATAACTTTGTCTACTGGCGGACTCTAATTAAAAAATTGCAATTTAAGGTTCAAATATTTATTAAAGTTATAAGGTTGAAACTTCGCTATAAGATACTTATATATTAGCAGTTAAATAAAAAAGTAGTCTGCCTATGTTAGGCCGCGGGAATCTACTAGCAGACTCAAATTAAAAAATTGCAATTTTAGATGCAAAAATTGACTATAGTTAGGAGATTTGAAAATTCGCTCTATGATACTTATAAATTAGCAGTTCAATAAAAACGTAGTCTGCCTATGTTAGGCCGCGGCTATCTAATGACAGACTCAAATTAAAAAATTTTAATTTTGGGTACAATAATTAACTAAAGTTCGGAGGCTTGGATTTTCACTACATAATTCCTTCTTACCAATAGTTCATTAAAAATGAAATCTGCCATCCAAAGGCCATTGCTTTCAGTAGGCAGAGTGAGCTTGAATGTAAGAAGCTATAGCGAAAAAAAAGATAGAAGTGTCAAGCGATCGCATATAATGAATAATTTATTATTAGGTTGTTCGATTTACAACCTATGAAGACCTAACAACTATTTTTTTAAGATAAATAAATACATTTTGAAAACATTAAAATTTTTAAAATAATAAATATTTATTTTTTAAAATTTGATTACTATTAATAGGACTAGGCGACTATTTCCACATGCATTTACTACTTTTGTAGTTCCTTATTTCATTTTATAAGGTATTTTATGAGGTTTCTGTAGCTTCTAAGCTAGATGTATCATTTATGTTATTAAGGGCGTGAGTGCATGTTGTGCTATAGGATAGGTATAAAACGAATATTTTTTACAAAATGAACAGATATATGATAAAATATGCTTCAATTTGTCTGTACTGATTACCTCACCGGTATTACACAACATTAATTAAAGAGTGTAATTCTAAAATATAATCAAACAAAATTTATTTCTTAAATATCTAAAGAATACTTTAAACAAATTGTAAATTATTTCTGTAATAATATTATCTTTTTCGAGAATTAGTAAGTAAGGGGAAAAAAGAAAAACAACTAAGCCCTCATAAGTAAATAACACAAATATATATATCATATATATATATATATATATATATATATATATATATATATATATAATATATATATATATATATATATATATATATATAATATATATATATATATATATATATATATATATATTGTAATGTTCTCTTTCCCTCCTAAATCAAACGAGTTTCTTTTTCAATATACCATTTATTTCTCACACATAGATATAAATTTTCAGGTTGGGTTCTGACAACTAAACACTCATTTAAAATTAAATAACTTTAAGCTACACTAATTTACTAATTACTAACTACACTAATTTACTAATTACTAACTACATTAATTATACATATAAAATTTATAATTGTTTCCATAACCATTGATTGTCCAGGTCTAAACTTTGAGGCTCTATCCCTCTGTCAATATAAATGGCATTGTTGGCACTCACCCAAATGTTTACGACTGTCAGTGAAATAAACTATTCTTATTTATGAATGTTCCGCTTTCGGTACCATTGAATTAATTTCCACTAGTTCTTTCTTCCAACACAAAGTAATTACCACTAGTGGCCTCTATCAACACTTGGACCGGCTAGTACTCCTTTTAGATCTTCTCGACTTGCTGGCTCATCACCTTCTGACATAACATGAACAATGAATGAATGAAACAGTTGCTGACAACAATGAATCCAGTACCATTTCTTCCCTTCTTGACACTCTCACCACTAAACATCATGGTGTAATCTTTCTTATAGATTCTGCCTTGCCTGTTCCATCAAATTTCTTGTAAAGCTACAACATCTATTTTATATTTTACTATCTGCTCCGCTACCTCTGCCATCTTTCCAGGCTGGAGCATTGTACAGACATTCCATGCAGTGACAGTTAAATCCAAAACCGAGTTCCTTTTTCATTTGCCTTTATTTCTATCCAGCTTGCTATTTTTAGGTTTCATAATGGGATGAAACCTAACTCCCAACCTGGGGGACCAGGGTTATTTGATTTTGGGTTTTCGTCCCCTAGTCTGGTTGCTTTCACCATACCTTAGAGTCCAGACCACCCCGTTTTATTTCCGGAGTATCTTCACCTAGCCTTTGAGGTCTCCTCCCAAACCATAAAAAGCAGTACAGGGCAGTGCATATTTAGTGGCGGCACTTACTCATTACGTCACAGCATCGTCATTGGATTATGTGGCTTTTTAATGCACCTGGCCTTCCCAAAGGCCAGACGCCCACTCCTGCTGATGCTGTCTCCCCCTGGTCTAGGACTGCTTATTTGGTAACCCTTATTCACAGCTAAACTGCATATCTGCAGGCCGTTCCACTATCCACCACCTGTGGACCGCCCAGTAGCCAGGGGAAGCCCTTTTTAAGTACTTAGCACAGATTATACACAGAAATAAATATTGATTAAAAAAAAAATTCTACATTAGAGGGCTACAGCTCGAATGTCTCCCTCATTCCCCTATAATTGTCTTTAAATATCTGATAAAGAATGTTGTCATATTCACATAAAATTATGGATAAATATTCTTCTTTATTTAAAAAATATTTATATTTTTTTTCAAATTTACAAATCTAAATACATATATTTGCTACCGTACTCACTCTTTTAAATACAAATATGGTTGTATTTACAGGTGCGTTGAAGAATATTGTTATATTCACATAAATGTATGTATTCCTTATTACTGAAAAAATATTAATAAAATTTAAAATGGTTGTATTTACATACATAATTAAGAATTATGTTGTATTCGCATAATGTTATGAATAAATATCTTTATTAATTATTAAACAGCCTTTGAAAAGTCACATTTTGGCAGTTTTTTCCTTTGAAGTCGTTTTTGATGAGAGAAAGAGGAGACAAATTTGACAAATCAACATAATCTTCATATCGATATATAATAGTTAATTGATTGATATCGAATTCTATGATGTCAAAGGATTTTTATAATCATCAAATATTATAATACGAACTTTCAAAAATGTTACCAAAAAAAGTTCAACTTCGAAATGATATCAGCTATTATAAACAACAGCTATTCAATGGTTTGCATCACGTTTTGCTTTAAGTGAAATTTTATTAAACATAACTTGAGGGGGTACCGCCATCCGCCTAGCGGCAAACCAACCTCCATTTAACAAATTATACAACTGTTTATTTAATTGTACTACTTCGATATGAAGATTATGTTGATTTGTCAAATTTCCCTCATAATTGTATTTAAATATATGATATAGAATACTGTTATATTCACATAAAATTATGGATAAATATTCTTCTTTATTTAAAAAATTATATTTTCAAGTTTATTTATTATCAGCAAATTTTACACCAATTTTTAAAATTTTGTCAACTTAAAGACATCACATCTAATTATGACGTTTCGGCTCCTTGAGCCATTTTCAAGTCTAAAATTTTTTTTACAATTTACAATCATATTTAAAACATTACATATTTCAACATATAGATTCTTTTTATATACCTAAATACCCTTCATATACCTGTCCTTTTCACATATGCAAATTGCATGCGTCCACTCATAATAAACTTTTTTATTTTTGTCATGTCCACCTTTAATTATTTTATAACATTATTAATTATTACTCAATTATTTCTTATTAAATGATTCAATTAAGTTAAAATTACCTTATCATGTGTCACTGACATGTCATCAGTCTCATTTCTATTCAGTGACTGGTTATTCTTTAAGGAGTAGGGGAAGACTATTTATTTTATATACAATGATGTTTCCCAATATTATATGCGGACCTATTTTAAGTAAAATTAGCCAATTCATTTCAAATTTTTATTTTTTCAATTGAACTCGCGTAAAATCAATCTTTTGGGCATATATCTGAATAATTTAATAGATAATGCTATAATTAAATTGGTAAAACTTAAATTCACGAAGGAATTTGAGAATAATAACAAAATAAGATATCTTGATATGTATATTGACAGAAGCGAAAGTGGCGATCTTAGCACGTCATGGTGCAAAAAAACAATAACCAGTAATAGAATCCTAAATTGGCACAGTAACCACAAAAAACATATAATAATTAATACAGCTAAAAATTTAATAGACAAGGCAAAATTAATAACCGATAAAAATCATATGAAAGAAATCAAAGCACAAATATAAGAAATTCTATTAGAAAACTGGTACCCCATTCGATTAATATATAAATTGTGGTATAAAAATAAAAAGTTGGTTAAAAATGACAATAGTAACAAAGTGATAAAAGATATTAGTGATGATAAAAGCAAGAAAGTAAACCAAAATAATAAAAAACTGAATTTAATAACAAATTATTTTAAAACTGAAAATGCAGTAAAACAAAAACCTTCCATGAACAATATACATGACAATAAGACACAAAATGAAAAATATGATAAAAACACAACCTAAAAAATATTTTAGCGTCACATATATTAGAAATTTAATGGATAAAATAGAAAGAACATTTAAACAATATGATGTAAATGAAATTTAATTTGCAAGCAAACCAATAAATAAAATAGATACAATTTATTCCAAAACTAAAGATAAGATACCCACCGATAAATTAACGAATATTATTTATAAAATAAATTGTAAAAATTGCAACAACAAATCATATTTTGGACAGACATCACAATGGTTTGAAAAAAGGCTTAAACAGCACAAACAAAATTGTACTTCAAAAAACACAAAAATTAAATTAGCTACTGGACTCTCTCAACATTCTATACAAACAAAACATGAATTTGATTTCAAAAACGCCAAAATACTGCATAATGAAAGTAATACAAATAAACGTAAAATAAAGAAAGCAATATATATATATATATATATATATATATATATATATATAATATATATATATATATATATATATATATATAACTAAAAATTTAAAAAACTCAGTAAATAATAATACAGACGTGGATAATATGAATGCATTTTACACGAGTTCAATTGAAAAAATAAAAATTTGAAATGAATTAGCTAATTTTACTTAAAATAGGTCCGCATATAATATTGGGAAACATCATTGTATATGTTTTAAAATAAATATTCTTCCCCTACTCCTTTAAGAATAACCGGTCACTGAATAGAAATGAGACTGATGACATGTCGGTGACACATGATAAGGTAATTTTAACTTAATTGAATCATTTAATAAGAAATAATTGAGTAATAATTAATAATGTTATAAAATAATTAAAGGTGGACATGACAAAAACAAAAATTTTTATTATGAATGGACGCATGCAATTCGCATAAGTGAAAAGGACAGGTACATGATGGGTATTTAGGTATATAAAGAATCACTATATGTTGAAATATGTAATGTTTTAAATATGATTGTAAATTGTAAAAAAATTTTTAGACTTGAAAATGGCTCAACGAGCCGAAACGTCATAATTAGATGTGATGTCTTTAAGTTGACAAACTGCCAAGGGCAGGATCAGGGAGATCTATGGGAACAAATTTAGGAATTACTGGACCGACAAGAAACAGAGACACTCGAAGCTGTTCTTTGAAGGCCCATGTAAAAAAAGAAGTAAACAGCTACTGAACATGGACAGAGCAGCTCTTAAAAAACTTACAGCGATCTACACGTGACCTGTGTAGATCGCTGTAAGTTTTTTAAGAGCTTTTTGTAAGTTAAATAATCATATTTTCAATCTCCGAGTAATGACGAATCCGCTATGCAGATTCTGTCAGGAGGAGAATGAAACAGCTTTTCACATCATATGCCGATGTGACAAGTTTATAAGGCTGAGACTGGCGTTATTTGGGGAGGAACAGATGGATCTCCCCAGTAGATTTGAGTCGGTTAACCCAACCAGCCTACTAAGATACACGGAAGCGACAGGACTAACGTTTTGAATAAGACGACCTAGCGAATATTGGCGCACAATGGACCCAAAGGGGTCGACGTGCTTAAAGCCAACATTAATAAAAAAAAAAAAAAAGTTGACAAAATTTTAAAAGTTGGTGTAAAATTGGCTGATAATAAATAAACTTGAAAATAAATAGTATGCACCGAAGAAGAAGTTGTTTCAGCAGGCCTTAGTCCATTTTCAAGGAAAGAAACCTATTTAAAAACATTTTAAAAAATGGAATGAAACGCCTTTGTCATCCTAACTTAATTAGTCACAAATACTTTTTGATTAATTAAGTTAGGTGGGATGACAAGGGCAATTAAGTCCATGTGTTTTAATGTTTTTAAATAGGATTCTTCCCTTGAAAATAGCTTAAGGGCTGAAACGCCGGTGTCTGAAAGAAAAATAAATTAGAGCTGTTGTGATCAAAATGTGTGTTTTTAATATTAAATAATAATATTACGGTCAATTTACTGGTCTTAATACAAATATTTGCATCAAAAACGACTTCAAAGGAAAAAACCGCCAAAATGTGACTGTTCAAAGGCTGTTAAAATAAAAATAAAAATATTTATTCATAACATTATGCCAATACAACATAATTCTTAATTATGTATGTAAATACAACCATTTTAAATTTTATTAATATTTGTTCAGTAATAAGGAATACATACATTTATGTGTACATAACAATATTCTTCAACGCACCTGTAAATACAACCATATTTGTATTTACAAGAGTGAGTACGGTAGCAAATATATGTATTTAGATTTGTAAATTTGAAAAAAAATTATAAATATTTTTTAAATAAAGAAGAATATTTATCCATAATTTTATGTGAATATAACAACATTCTTTATCAGATATTTAAAGACAATTATAGGGGAATGAGGGAGACTTTCGGGCTGTAGCCCTTTAATGTAGAAATTTTTTTTTTAATCGATATTTATTTCTGTATATAATCTGTGCTAAGTACTTGAAAAGAGCTTCCCCTGGCTACTGGGCGGTCCACAGGTGGCGGATAGTGGAAACGGCCTGAAATGAAATGAAATGAAAAATGAAATGAAAAAATATTTTATTATTCTGGGACTGTTGTCCCTTTAGAACAAAATATAAATACAGATTGTATTTCTGTGTGGTTACAATTAGATTGTATATTTACAATAAGAGTTGACTAAAGATAAAAATACTGAAAAGAGAAAGAAAAGAACAAGTAAATTGTACATATATATGAGAAACTAAAATAACCTTAATAAATTGAGGTAGTCTCTGGCGGTGCTTAGATATTTCTCTTAACTATATTTCACAATCAGTCGGATTGAGAAAGGAGTAGGTGCTTAAAGAGGAGAGGTTCGAAAGAGGAAACTGAGGAAAGAAATAAAAAAAAGACATAATCCAAAGACGACGCAGTGACGTGGTGAGTAAGTGCCGCCACTAAATATGCACTGCCCTGTACTGTCTTGTACGGTTTGGGAGGAGACCTTAAAGGCTAGATGAAGATACTCTGAAAATAAAATGGGGGTGGTCTGGACTCTAAGGTATGGTGAAAGCAACCAGACTAGGGGACGAAAACCCCAAAATCAAATAACCTGGTTCCCCAGGTTGGGGGTTGGGTGTGGAACCAATGACCTCACCTTGTAAAAACAACTACCCCATTATGAAACCTAAAAAATAGCAGGCTGGATAGAAATAAAGGCAAATGAAAAAGGAACTCAGATTTGGATTTAACTGTCACTACATGGAATGTCCGTACGATGCTCCAGCCTGGAAAGATGGCAGAGGTAGCGGAGCAGATATTAAAATATAAAATAGATGTTGTAGCTTTACAAGAAATTTGATGGAACAGGCAAGGCAGAATCGATAAGAAAGATTACACCATGATGTTTAGTGGTGAGAGTGTCAAGAAGGGAAGAAATGGTACTGGATTCATTGTTTCAAGAAAAGTAAGACGGATTGTACTATTATTTTAGCCGGTTAATGCAAGGATTTGCAAAATGAGATTGAGGGGAAGATTTAGGAATATCACCTTAATATCTGTGTATGCGCCAACTGAAGACAGTGAGGAAGAGATAAAGCTCGAATTCAATCAGGATCTTGAAAGGACATTTTTGGCAACTCCACGTTATGATGTGAAAATTGTTTTGGGTGATTTGAATGCACAAATACGTAAAGAAAGCTTTGTTAGAGCAGTATCTGGTCGATTCGCGATTCATAGTGAGACAAATAATAATGGAAAGCTTCTTTGTCAGTTTGCGGAAGCCAATAATATGGTCATAAGGAGCACTACGTTCGAACATAGAAATATACCAGGAACATGGAAATTCCCAAACGAAGCAATAACACAAATTGATCATGTATTGGTTCAGAAAATTCATGCAACTTCAATTATTGATGTCAGAGCAGCGAGGGGATCAAACTGTGACTTAGATCATTATATGGTTAAATTGAAGCTCAGACAGTGTCTTATAAGAACTGCTCATGGGCACTGTAGGAAAAGTTGGTAGATTGATAAGCTCAAGGACCTTGAGATTGCTAAGAGCAGTAAAGTGTATGAGTCAGGGTTTTCAGTCAAAAATTACCGGATGCACAGATAAAAATGGCTTGGTAGTAGAGCTCACGAGTTCTAGGTAGATGGGAAGAGCACTACACAGAATCGCTCAACTCTAATGGTAATGAATGTATGGCTGGCAGTGATGATGATCTGAAGCCATTGTCAATAGAAGAGGTGGCTGAGGAGATTGAAAAATTAAAAAATAACAAAGCAGCTGGGGAGGATATGGTGGTTGCAGAATTCTTAAGTAAGGAGGAGAAGAATTGATAAGCCAAATACATTTACTGTTGGAGAATGTTTGGAGTAGTGAAATCATGCCTCAGGAGTGGTGCACCAGTCTGATATGCCCGATATATAAAAAAGAAGATAAACTCCAATGCGAAAATTACAGAGGAATTTCTCTATTGGCTGTAGCCTATAAAATATTTTCAAGCATTCTCTCTGTAAGGCTCAACGTATTTGGTGAGAGCATACTGGAGGAAAACCAGTGTGGATTTAGGAAGGGAAGAGGAACAACTGATCAGGTTTTTGTGATAAGACAGACAATGCAAAAAGTCTGGGAATATAAGATTGATATGTTGCTCATAGATTATCGGCAACCTTTAGATAGAATGATAAGAAGCAAATTAATAAATGCTTTACATGAGTTCCAAATTTCAAAAAAATTAATAAGGTTATTGCAAATGACTATGAATAATAGCAATGCAAAGATAATTATTAAAGGCAATGTAAGCAATAACTTTACAATGACGGACGGGGTTAGGCAAGGGGATGCTTTATCTGCCACATTATTTAATATTGCACTTAATAATGTTTTGAAAAAACTGGATTCGCCTGGTTGCATACTTAAGGCAATGTTGCAAATATGTGCTTATGAAGATGATATATGCCTAATTACCAGGAATTTGAGGTCAATAAAGCCGAAAGTGAAAATGTTGGGCTGGAAATTAATCAAAATAAGATAAAATACACGTATGTCAGGGCTGACAATGAGGCTGGTCCTCAGAGCATTGAAATATGTGGTCTCACCTTCGAGTGTGTCAAAAAATTAATGTACCTGGGGGTAGAAGTGAATTCTGAAAATAAAATTGCTGCTGAGGTCATAGCTACGTCCAAGAGGATCATGGCCGGAAACTGGGCATATTATGCCAACCTAAAATTTTTTCGATCATCACTTCTCTCACGACAAACAAAGATAAGACTATATAAGACTTTAGTAAGATCTAGTGTGACTTATACAGCGGAGACATGGACCCTTTGTACAAGTACAATTAGTATGCTGAATATTTTTGAAAGAAAAAATTGGGAAGAATTTATGGAGCTGTTTGTGAAGAGGGTGTGTGGAGGTATAGAAAAAATGTGGAGCTATATGGATCACATAATAGCGGCAACATAGTTCATTTCGTTAAAATTAGGCGCATGGAATGGCTGGGCCACGTGATAAGAATGGACTGCAGAAGGATGCATTATAGGGCATTGTTCTCTACAATGTATGGAACAAAAAGAAAGGGAAGACCAAGGAAAACATGGATGCAAGATGTTGAGAGTGACCTTAAAACACTGGATGTGAGAAACTGGAAGGAAAAGGCGAGCAATAGAGATGATTGGAATGCTATAATTCAGGAAGCCAAGGCCCACCCTGGGCTGTGGAGCTGCACAGTAAGTAAGTAAGTACTTAAAAAACTACAAAATGTAAGCAGCTGTTAAGAAAAAATAGATGAATATTTTATCACTAAAAGCACCATTGTTTCTATATTTCTATCTTTAGCCCTCCAATTTCCTCCAGAGTAATTACCATTATTAAAAGATTTTTTTTTTAAATCTGTTTTCTTTTGTGAAAAGATTCACAAAAGCCAAAAAAAAAAAAAGTGTATGGAGGATTGGTTCCATATGATTGGCAACAGTTACATTTTGGCTTACAAGAACACCTAAGATTATAACATTACATAAAACAGCAAGTAATATACAATCCTAATAGTAATATACAGTAATAAATTACTTATGTGAATAATATTAAAATAAAATAAAATGACTATATATAAAAATGTATTTAAGATTGTATAGTTTCTGATTAATTATCAAGATATAAATAAATATTTTCTTAAATTTATAAATTTGTTCCTTAAATTTTCTTATAACATATATAACAAAATAACATACATTATTTAAAAGATGAAATTTACAAGACATTATTTTTAAATATAGCATTTCCAAGTCAATTTCAACCACTTCCAAATCAAATTCAACCTTTTCCAATTCAAATTAAACCTTTTCCATTTCAAATTCAATCTTTTCCATTTCAAATTCAACCTTCTAATTTTTTTCAATTTTGAAAAACACAAAAAAAATTATGATAAAGCGGTTGCATATCCATTTATTTTAATTTTTTCAGTATATTTCCATGTCATATTTAATTTTTTCAAACTCAAATTCAACCTTTTCCAAGTCAAATTCAACCTTTTCCAAACCAAATTAAACCTTTTCCATTTCAAATTCGATCTTTTCCAAGTCAAATTCAATCTTTTCCATTTCAAATTCAACCTTCTAATTTTTTTCAATTTTGAAAAACACAAAAAAAATTATGATAAAGCGGTTGCATATCCATTTATTTTAATTTTTTTAGTATAGTATTTCCATGTCATATTTAATTTTTTCAATAAATACAATAAAATTAAATAAGTCAAAACGCGGTGGCGTAATCATAAAAAGGAGGTCATTTTTAAAAATTAGGACAGCATAATACTAGACCCTAATAAATCGGGATAGATATAATAAATCAATATCCGTAAGTGTGACATAAAATCGATAGTATTTTGAAAAACTCTACTTAGGGGAGCGTAATGATAGACCTTCATATTGTAGGGGGGGAGGGGCGGGATGGCCCTTATTTAAAAAAAAATCAAAAATTCGAAACATTAATTTGAAATGGAAACGGTTGAATTTGAATTGGAAAAGGTTGAAATTGACTTAGAAATGCTATATATACAGGATATCTAATTTCATTAATTATAACTATTTCTAACAATTTATACTTTTACCAGTTATCATTATGTACTAATTCTAAAAGTTTAATTTGATTTGAAAAGCTTGAATTTGACTTGGAAAAGATTGAAATTGACTTGGAAATTTTATTTATTTTGGAATTTTATAATTACGCCACTGTATCTCGATTAATTAAACTTTATTCTTAAAATGGAGATCATTTTCAAAATCTACGGCTCCGGAAACATAAGAATACACCTTCATATGGAAAACACTCGAAGAACTTAAATAAGTCGAAACACAGTGGTGTAATCATAAAATGTAGATTACATATTAAACCAATTTAAATATTAGAGATTCGATAAAATTTCAAATACTAATATCCAAAACACTGCGGCCTAATATTAAAATGAAGGTCATTTTCAAAAACCACGGCTCCGGAAACATAAAAGTAGGCCCTTATATCGCATAAATTAGAAAAACTTAAATAAATCGGAACGCAGTTGCGTAATCTTTAAATGGAGGTCATTTTCAAAACCTAACACTCCGGAAAAATAAGAATAACACCCTTATATCTAATAAATCCAAAAAACTTAAATAAGTCGAAACGCGGCGGGGTAATCATAAAATGGAGGTCATTTTCAAAATCTACGGTCCCGGAAACATAAGAATACATTTTTATATAAAATTAATTCGAAAAAATTGAATAAGTCGAAACGCGATGGCGCAATCTTAAAATGGAGGTCATTTTCTAAATCTACGGCTCCAGAAACATAAGAATATACCCTATATCGAATAATTTGATTTGGAAAAGGTTGAATTTGACTTAAAAAAAGTTGAAATTGACTTAGAAATGCTATATATACAGGATATCTAATTTCATTAATTATAACTATTTCTAATAATTTATACTTTTACCAGTTATCATTATGTACTAATTCGTTAATAGAACTATTTTTCGAAATAAATTACTCCATTACAATAAAATTTAAATGGAAATTTATTTTTTAATTTTAATTTTAATTTATAATTTTTGTATGTAGTTAAATGTAACATAAAATCATTTTTAACAACTCAAATATATTATAATTTTTTTCAATTATTTATACACAAATAAGCCATTTCCAAATAAGTTACCATTCCCGATATTTTAAACCTTTTAAAGAAATAAAGAAAAACAATTATCATTATTCGTTATCATGATTATTACTACAATAATTTCCATTATTTTTTACATTTATGACATAAACAAAATTTTTGTGTGAGAAACTTGAATTTTCTCTTAGAATCCTTATATTAGCTACAGTTCTGCAGATACGTATACTCAGTATTGAATAAAAAAATTAAGTCATTGGAAGTAACATGATAATTTTTTAGGCTTTAAAAGTGCTTTATTATGAGTGAAATACTTTTACAACCCACAAAACATTAAATTACAACTTCACTCGGCTGTTGTACAGTTTACTTAGAACGTTTCTTCTTTGCTTGACGATTGTACTGATGTTTTGGTAAATCCCACAA
This sequence comes from Nezara viridula, assembly GCA_928085145.1. Lineage (NCBI taxonomy): Eukaryota > Metazoa > Arthropoda > Insecta > Hemiptera > Pentatomidae > Nezara > Nezara viridula. Next base: position 172,742,818 of record OV725078.1, on the reverse strand, counting down.
ATATCCCACCGACCTTTATATCTTCGATCTATTGAGGATATATCTTGGTGAAATCGCTCACCATGTTAGTCACTTACACAATTTTCAGAAAAGAAGTCTAAATGAGAGTGAAGGAAGTGAAGCTTGAGTGACATGTTGCAACCGATATCTCTGTACTTCTCAAGGAGGGTTTGGTCTAAGATAGCATAATTGTCCCCTCTTTCGTTAAACAAGAAACCATTAACTAAAGCTGTAAATGCTTCCCACGCTGCACCTTCTTTATCCTGAAGAATATTGAAAAATTCCCTGTCATTACGAAGCTCACTGATTTGTGGACCAACAAATACACCCTCTTTAACCTTAGCTTCACTTAAGTGAAGAAATTTTCCTCTCAAGTACTTGAATGTCACTCCCGATTCCATTCCTTTGATAAAATTTTTCATGAGACCTAACTTTATACGTAGTGGAGCCAAATGATTTTTCAGGGCCCGCAAGAGGGTTATAGAGAACATTTTTTTGTCCAGGGGTCAGGACTTCTCTTTGAGACCATTCTTTTCTGATGTAATGAGATGCTCTGTCCCGAGTGTCCCACTCACAAAAGAAACAACAGTACTTAGTATATCCCTGTTGCATACCTAGAAGTATTGTCACCACTTTCAGATCCCCACAGATTTGCCATCGGTAGTCCTGGTATTTGATGGATTTTAGAAGGGTTTCCATGTTTTGGTAAGTTTCCTTCATGCGGACACCATGGCCAATAGAGATAGAGGGAAGTAATTTGCTATTGTGCAACAGAGCTGCTGTTTAGGCAACTTTCCAATTTAATTAAAGTAAAGGCAAATAACTCTAATGAGTTCAATATAGAAAACATTTGACTAATTTTGGCAGTGGACTGTATTTTGATTGAAAGTGGTAGGTTATATGAATTGTGTAAAGCAAAACTCGCTCTCTTATGCTGGAATATATATCTTATTTAACTGAGAAGGCCCTCCAGTCTGGTCTAGGTGTTGTATATGCGAAGTTCTGCCTTGGAATGGAGTCAGAGCGTCTTGTCGCTCAGCCAGCTCAAACATCTTATCTTTTAGATCTTATCATATCTGTTTTCATAACTCACTGCAACGCGACGCCCTAGTATAATAGCATTCACACAAAACAAGTGCCTTGAGGGATAGCTTCGATGAATCTATGAACAGCCTCCATTCAAAAGGGTTGTGATTGAGATTTAATGCTGCCATCAGACCTGGGACATCACTACAGGCAATAAGGTTCTCATACTTTTTGAAAAAAGGGGATCAAGTCTTTTTGACGATTTCTGTGCATTGTAATCTTTATGCCAGGTTGTAAGAAGTTCCTTTGCTTCCATCTTGAACCCAAAACTTCTGCTTTCTCTTTGGGCAGATTCAGGTCCCAAATCAAGTCACTCAGTTCAGCTTGAGTAAGCAAGTGGGGTTTTCATTCTTCTTGTTAGAAAGAAAAATAAGAATCATCTGATGGGGTTCCTCCTAGAGGATTTTCTTCTTCATTATCCTCATCCTCATTTAAGCCATAGTGTTCAGGAGGCCTTGGAACAGGCAATTCATCCCTGTATGGTATTGGCCGTATATCAGAAGGAATGTCAGGGCACTTCACTTCAGATTTATTTTTTCAAGACATTCCATGATGAAGAGGAGGGGTCATACAAAAGCAGCAGTTGTCAATGTTATTAGTAAGCACCCTACACAACATGGGAACAGCAAAACGCATTGAATGACCTTTCTTGTTTAACTATTCTCTTAAGGTTAAGCTACATAAGATGCAGCAGATGTGCGGTGCCCACGGTTTATCTTGGTCTCAAACCGTCATCCCAAAATACTTGTGGTATGCTGTCTTGATCATCTGGGTGATAGGAAGTTTTTGGCTTGCAAAGGTTACTACCCCACAAATGTAACAAAAGTTGTCAGGAGCATTCACAAACTTCCTGGGCATTGTAAATTCACCAAAACTACTGGGTCATCATGACAAAATCTTTGAAAGAATGTCTGAGGCAAAAAAAATTACATCAAGTGTAACTTGAAATGTAAACACTCCATACAACTGTCAGCAAAATGGTTTTGTGATTCATAGCTAGTTATTTCCCGCGATTCATAGACAGAAATCAATCCTACCAACCCTGGAGCAGGAAATTTCACCATATTACACTAAAAGTAACCATATCTTTGAATCTAGAGCTAACTGATGATATTTATGTGGAAATTCGAATTTCTCACACCAAAAAACATCGACTGAGGCTGTTTTCAAGAGAGATATAATATCAATGTAGAGCAGTGTTATTAAAGATTATATTTAAAATTTTGCTATGAGACTAATATATATTTATTATTATTTTTTTTTATTATGATTCAAAAGCTTATCAAGGAATTTTTTGACTTGTCATAAACCAAATCTTGGACAATCGATTATTGAATTTTGTTTTCATCTGGCTTCAACGTCCAAAAGTAAATTTGGTCATCTTCAGTTAGCCATCTACTGATATATTTTATTTTGGATTTTAACTTTTTTGAAACGCCTCCTGTGCCGACATTCTTTTTAATTTGATTATTTTTTCTAAACTGTTTATATTTTAGAAATGGTTTCTGCCTAAAATTAATATATTATTTTTGATTTAGTAGTCAAAAAATATGTTATCTCACTACTGTTTAATGGTACACTATTTTTAATGTCAACAACATTTCCAATAATTGCAACAGATTCGTCAGGTATTACACAATTCTTTAGTTGAGAGATTTGTTTTGAACATCTAAAATAGAACTCTTTAAGTATGTCTTGGCAATTTGAGATTTCCAGTTAATCTTTACTTTTCGTAATTGTAAAATGAAATTAAATGATTTTCATTTTGATCCAAAAATGTATTGTCACTCAAAGGCAGAATAATAATATTTAAATTATAATTCAGATTCTTGCCTGAAATATTTTTCTTAGTTTTATAAAATCGTTAAAGTTTTTTATAATATAGCACTGTTTTAAATCCGTAGCGGATAATATATCTTCCTCAGTTTCAACAATTGACGGATATTTTTGTTGGGTTTGAATCGAGGCAGTCTTATCTTTGGTTTTAATATGTTGTGCACGAGTTAGATCTTGAATGTCATTCACAAAATCTTTTTCTTGGGGAGTTGTTATTTCAACTTCATCTCCCAATAATTCTTTATAATTAATTTCACAATTTTGTTTATATTTGCTTAAAATAGAAAATTCCTTTCTGCATATCCCTTCAGGTGTTTCAGTTTTTTCATTCATTACATTAATCAAATGTATATTTAAATCTTGTGGAATGGGTTTTTTATTTAATCCTTTTTTTAATTGAATTGATTCCTCACTGGGCCCATCCTGAATACTGAATTTTATTTAGTTATACTTTGTTTTCATAAATTTATTAAAATTTATTTTAAAATCGATTTTAGCTTCCATGTTAATTAGTGTTGCCCAAAATCGGTCTTGATCTTGCACTTTTCGAGACCAAGACCAAGGCCGCTTAACTGTTGCAAGACCAAGAGCAGGACTGACAAAAAAATCAATTTTTTTTAATAAAAATTAATCCAAAAAAGTTACTAATACTTGACAATCTTAGTTACTGTATGTTAATAATTGATATAACTAATATACTTTTGCATTCAACTCCTCTAATTTTTCATTCTGGCTTAGTTAGGTTTCTCCTATCTAAAAAAATACAGTAATAAGCTAAAAAGTAACTGCAAGACTGCTGCGAGAGTCTTGCGCAAGACCAAGACCATGATCAAGCCTAGGAGAATGCCAAAATTTCATTTCCTAGGAGAATGCCAAAATTTGGGCTGAACTTATGTACATAAAACTTTACTAAACCTGGAAGTTTTAAAAAGTTATTCTGGCATGATGTATAAATTATTTCTGTTCCTTTTTCTTCCCCTGTTCCTGTTCTTATTATGAAATCTTTTTTTTCATGTAAGATACTGCTGGGAATTATATCAGAGTTAATATTTTTTTTATTTTTCATCAATCCGGTATCTATAAGCCATTTTCTATTAGCCTTGTCTTGAATATAACGGTGTTGGTTGAATTTGTTTGTTTGCAGCTCGATGACGTTTGGTTTTCTGGCCTTTTGGTTTCTTCTATAAAAAGGGAATCCCATTTCATTAATATACTTCTCTATTTTTTTAAGTCTTTCTTCAAGAGGATTTTCGTTAAATTGTATATCACATTTTATTTCATAAATAGGTAATCTGTTAGGTTGAATATTTGCAATTCTCATTGGCACAATTTCTTCGGTGGTGCCAATATAAGGTCTTCCCAGTGTTTTATAATTATTTTGATAGTTGTTAGGTGTCTGATGGTATTGGTCATGTTTAAAATGGGGATTGAAGTGTGGTTTCCTAAAGTCCTTCTTTTTTTGATTTTTCAGTGTCCGTTCTTTATCGTATATGGCATTTTTTTGTGGGTATGTCATCTGGTGATTGTAAGGTTCATTGTGGTTGCAGCTGTAATTTGGTTAATAGTTGGTATTATTTTTATGTTGATTAAATTTATGCTTTTGACTACTAAATTTATTTTTCTGATTATCATCAGATTCTTTAAAAAATTGTGGTCTGATTATTCAAAGATTCTTGTTGTGGGATTTCCTATATCTTGCATCATTAGATACCAAGTCATCGAATAGTAAGCGGTGTTTGTTTTGCATTGGGTGCCTTAAGTCATCAAGATACTTCACTTTATCTGATTTGGTCATTAGGTTCTGACATGTAGGGGCATATTTGTATAAAAAATGTACATAATTTGTTTTTTGAGAGAATTAATAATAACATCGCGACCAACAGTCTTTTCAATTTTGAGCCAAGAAATTATTAACATCCTATTCTTATTGAGGCGTTTTAAGAAATTAAGAAAGGATGCTTCTTAAGACCTATTTTAGTATTATGTAATTTGTTTGTTACTTGCTCGATGGATCTAAAATCTCTAAAATTGCGCTCTAAGTAACCTATAAAATCCTCTATAGATTTAAATCTGCAAGTTGTATTAATGTAATCAGCTTCCTCAGTAAGGCTTTGCAAAGAAGTATTTTTTCATAAAATCTCTAAATGAGTTATTTTCACTACAAACAATGTTTTTAGCAAGCCTAATGGTGGTTATAAGCTTTAATAAATTATGCAGTTTACCATTGAAGTTTGGTATGTGATCATAGTCCACGCTATTTATTTGGAATGATGGCATTAAAAAAAAAAAATTAAATATTAACTTAGCAACAAAATACTTCAATTGAACTTCAATAGCCTGTTCTTAAGCAAATAATATTAATATAATTTCAGAAAAAACAATAATAACATAGAATAAAAAAATATTAAATTAAACATGAAAATTTAAAAATAAATAAACATTACTAATAAAGTTCCTACAGCGGTGACTCAAACGTTCCTCCTGGATCAGCAGGGAAGTCCAAACAGGCTCAGCAGGACAAATCGGGTGAGTAGTGAAGAGTTGTACAAGACGATCTTCTGAAGTTGGGTGCCTGGGTGTAGATCCACTCTAGAAGCATCTTCAAGGGTACAAACTGTGAAGTTGTCAAAAACTAGTTTGAAACTTGCAATACCTGTTGCGGGCACCCGTAAATGTATCGTCGGCAGTGAAGACTTCAGAAGTAACACTTTTATTTATAATGTCTGTTACAAACAGCATCTAGCATACAGAATTGTATTGTAAATATATGAGTTGACTACAAGAGTTCATTTCAGGTCTCCTATAAGAGTATGACTTCCATAATGTAACTGCAAGAATGATTAGTCCAGAGGACTATAAGGGTTATATATCCAGGAATAGTAGGATGGATGAGGGAAGTTGAAAGAGGGCTTTAAAGACAAAACTTAGTATATGTGGTGATGGAGGATCCCCAATGAATCAAAATTAAAGTCTCTGCCATTGTCTCCATCTGCTTCCTTCCAACTCCAAACTTCTGCAAGAAATCACTTGTAGTAAGAGGTATGGTTCCACTATTCACCTTTTATCATAGCCATTCACTTTTAGGAGTTCGGATTGCTTTTTCTTTATAATATTGTGCCGGCGTGTTATGAGGAGCATGTTGTTTGGACATTTGCCCAATACATTTCTGACTCTCGACCACATTTGCGGCAGAGGGATCTGACATCTCCGTGGGCCTGGCTTCCAGTTCCTGGTACTCCATGGAGAGGGAGTAATTGATGTTCAATTTCAGTGCGTTTGTTCATTTTGAGCCTGTGAGAAATTTCCTATCATAAATAAATTTATTGACCCAAGGGTTCGATTTAAATGGGACACCAATTCCCAATCACTTACATTTCTCCACTCATTAAAGGACTTTTCCCTCAGGGACTGCCTAACTTTCCTGACTGATGAGACTTCTATATTATTTGCTTTGATGCCAAATAGATCAGCACACCTACAAACTTCGTCCCCGAAATGGAAAATCGCCTGAAACAGAGCATCTGGCACATTGGCTAATTTCTGAGAAATTGACCAGTGATGAAGAGGAGCTTTGCACTGACAGGCAAAAGACTCTTGCCCTGGTATCACTGCGGTGCATATATAATTTATATAAAATGTACAGTCTTAAATGGAAATGGGTGGTGACAAAAAAAGCATAAATACATTAGACAGTTGTGCAAAATAAATGGTAATTAATTGTTGTAAATAATATCTTGTACCATCTTTAATTTTTACTTTTACTTCCCTTTCCCTCGCGCGGGCTCATTACCGCATATGGGGAGCGTCCCATGGGTGGCGGATGTGGGGATGGTCGGTGGAAATTCCTTGGAAGTTCCTCCCGGCTAAGTCCGATGGACTCGCTGACCAACAATGAGAGGGGCCCTCCAGACTTGCTGGAGGGAGGGGACCTCCAGACTTGCTGGAGGGAGGGGACCTCCAGACTTGCTGGAGGTAGGGGCCCACCAGACTTGCTGGAGGGTGTGACGTAGGATTGAACGCCCTACTCACATATCTTTAGTTCACCAAGCACCACAAAAAGTCATGGATCTCCCTAAGGTAAAACGCTCATTATCCGGAGGTAAACTAGTCCCCCGTTCGGGTCTCCGGGTGGGGACTGCTTTAGAGGATTCATGGCGCAAGTTGAAATATAGGGATTTAAATATTGGTACGTGGAACGTAAGGAGTTTAAACACAGCAGGGGGGCTAAAATCGGTCGCGAATGAGGTAAATGGGTACAATTTGGATGTCGTGGCTCTGCAAGAGGTTCGCTGGCCAGGGGAGGGCTCGATGAGGGAAGGAAAGTACACTATTTGGTACGGAGGAAGCGGGAATCATTGTTTAGGTACCGGGTTTCTAATTAGGAGTAGATTACTATCCGCTTTGAGTACAATTCTTTGTCCGACCGAAAACAGTGACGATGAAGTCAAAAGTGAATTTTACGATAAACTCGAATGGGTTTATGATAAACTACCGCGAAACTACATGAAAATAATTGTAGGTGACGCGAACGCCAAGGTAGGAAGGGAAGAAGTTTATATTCCGACGATTGGTAAAGAAAGTTTGCACGAATATAGTAATGATAATGGGGTCCGTCTGATAAACTTTGCCATCTCGAAAAACCTGATAATTAAAAGTACGACGTTTAAACATAACGATATTCATAAATATACTTGGACATCACCGGATTCGCAAACACGAAATCAAATAGATCATGTCTTGATACAACACAGCTGGCAAAGCAGTATAATCAATGTACGGTCTTATCGCGGAGCAGAATGTGGGTCGGATCATGAATTGGTAATCGCGAAACTTCGACAAAAACTTAATATAAAAAAGAGAAAAGAAAACCGTTTCGATTTTGAGAATTTTAATTTGGAAAAATTAAAAAATCCATCAATTAGAAACCAATTCGAGCTAGATGTTAAGAATAGGTTTGAAGCTTTGGAGCTTCCTGACGAGGACCACAAGGATATTGACAAGTTATGGGTAGAGATAAGGGATAATATAAAAGCGGTCGGTAACTCGTGCCTAGGAAAAAAGGAAACTAAGAATAACAAACCGTGGTTTGATGAAGATTGCTTAAACATGTGCGAAAAAAGAAAAGTCGCTAAATTAAAAGCTCTAAATAATCCTAGCGAAGACAGTCTGGAATACTTCCGAATCTCAAAGAACGAAACGACAAAATTGCTCAAAAATAAAAAAAGGGAGTATCTTAAAAATAAAATAATTGAAATAGAAACTAATAGAATCGAAAATAACATAAGAGACATGTACAAAGGTATAAACAGATCACGTAAATATTTAGGGCCCGTAACGTCTGGAATTAGGGATGATAATAACAATATTCTGACCGATCCGGTTGACATATTGAATAAGTTTAAGGACCACTTTGACAATATTTTAAATACGGGAAATTATGATCTGTGTCCTCCTTCTGAGTACCAGAGTGCTGAACCGTTAATAGAAGGACCAAGTAAAGAGGAAGTTGAAGTAGCTATCGGAAAATTAAAATCATATAAAGCAGCGGGAATCGATAATATTCCTACTGAACTAATTAAGGCATGCGGGGAAGCTGGAGTTTCTAAAATACATCGGTTGGTTAAAAAGATCTGGGTGAACGAGAAATTACCTGAAGAATGGAAAGAATCTATTCTTATTCCGATTCACAAAAAGGGTCCGAGGACGGATTGTAATAACTATCGAGGAATTTCACTCCTTCCAGTATGTTATAAAATATTCACTTCAATCTTAACCAGTCGAATCACGGAATACGCCAAGGAAATTATCGGAGACTACCAATGCCGATTGAGACGGAATCGTTCGACTATTGATCAAATATTTTCTTTACGGCAAATATTAGAGAAAAAATTGGAGTATAACGGTATTGTTCACCAGCTGTATATAGATTTTAAAAAGGCTTACGATTCTATTGACCGCCAGAAACTGTATAATATTCTAATTGAGCAGGGGATTCCAAAAAAACTAGAAAATCTAGTCAGGATGTGCTTGACGTTGACACTCAATAAAGTTAGAATCGGTAATAATTTGTCTGAAAAATTTGAGGTTCGTTCGGGCTTAAAACAGGGGGATTCTCTTTCGCCTGTCCTGTTCAGTTTGGCATTAGAACATGCCATTAGGGAGGTAATGCGAACCGAGAAAGGGTTGGATCTGGGCGGGACAACATCCGTGCTGGGCTATGCTGATAATCTGGTACTGTTAAGCGAAGACGTTGAAACTATAAAACTAAATACGACAACGTTAATGAAAGCCGGGAAAGAACTAGGACTCGAAATAAACGTGGATAAAACAAAATATATGGTTAGCTGCAAAAATGGCGATACTACTGGTGACATCGATATAGATGGTAATATGTTTGAACAGGTAGATAAATTTAGGTATCTAGTTTCAACGATAACTAGAAAAAACGAAATTGAAGAAGAGATTAAGGTTAGACTGAAGGCGGGAAATGCTTGTTTTTTTTCTGTGACAAAACTACTTAGTTCGCGCCTCTTGTCCCGGAACTTAAAAATTAGAATCTATAAAACAATTATCTTGCCTACAGTTCTTTATGGATGCGAAACTTGGCCGCTTACATTAAGGGATGAGCAGCGTCTTAAGGTTTTTGAAAATAAAGTATTGCGTAGAATATTCGGACCGAAGAAGGATGAGTTAACCGGGGAGTTCAGACGGTTACACAACGCCGAATTGCGTGAGCTGTATCCGGGTAATATAATTGATGTAATTTCATCGCGGCGAATCAAATGGGCTTGTAAAGTTGTTGGGCTTAGTAACGAGAGAATTCCTAAAAGGTTAATATTTGCTGTGCCGAATGGTAAGCGTCCGAGAGGTAGACCAAAGCGAAGGTGGGAAGATTGCATTCCGATCTGAAGGGACTGGGTTTGGACGGCGAACGGTAGAGGGAGGTGTGTAACAAGCGATTGGTGGTGTCGGCATCGAACCTTCGGGTTCGCTAAGCCTTATTATTATTATTATTACTTCCCTTTGTCTCAAAATACCTATATCTGCTAAAAAAAAAAAGGGTGATACGTGAAGGTAGTGTGATGCACACAACAAAGTTTTCCTACTTCTTTTGTTTATTAATTTACTTGTTATTATTTTATTTTGTCTGTTACTTTAATTTCATTATATTATCTAGAGTTAATCTTTGTAACTTCTCGATTCACCTTATAAAACACTACTTGAATGCTCAAAACAATGTATTAAAATCTACAGGAGGATCGCTGCAGCTAACTCTCCAACAGGATAAAAATCAGTCTTTATAAGACCTCGGTGCACTCAGTTCTTATATATTGGTCAGAAACATGGGTCTCCACCGAAGCTGATAAGGCAAGGCTCCTAGTAATTGAAAGAAAAACACTGAGAAGAATTTTTGGCCTAGATCAAAAGGGAAACACCGGGAGAAGATGGAAGAATACGGAGTTTTCTGGGTTATAAAAATTTGATATGGTTAAATTTATTAAAATCAGGAAACTTTGATAGGCAGACCACATGGTAAGGATTGAGGATAATGATATACCAAAAAATATTTTGACAAATGAGCTTCATGGCAAGCAGAGAGGCACCCAAAACTGGAAAGCAACTGCAACAGACCAGGCCCACTGGTGGAGGCTTTTAAAGGAAGCCCAGACTTGGTGACAGGTCATAACACCCACTATGATGATAATATCAATTTGCTCTGACCCACAGGGTAGGAACTATGTGGGGTAGAAAAGGTGACACCTGTCTCGGGCTCCGAATTTCAAATTAATTTTTTAAAAATAATTGTTTCTAAATTGCTTAATTTCATTGGTGAGGAGAGATTGTGAATGAATAAGAAGAAAAATTAGGCTTTCCCACCGGAAAAATCCTAGTTCTTGCTCTGCTGTCACAAATCACATTTCCTGGCTTTAATACTACAATAAGTGACTGAAACTAATATTGACTGTATTGTAATAGTTCTCAATATATATATATATATATATATATATATATATATATATATATATATATATATATATATATATATATATATATATATATATATATCAGTTTATTTCCTATAACTTAACATACAAATAAGGGAAAATCAATTAAATTACGTTTATATTAGGGAAATTAAATCAATTCTATTGAAAGATTTATTACATGGCAATAAATGATTCTTAGAAATATTATAATCATAATCATATAATTACTCACTATTGTGTGGGTTTGATTTATAATAACTCCATTCCAAGAGATTTGGAGTTTTACCAAAAAAACTTCCCGTGCATAATAAAAAAGCAAATGGTCCACATTTATTTATAGACTTTTCAACTTTGCTGAACAATACTTTGAAATTTCCTCTTACATCTCCTGCAACTAAACTGAAAATATACACATACATTATATATATTTATTTACACACAATCACAGGATGTCTAGTATAAATGGACCCAATAAAAACATACCAGAGATAAAAGTAAAAAACTCTACTTCAATAGTTTCAACTACACTCAGTGTCAAAATGTTAGATACGCCCTTTCTTTATTTTTTATTGATATTATTTTTAAAGCACACTTTAAAGTTTAAATTATGATATTGAAATGGGGACAATCTTCTCAGACCTTGAGGATTATTTAAATCCAATATCAGTAATTATTGACATTTTATATACGTCAAAATGATAGACAAACTTGTTGTTTACTATTTTATTAATCCTCTAGAGTTGAAATTGTTAAAATACCATTTCTACTTCAGTGCAGTGTTGAATTTGTTTCAAAATAGACCTAAAAAGAACGTGAGTTACGGGAAAAAAATAAGGATTTCTCCGAAGAAGAGCGCCGTTTGATTTATTCACTCCACAAGGACGGGATGAGTTGTAGAGAAATAGCCATGCCGAATCAAACCCAGTTTTTCATCAGTCATGGAGTTTATTTGGCGCGGGGAGACATATGTTCTACTGGAAGGTCCCTTCTTTGACATTACGAGACACAGAATATTCTTTGAATCGCATCCAACTCTTGTAAAACTGTGGGCAGGGTGGCCGAATGGGCTAACGCGTTGTGCACAGCACCACCGTTGCCCGACAACCTGATATATGACAAATGTGTTATAAAAAAATAGTCACGAGTTCGCGTCCCGGTGCCAAGGCGTCTTTTAAATCCCTGCCCATACCCCCTGGCCCGGGAAAACCCCGTATAGCCTTAACGGCGAGGAAGGGGAAGATGCAAAAAAAAAAAAAAATGTCCAAAGATTATTTAAAAAATAAAAAGGATTTGAAATCTGCAATTCTGGCTTCATGGGAACAATTACCTCAAGAAACAATCAAACAATTGTATGATTTATTACCAAACAGAGCTTTTGAATTAATAAATGGTGGTGAAAATACCATGAAGTAATAAAATGAGTTTTATTTATTTTTACCAGTGAGCGTGTCTAACATTTTGACGGGCCTTAACTTTAATTTGAAAAAAAAAAAAAAAATGTAGGTATATATTTTTGGCTTGAGAACCAAAATACAAGCAGGCTGATGATTAACTTCAGGAGAGTGATTGATTATTTTAATACTGTTTTACGGATAATTTGAAAGATGGAAGGATAGGGATAACAATTTTTGAAGTGTGTCTAACATTTTGACACTGAGTGTATCACTGTTGCTAATCAACTTTGACGCTTCTGAAGCGGCTCATATGCTGTGAAATCTATAGGTTTGCAGATGGCATCTATTATTTAATACTCTTTTCATAGTTATTAAAAAATTATGAAAAATCTCCAAGAACACATTTCAATATCTGAACAATTGAAGGGTTTATGATGTTTTAGTTTCTTGTATTGTCAAAGTTTTGATTATTTTTCTGGCACCTCATAAACTGGAATCTTAGAGATATCATATCTATGTATTTTTTCTCTCATATTTCTATTAAAAATATTACCATATAGTAGGTGTAATATTTTGTAAAAAAAAATTAGGTTTTGGAATGATTTTTCCACAATTACAAAAGCCAAATTGATTGTAAGAATTCAAATTGTTTATCAACAACACCAGAAACATTTTCTTACATTTCAGCATGTAGCTTCTAAACTTATTCAGGTTTTTCCTTGAACAATTAATTTATGGAATTCTCCTATCCCTATTAATATTGCATACCTAGTTCTGCCATAAATACTGTTACAAAAGTTGAACTTTGTTTACATCCTTGGGTATTATTTAGATAATCCTTACCTCTATCAGGTTATTTTCTTTACATGTCAGGATAATAATCCCAATTAGTTTGTATTTTTCTTTCGCTCAGTTAACATGGAGTGGGGTGATAAAGAAAACCGAATAGCTGTGATCGCCTTACACAAAGTTGGAAAATGTAGGTCAGAGATTTTCAACACTTTGAAACCTTTGGGTATCAGCCGTATGTTCGTGTACCGCACTATAAATAGATATAATGAGACCCTATCTGTATGTGACAGACCTCGACTCGACCCCGCACTGTGAGAACGGCAAATGCAGTGAGAGCAGTGGCTGCTCGAATCAGAAGAAATCCCATTCGAAAACAACAAATCATGCCTCGAGAAATGGGAATCTCTGTCAGATCCATGTTTCACATAATAAAAAGTGGCCTTAGGATGGGTGCATTTTGAAGAATGACAGGACAACGCCTAACCACATCCCAAAAAAAAATTAGAGTGGATAGATGCATAGTGTTCCTTGGCCGTTACATCAATGGTCTTCTTCGAAAGATTTTGTTTAGCGATGAGAAAATTTTACAATTGAAGAAAAATTTAATCGCCAAAATGATCGTGTGTACGCACACAGCTCTAAAGAAGCCAGGAAGTCATTGGAAGAGTGGAAAGAGGTCATCACCCTTCCTCAGTGATGGTTTGGTGGGAGTTTGCTTTGATGGCACCACAAAGCTCCATTTTTGTGAAAAAGGAGTTGAAACAGCCGCTAAAAACTATCAGGACGATATTTTGGAACCTGTTGTCAAGCCTCTAAATGATACTCTGTTTGCTGGAAGTCATTGGGTTTTCCAGCAGGATTCCGCTCCAGCTCACAAGGCCAGGTCAACTCAGCAGTGGCTGCAAAAGAACATTCCAGAGTTCATCTCTGCCTCGGATTGGCCCTCAGGAAGCCCTGATCTCAACCCACTAGATTATCGGCTTTGGTCCGAACTGGAGAGGATGGCATGCCACAGAGCACACCCTAACTTGGAAAGCCTCAAACAATCTCTGGTCCGAGCAGTTGAGCGCTTTCCTCAAGAAGTGCTGCGTGCTGCTATTGATGACTGGCCACGGAGATTAAATGCCTGTGTCAAGGCAAAAGGGGACATTTTGAGTAATTTATTTTTTGTTTTACTCTCTATAGATATACATTTTATTTTCTAATAAAGTTTTTGAAAAAATTAATTTTTCTGTTGAAATCTGTATATATTTCCTTGTAACAATATTTATGACAGGACTAGGTAAGATGGCTTGTTCTCCCTGTGAGGAGAACATTCAGAGTATATAGTCCAGTCAATAAATGAGGTAAAAAATGCCTGAGTAGAGACCTAAGCGATACCTTCAGAAACATGTTAAGGTTGCTTATAGTGTGAACATATCAAAAGTCCTGATGTCTAGGTGGTGATTCGAGGGAGGGGGAAGGAAAGGTCACAATATGTGTTGCAGGGGAAATTTTTAGTATAATAAATTAAGGTTTATAAGATTTTCAAAAACTTTTATTCTACAGGTTTTCTCTTAATTCTAAACCTTTTTCGAGCTATACGCTTGGAAAAAGTTAACATTTTCAAAACAAATCATTTTGTCTCACATTTTTCATCAAATATTCCTTTATATCATTAAAGATTTTCATTTAAATGAAGTTGTAGAGATTTAAATGAAGTTCATTTAAATTTCCTATTAGAATATATCTACATATGCAAATTAAACTTCAACCAATCTACAATTACAGCTATTTTAAATTTTTTCATAAAGAGTTGCCATTTTTAGAAAAAGTATAATAAAAAAAAGCCAATGGTCCCACACAAAGAGATGAACGCACTGTCCCAAAATGGCGTCCAACATGGCGGATTGACAACTTTGACTTGAGTTAGTTTTTCGGTCACTGAAATTCAGCATTTGTTTTAATTTCGTCATAATTGGCATTTTATTAAAGCAGAATAGTCAGATAATAATAAAACATGTAAAAATAATTGGTTTCGGCAATTAAAACACTGGTGAAGTCAATTTATTCATTTTGTTTAAACTAATGTTGAAAATCAAACGTTGTTTGTAAATAAACAGCCAACAAAAACGAAAAATGCCTTGAAATAAAACATCTGGAAAATACATTTCTCTTTCTAAATCAGTATTAATTTTTAAAATATTTGAAAAAGTTCCTTAGAAAATGCACTTTTTTTGGCAAAAAAAGCGGTTCTTCTATAAGTAACAGTGATAACAATGAAGTTTCTAATTATATGTATTTAATATAACAAAATAGTACAAAATTATCATGAGAATTTTTATGATCTATAAAATACAATATTAAATTTTTCAATTACCATGATTTTTTTTTCTACTTTATTTAATAACAGGATTTAAAGTGTGGCTACACATATTATTAAACAAACAAACAAAAGTTATACTAATAACGTTACTATAGCCCTATAACAACAACATTAGCACATACTGTTTGTGGTCCATAATCCCTTTGACTCTTTTCTAAATTCTAATCTTTCAACACCGGCAGCACTCATACACCCTCAGACAGAGTTGGGAATTAATCAAATAAATATTTGAAATTTTATATAGACAACGAATAATAGATAAATATTTATTTGTTATTCTTATTCGATGACCTTTGGACAAATAATTATTTGTTATTTACAGATAACATACATTGTCTATTATTTGTTATTTAAGATAAAAATAATATTCAAATAACTTTTTTTGTAATTTTAAAAATTTTTCTGATATAAACTTTGATTTATATGTTTAAGGGGCCACTATTTTTAGGAAATGATTTCCATTTCAGGATTATGCCACTGCATTACGGCATATTTGAGTTTTTTGTATTTCTTCGATATAAGGGTCAATTTATATGTTTTCGGAACTACAGTTTTTTAAAATGATCTCCATTTTAAGATTATGCCACTGCGTTGCGGCTTATTTGAGTAGTTTTTCGATATAAGGGTAGATTTACATGTTTTCAGGGCCAGAATTTTTGAAAATGATCTCCATTTTAGGATTACCCCATATTTGAGTTTTATGGATTTCTTTGATATAAGGGTCCATTTACATATTTTCAGAGCCACAATTTTTTAAAATGATCTTCATTTCAAGATTACGCCACAGCGTTGAGGCTTATTTGAGTTTTTTGTATTTTTTTAATATAAGAATTACCAACTTATATGTTTTCAGAGCTATAGATTTTTAAAATGATTTCCATTTTACGATTACACCACTGCAGCATTTATGAGTTTTTTGGATTTCTTCGATATAAGAATTACCGACTTATATGTTTCCAGATTATCTTGATAAAATATAAACACAAATATTAGTTATTCGTTATCTATTATCTATTTTTAAGATACATTTTGGCTAACACTGCCTCCAGACCTTCTTTTACCGAATAAGTGCATTTTCTAAGGAGCTGTTTCAAATATTTTAAAAATTAATCACTGATTTAGAAAAAGAAATGTTTAGTCCAGATGTTTTATTTCTGTGCATTTTCATTACTTGTGGTCATTTATTTACAAACCACTCTTGATTTTCAACATTAGTTTGAACGAATTGAATAAATTGACTTTACCAGTGTTTTCATGTCCTAAATCAATTATTTTTAAATATTTTATTATTTTCTGACTATTCAGCTTTAATAAAATGCCAATCATGACAAAATTAAACCAAATTCTGAATCTCAATGACCAAAAAACTAACTCAAGTCAATCCACCAAGTTGTACGCCACTTTGGGAAAGTGCGTTCATTTTTGCCTGTTGAGACCAGTGACTTTTTTAAAATAAATAATTGCAAGTAACACAATGATATGCAATTTATAGGGATGTGGGAGGAGTACATGGCATACCTTGTGCCACTGCTGAGGGTGAAGATGTCATGGACTAACAACCCTTGTTAAGACCCGCCTGTCCAAAATGGATGAAAATGAGAATCCTTATGAATTTGTGAGTGTAATATTAAGAAGTTCTTGAGAACAGTG
Organism: Nezara viridula; assembly: GCA_928085145.1. Classification (NCBI taxonomy): domain Eukaryota; kingdom Metazoa; phylum Arthropoda; class Insecta; order Hemiptera; family Pentatomidae; genus Nezara; species Nezara viridula. The sequence continues at coordinate 172,725,707 of OV725078.1, read as the reverse complement.
ATAAAAAAAAAGGATTATAGTTCTATGTATTTAATGTAACAAATTAGAAAAAAATTATCATGAGACTTTTATTATCTGTAAAATACAATATTAAATTTCTGAAGTAACATGATTTTTTTCTACTTTATTTAATATTTAGATTTAAAGTGTGGCCACACATATTACTTGAGATGCGAACAAAAGTTGTGGGTCAAGATTATGATAAAAACAACTTTTTCTGAAAATGGCAACATTTTACGAAAAAAATCAAAACAGCAGTAACTGTAGACTGGTTGGAGATTAATTTGCATATCTAGATATATTCTAATAGAGAATTTAAGTATCTACAACTTCTTTTAAATGAATTTCTTTCTATGATTAATAGCTTAGACGATATGGAGGAATGTTTGATGAAAAATGTGAGGCAAAATGATTTTTTGTCAAAAATGTCAAAGCATATAGCTTGAAAATGGTTTAGAATTCAGACAAAACCTGTAGAATAAAAGTTTTAGAAAATCTTATAAATCATAATTTACTGTATGAAAAATTTCCCCTGTGATGCACCATTTTCAAGATATAATCCAAAAATTGTAACCTTTCTTCCGCCCTCCCGGCTTACCTCCTACACATCAGGACTTTTGATGTGTTCACATCCTAAGCAATCTGAACATGTTTCTGATGGAATCGCTTAGGATTCTGCTCATAAAATCTACACCCCCTTTTGGACTATTCATTGACTGGTATAATACCATGCTGCCTTCCATGTAACTCAACCCAACCTGGACAGCCAATTCGTGGCCATCTTTGATCACGTGACTCTTGGACCCCACCCATTTTTAATAATGTCACAAATACTTCCCTTATCATCTCCTAGCTCTCTATAAGCAGTCAATTACAGTGATATATCCTTTTGTTTATACCCCCTCCAAATCATTAAAAGGTCAGGTACCCACCTAATAGGGTTGAGTGTAATTTAAGTGTTGAGTGTAATTTGTAGGGTTGAGTGTAATTTGTAGGGTTGAGTGTAATTTGTAGGGTTGAGTGTAATTTGCATTTTGTTGGCCTTCCACAAAAAAAGAAAGAAAAGTAAGCCATAATCAACTTCTAATATATATTTATATAATTTTTGTGAGAAGTAATTCGAGCTGTGGCTAAAAAGGTATTTTCAAAGAAAAAATAATTAATAACCTAATTAATAGCCTAAAATCCCGAACCCTAGATATCTCACCCCCTTCCAAATATCCCCACATGGAATACCTTTTTGTTGAAATTTCCTTTAAAGCCCATCTTCTCCTATACGTTGTAGTATACCGCCCTCCTCTGGTACCTTTTGACCCATCCTTCGAATCAACCCTATACAAATTTATCCCATTTTACAGTAATATAACAGTTTCCGGTGACTTTAACGCCAATCTCCTTTCCGATTCCCACGATAAACACTACCTGGAAAACCTTTTCTACTCCCTTAACCTCTTTATAGTGCCATTTGCTCCTACACATCACACTTGCTGGTCTGATACATGGCTGGACCTGTTTATCATCGATTCTGCGGAGAACCTTTTGTCCTCGTCCCAACAACCGTTCCTTTCCTGTCTTCACATGACCTCATCCAACTATCATACAATATCCAGACCTCTGTGATCCTTCCTAAAACCATAACCTTCCGCAACATAAATTCCCTAACCCGTGAAAGCATCTTACCCGATATTGAAACCCTGAATTGGAATGATGTTTACACCAGCTCCTCAATTGATACCATGGTAGATATCCTGACTTCTAATCTCCTCCATATCCTCAATACCCATGCCCCATTTAAAACCTCTACATTCCGCCGCCAGCCTGCTCCTTGGTCAAGAAATTCGAAATATGCAAAAGAGACATGAGGCAGCCCGTAGACGTTTTAGAAGAACCAGGCTTGCAGATGACTATGAAGCGTTCAGGGTACTCCGTAACTTGACGCAAACAACGATCAGGCAAGCGAAAACCAATTACTTTCATGAAGCCTTCTCCTCAGCTCCCGATTCAAAATCCAAATGGCATTTACTCCGAAAGCTATCTCTTTGCAAATCATCTTCTTCCCTAGCTGTCCCAGTCTCTCCTGATGCCTTAAATTCCTACTTTTTGTCCTCCTCCTTTAGTAATATTTCTCCCGCCTCTTCTTATATTCCTGTATCATCTGCATTTAATAGTGACAATTTTTATTTTTCCTACATCACTCCTACGAACCTTATTTCCTCCATAATGAAATCCCAATCCAACTCTACAGGAATTGACGGAATACCTGTCAAACTGTTAAAATTATGCCTCCCTGAAATCCTTCCAGTTCTTCTATTCATTTATAACTTTTCCCTTCAAAATTCTGTTTTTCCTACATCCTGGAAAAAAGCCTTAGTCCGTCCTATTAACAAAATCCCTAACCCCACCTCTCCTAAAGACTATCGTCCAATCTCCATCCTCTCAAATCTGTCAAAACCCCTCAAAAGAATAGTCCAATCCCAAATTTCCAATTATCTCGAAGAGTTCAAACTTTTAGATCCTCTCCAATCTGGCTTTCGCCCAGGCTTCTCCACTCAATCCGCTTTAGCTAAAATCACAAATGACATACATACTGCAATTGACGAAAGAAAACTGACTGTATTAGTACTCCTGGACTTCTCCAAAGCATTCGACTCCTTAGACCATTCTATTCTCTTCAATAAATTAAAATCTCTATCCTTTTCCAATAGTTCTATCCAATGGTTCCAATCCTTTCTTTCTGACAGGACTCAAGCCGTTAGTATTCCGAATCAACCCTTATCTTCTTTCCTCACTTTGTCTCATGGAGTAGCCCAGGGTTCAAGCATTTCTCCTATCCTTTTTAATTCTTACATCAATGACCTTCCTAGTTCAATCCACCATTGTTCATACCATCTATATGCTGATGACTCCCAAATTTATTTTTCCTTTCCGCCCACTGAGTTATTAGAAGCGTTTACGAATATTCAGAGAGACCTAGATAGGATAAGTGCCTGGGCAAGCTTGAATAAATTAAAGTTGAATGCAACGAAAACTCAGGCCATTCTTATAGGTTCCAACTCCCTCCTTAGATCCATTTCCACCCATCCTTCCTTGAATATTAATGACCAACCAATCTCCTTCACCTCCTCTGTAAAAAACTTAGGAATTACCATTGATCAAAACCTATCATGGAAACCCCATATTGCTCAAATCTCCAGAAGGTCAATTGGTACTCTTAAATTATTTCATCGTTCTCGTCAGCATCTCCCACAACCTATCCGCAGGCTCCTCGTTTCCTCATTGATTTTCCCCTACTTTGACTATGGCTGTGTGGTATACGGTGGCCTCTCGTTGGAGCTTGAGGACAGACTGAAGAGAATCATGAACTGTTTTTTAAGATTCGTCTTCGGCACTTCGAGATGGTCTCATGTGTCCCACCTATATGCCGAGTCAAAGTGGCTCTTCCCTCTTCCCGCCGCCTATACTTCCTTGGAAATTTCTTATACCAAACGATCAACTCCCAGCACCCTTCCTATATCTGTTGTCTCCTCCAGCCTAAACCCTTAGTCCACTCAATAAAAACGAGATCCCGTGTTTCTGACCTCTATATTCCATTCCACAGGACAAAAACCTATGAACGTTCCTTCTTAGCCCGCTCCGTCTCCTACTGGAATTCTTTGCCACATAACATCCGTCATGCCTCTTCCCTGTCAACTTTCAAATACCTCCTTTTCCAATATCTCCTTACATCCCAAACAGAAGATTTACCACCATAAATTTCATTTTATGAACTGAATTTGCGTGAAGTAAATAGTGGTGCCTACTGTTTAAGTTTTAACATAAAACAGCAATGATCTTTGTCACCTAGTTTGACTATTATTTTTACTATTTATGTATTTTTCTCTTCTCCTCAGGTTGTGCTTTTTCTTTCGGGTATATATGCTTATATTTTATATTTTTGTCTTTATGTGTGCCAATATGAGAATGTACAAATAAATAGTTCCTTTTATTTATTTTATTTTTTTTCCATTACACCACAAGTATCCTAAGATTTTATTTTATCTTAGTGTCTGCATATTATTATATAAACCACTGTATACATTATTATATTTTGTATTAAGTTAGTTTTCTATTAGATAGCCTATTGTTTATAAATTGTGTAGTTATGTATATATAAATATGTAATTTCTCTTCTTTTTTTTTTTTCATCACAATTAAGTAATTTTGAGAAGATTTTATGTTCATTTGTATATATATATTTATTTTTTATTTTTTACTGGTTACATACTTTTTAAATAATGTATATAATATTAAAATTTTTATAAGTTAGTTTTTGGCCAGATTTGTACTTTACTTTGTATTAACTCATCATTGTTATTCTAAAGGGACGTAGTCCCAGAATAAAGTTTAATTTTCTAAAAAAAAAAATAACTTTATACGTCCTACCTTGTGGAAATATATTTTAGGTTTATGGTATTAATCTCTGACTTTTTTATTGATCAATATTAGTTTAAAATTTTTAACTCACTTTTGGCATCTGTGCAACTGTTAGGCACAACTACTAAATTGTCCACATAAAGAAGCAATAGTATGTCACAGAAACAATTTACCTTCTGCCTCCAACATTCTGACTCAAGATAAATATTTCAAATCATTCAAGTATGGCCTAAATAAGTAAGGCGATAATACTTCTTCCTACAGAAGGTTAAGTGTTATATTGATTTCATCTGAGAACATGCCACTACTCCTAACTCAAGAAGAGGAATTAGGATAAATATTTATAGATCAGGAAGATTTGCATTTGGAAATATTTGAAAATATGTTAACAAAATAATTGAATATATTAAACAGTTTTTTCAATTAAACATAGAGAGGGGGGAGAAGAGGCAGCCTCCATAACATAGGTATATTTCTACATTTTTCTAAGTTAAAGATGAATAATGTTAAAACTGAAAAATATTTACGATTCATTAGTCTGTACAACATTATAATAAACTGAGAATAACAACCAAAAAAGTATATGATAATAAAAAAGGATAAAGAAGTAATATGTATTCAGGAAAAACAAAAAGGCAAGAAGTGATTCACAGAAAATGACTTTGAATTATTTGCCATTCCACATATTTATTAATGTCAAGTTTAACTAACTACAAATTAGTTGACTATGCTATTTTAACTACATATTATTATTATTACCGCCTACTATTTTCTTAATATTTATGTATTATCTTGTCTTTTCTGAGCCCTGAAATTTAGAACGATAAGTTGGCACAAAGAAAATAAAAAACATATGTAATTTTTTTTTTCATTGTTCTTTCATTGACTGAAAAAAAAAATCAACTTCTTATACATTTAACAATTATTCACTATCATAACCATTGTGTGCTGGTATTCTCTAGCTAGGGAAATTTCTTGACATATTTTCATACAATCACTTGAATTTTCCATATCAATGGAGTTTTAAAGCTATATCTCCAATAATAATACTAACTTTTGATAACAAAACCATTATAATAAAATATAAAAAATAACTCAACCTTTAAACTGAATCCTAACTTATCTTACATTCTCAGGTTTAAAAATGTCTTGAATAACCGGAACTCAAAATAAAACAGGAGGCAGAAATCAGACATGTATAACAGCTGCTGATATGGTAAATGAAAACTTACAGCTCTACATGACAGTTGCCTAGCCTTTTTCATGACAATTAACTTATAAGCCCATCAATATTTACATTATGAGGAAAAATAAGTCTAATAACAGTCAACATTATAGTCAAAATCTTGTCAAAGTGTGAAGGTATAATCTGAAACTACCATAGTTCATGTCTCCGATTACTTATATTTGGAAAGATTTCTAGGAAAATATAATTGAGCAATTGTCATAAATAAAGTTAAATCATCATTTCTAGCTTGTTAGTAAACTGTAATTCAAGCTATCTATTACATCATTTAAAAGAAATTAATTATGTCATAGCTAAAATTAGAAAAACAAAAATCAGTAACATTTTATGTTAATCCTTTTTCTTATTATTGGTATGAATGTAAAAGACAAACAATCAGTAAAACTTAAACACAAATCAACTTATAATATTGATAAACGTAAAATGTTAAAAAAGATAGTTTATAAAAACAAAAACCTGAAGTCTAATAAGGATTATATTAAAAATAAGAAAGGATTATATTAACGGAAAAAAATGTTCTTTCTTGATAATATGTACTTACAATTTACAAGAATCCATCTCTAAATAAAAAATACTGTAATTCAAACCTCAACAAGTTAGCGCACTAACAACTCAATTCCTAATAGAAACATTCCAAATAGGTATAGAGTAAAAGCACCAGTAGTTGACAGTGTACCAGTGACACCATCCTTTAAAAATATGAAACAAAATATTTCAGAACCTCCTAGCCATTTATTTTAAATATTAGTATATTCTGTATAATTCTCTTGGATATTTGTCTATTATGTTTTAGTCTTAAAGGGAAAAGTAATTTAAATAACTGGTGTTTAATTAGAAAAGTTCCTAAGAGTTGTTTTAGTGTTCCAGGAACAGCCATCTACCAGTAAGGATACAAAAGTACAGTATTTGTTCTCCTTCTTTAATTATTTTGTATTATTCTCAAACTTCTGTTTTATTCGTTCATAGTCTCTATAAATTATATTTTACTATTCATAATGATGTAGAGATGGTTGATCGCGTGATATAAATGAGAAGGAGTTGAGCAGGGGGTGCAGTCAAATAAATACTAAGTTATATAAATAGTATTATTTAATTTTTTTGCAGACGTTTCGACCCACTTTGCAGGTCTTCATCATTGCGTAGGATGTAGCACTGCGGGAGGCAGTTGAAACACTGCCTTCTCTTATATTTTATCTATTTTGAACTTATTTTTTTGAAGCAATTAAAAAATTAAATGGATATCAGCTACTGGAACCTCATATTGCATCTTTCTCCAGTACCTAACAGCCCTTAAAGCTACTGGATCATTGCACACCTTCTTTAAAAACACCATTTCTTTCTTTAAAAAACGCCTTTTTTAAAAACACCATTTTTTTCATTTCTCACGCCTTCTTTAAAAAAACCATTCTCCCTGCAACACTTATGGAGACAGCCCTGATGAAGGCCTGAACTTCAGGTCGAAACGTCGGCATATGTAAAAATAAATATTATCATTTATTTTTGCCTTCTTTTTTGACTGACCACCCCAACTATTCTTCTCTTCATTCACCATTTCTTCTATTTAACTATTCTATTTCGTTAATAGGCTTACCACTGAACACTATTTGCAATATAGATTATAAATATATTTCACTATTTGGCTATTTGAAGTGTGTCAAGTAATGGAACAAGACCTGTCAGCTATTGGAACGACATTTCATTTCTGGTTTTAAGACTTCAAGCTTATTTTATATGACTACAATAACAAAAAATAAATAAATAAAATATGCTCTGGAAGAAATGGAAAAGAACTTAGCGATGTTCTCAGGGGAATGTCAATAGCGGCAGCCTCACTTAAAAATGGAATCAGGGGTATAACATTCTCTAATAAAGTCAGAGGAAAATACCCAATTCAGCATTATGAGTCCATCCTCAAACTTTTCTCGTGATGAGTAAAATTTATTAATTACGTAGATTAATTGGATACTGTAGAGTCACTACTGGAGGCTCAAAATTCTAAAATCGGCGGATTGGTCCTGGAAAACACGACTCTCAAGTCTCGAGTCTCGGAGCTCAAAATCAGGCTCAACAAAAGTGAGCAATTGCAACTTTCCAGGTCAATAGAAATAAGAGGAGTCCCAGTGAGATCTGGGGTGACTACTATGGTGGTGGCCCGGTGATGGTTATAAGAGACTTTTCAACACGCCATCTCCGATGCCAAGAAAGTGACGCCCACAAGATTTACCTAAGCGAAGCTATGTCTGTAACCAACAGACATTTGTACTGTTTGGCACGGCAGAAGAGGTCTGCCTGGAAAATCAGATGTGTGTGGTTTAGTGCAAGCAAGGTGAAATGTCGACGCGACGATGGTCAGCAGGTAGTCGTCATTAATTCACCATCAGACTTAGACATATTTACTTGACATGTACTCATGTTTCATTACTTAGTACAATTTGGTTTTTACTTTTTCATATTTTCAGGTTTATGTTTTTGTTGCTTTTATTTTATTAATTTACATTGGTAATAATTTTATTTTTGTTTATGGAGAACATTTTAGGTTTCATCTGTTTAGAAATTTTAATTTATGTATTTTTGTTGTTTCTCACAGTAGGAACATACTTTTCGTTAACTAAATTTTATATTTTCTGTTTTCCCTCAGTATTAATATCTGTTAAATTTTATAAAATTCTTCTTCTTATCAATAGAGATATTATCATTAATTATGGTCTCTGGGCTCATATTGGCTCTAGCTGCTGTAGATATATTCCTATTCTTAGCTCCTCCTGTCCGTTTACCAAGAAACCCCTCCTTCTTCCATGACTAATACCCTTTTAACCTGCCATTTCAACGCTCAGTCACGTTTAGCCCATTTTGATGAATTTTATCACTTTTTTCTCCATAATTTATACCATTTAATTGCCGAATCCAAAACCTGGTTGAAACCCACAATCCCGTCTTCCCAGATCCTTCTATCTAGGAGATAGATCCTTCTATACTTTCATTCGTCATGACAGAGTTGATTATACGGGTGGTGTAGTAGGTCTCTTTGTCCAAGACAGCCAGGACTCCAATGACGTATTTACAAAAGATCTCGAGGCCACTGCCGCTTCATCCTTCGAGGAGGATTGTAGGGATGAATGGAACTGGATAAGGATTGTGCTAAGGGATTAGGATGATAGGTCAGGTTCTGATGAAAATTTGAAAATCGGGAAGGACATAAGGGATGTTAAGGTCATGATGTAAGGTTTTGTTAGTAACATAATAAGGAGCATTGACTATTATACGGAGGACTTTAGACTGGAAGGATTGAATGCGTTTGATGTTCTAAAATTTAGTTGTCCCCCACAGCTCAAGTCCGTAGGTTCAGATTGGTTTCAGTATGTTCTTGTATATTAATAGTTTGTTTTCGATTGAGAGTTTGTTTTTTCTGTTAAGTAGTCTGTATAACTGGCCAAGTCGTCGGTTAAGTTCTTGCCTTTTAAGTCTGGTATGTGGGTTCCATGTTATTCTTTTGTCTAAAAGGAATCCTAGATACCGAACTGTGTCTGATACGGGGAGAGGTACAGAGTTGAATAGGATAGGTGGACAGGATCTACGTCGGAGGGTAAAGGTGACATGCTTGCATTTGGATTCGTTGATTTTTATGCGCCAGTTGTTGCACCACTGCTCAATTAGGGAGATATGTCTTTGAAGGTTTAAGGATGCTGTTTCAGGTTCTGTGTGGAATGACAGGATGGCGGTATCGTCAGCGAATGTTGCTAGAAGGGTATTGGGATTGGTTGGAATGTCGGCGGTGAAGAGGATGTAGAGAACTGGGCCCAAGACACTGCCTTGTGGAACATCAGCCTCAATTGGATAATGTTTGGAGAGTTCAGTTGGAGTTTTCAAGCGCAGAGGATATATGGTCAACAACGCGGAGGCCTTATTGAACAGTGGAATGTCTTGAGCGGAATCAAAACTGATGAGAGGGGATATTGTGGGTTTCGAGAATGCGTAGGATACGTTTGAGAAGGATTTTTTCAAAGATTTTGGAGAGGATTGGGAGCAAGCTTATTGGTCTATAGGATGAGGTATTATTAACAGGTTTACCTGGTTTAGGGAAGAGGATAATAATGGAGTGTTTCCATATCAGAGGAAAGTGAGTTGTGCGGAGGGTACAGTTATACAGGTATGTGAGGAACATGATTGCTTTTTTGGGAAGTTGTCTAAGGATCTGGGAAGTAAGGAGATCGTGTCCAGGATATTTTCGAGGTTTTAAGTTGTTTATATGGAATTTGACTTCAGAGGGGTTGACAGCTTTAGGAGGCAAGGAGAGAGGAATCGGATAAGAGAGGAGTTCTTTAACTTCAGCATTGTGGGTGGGATGGAGTTTGGTGTGGGGAGTGAATGTTTTGGATAGGTGTTTGGCAAATTCTTCATAGATTGGTATTTAAGGATTTTTATGGTCACTTTCCAGAGGGAGTTGTCATCGGTAGAGAGGGAAGAAAGGTAGGAATTGTAGGATTGGGATCTAAAGGTAGCCAGTTCTTTTTTAACCTGTTTGGAATAGTAATTATATAATTTCCGATCATCAGGATGCCTGGTTCTTTGCCATAGGGTCCTAGATTGGCGTTTGGATTTAATAAGGTCAGTAAGGTTTTGGGGCAAGGGATTCTTTTTGAGGGATTTTTTGGAGGTGAGGATGCAATCCAGACTGCTTGTTGGATCAAGGTGGTGAAGGAACGCACTGCATTATCTAGGTCTTGACCGGTTTTTAGGGGTACTCTGATGTCTATTGCATCATCAGTTATTGTTTGACAGGAAAGGTTCCAGTTGACTGGGCCTCTGATGAATGAGGGAGGAGATAATTTGGGGATAGGAGATGCGGAAAGGATTAGGTTTAGCGGACTATGGTCTGAGGAAAGGTCATCGAGCCATGAAATTGAGAAATTTAGCGTCCCTAGAACTTTGTGAATGAAGAAGTCAAGATTACGGTTAAGATCTGTTGGCCAGTATGTAGGAGTATCAGGATGTTGCTATTATGGGAATTATTTGAGCATAAGAGACTTATTTGTTTGCAAATCTTGAGGGTTGCCTTGGTGGTCTGGGAGTCCTGGAAGTCTCTTAATGTCTGGGTGCTGTCTGTAATCTTGATTTTAAGATTTTATATGTCTGGCATGCTTTGTAGTTTGCAGGGTGATCTTTATGGCATAATGCGCATGCCGCAGGAGTTTGCTTGGACTTATTGCAATCTTCCTTCTTGCTGTCCGCACTTCACGCATCGCGGCAAGCGGTGCCAATAGCTTTTAGTATGGCCATATGATTGGAAATTATGACATTGTACTATTTCCCGTTTTGCATATGGTTTTTCGACAACTATATTAATATAGTACAGGCGTCTTAATTTATAGATGTTATCAATCCCAGTGGTGTGCTCTAGGTCTACAAAAAATAGTGGTAGGGCTATTTTGTTGTTTGTACCTGGTTGCTCTTTGTTATCTTTATATACGTTGACAATTTGGCGGACACTGAAACCCAGTTCTGTCAATTCTTCTTTAATTGCATCAGGTGGAGTTGATGGGTGGAGGCCTCTTATCGCTACTCTTAGTGCTCTCTATTGGAATAACTGATATGTATGGAATTCCGCCTTTGTATCAGTCAAGTATTTTAGAATAGAATAGAATAGAAAATTAAACTTTATTCTGGGACTAAGTCCCTTAAGAATAACAATGATGAGTTAATACAAAGTAAAGTACAAATCTGGCCAAAAACTAACTTAAAAATTTTAATATTATATACATTATTTAAAAAGTATGTAACCAATAAAAAATAAAAAATAAAATATATATACAAATGAACATAAAATCTTCTTAAAATTACTTAATTGTGATGAAAAAAAAAAGAAGAGAAATTACATATTTATATATACATAACTACATAATTTATAAACAATAGGCTATCTAATAGAAAACTAACTTAATACAAAATGTAATAATATCTACAGTGGTTTATATAATAATATGTAGACACTAAGATAAAATAAAATCTTAGGATACTTGTGGTGTAATGGAAAAAAAAAAATAAGTAAAATAAATAAAAGGAACTATTTATACGTACATTCTCATATTGACACACATAAAGACAAAAATATAAAATATAAGCATATATACCCGAAAGAAAAAGCACAACCTGAGGAGAAGAGAAAAATACATAAATAGTAAAAATAATAGTCAAACTAGGTGACAAAGATCATTGCTGTTTTATGTTAAAACTTAAACAGTAGGCACCACTATTTACTTCACGCAAATTCAGTTCATAAAATGAAATTTATGGTGGTAAATCTTCTGTTTAGGATGTAAGGAGATATTGGAAAAGGAGGTATATGAAAGTTGACAGGGAAGAGGCATGACAGATGTTATGTGGCAAAGAATTCCAGTAGGAGACGGAACGGGCTAAGAAGGAACGTTCATAGGTTTTTGTCCTGTGGAATGGAATATAGAGGTCAGAAACACGGGATCTCGTTTTTATTGAGTGGACTAAGGGTTTAGGCTGGAGGAGACAACAGATATAGGAAGGGTGCTGGGAGTTGATCGTTTGGTATAAGAAATTTCCAAGGAAGTATAGGCGGCGGGAAGAGCGGAAGAGCCACTTTGACTCGGCATATAGGTGGGTCACATGAGACCATCTCGAAGTGCCGAAGACGAATCTTAAAAAACAGTTCATGATTCTCTTCAGTCTGTCCTCAAGCTCCAACGAGAGGCCACCGTATACCACACAGCCATATTCAAAGTAGGGGAAAATCAATGAGGAAACGAGGAGCCTGCGGATAGGTTGTGGGAGTTGCTGACGAGAACGATGAAATAATTTAAGAGTACCAATTGACCTTCTGGAGATTTGAGCAATATGGGGTTTCCATGATAGGTGTTGATCAATGGTAATTCCTAAGTTTTTTACAGAGGAGGTAAAGGATATTGGTTGGTCATTAATATTCAAGGAAGGATGGGTGGAAATGGATCTAAGGAGGGAATTGGAACCTATAAGAATGGCCTGACTGAGTTTTCGTTGCATTCAACTTTAATTTATTCAAGCTTGCCCAGGCACTTATCCTATCTAGGTCTCTCTGAATATTCGTAAACGCTTCTAATAACTCAGTGGGCGGAAAGGAAAAATAAATTTGGAAGTCATCAGCATATAGATGGTATGAACAATGGTGGATTGCACTATTTTACTATTTTTTTATATGATTCAGGGGAATCTGGCATCAACTTGGTGTCATTGATTCGACTTTGACATGTGTATTTACCATTGCCAAGTAATTTATTTAAATGCTGGCAAAATAATGGAAATTGTTTTATATTTCTTATGAATATTGGAGATGGTTTTGGCTCTCTGGGAGTATTAGATAGTAGTTGGTATGGGTTAGGAGTAAAAAATGGTGATTCATCTGTTTCAATGTTTGTTTCGGTGGTCATAATTTCTGTTGAGGTACCAGATTGTAGTTCATTGGGTCTATGATGTGCAGATGGTGGTGTTTTTCTGTTAGAACGCCTAGGCTTTTGTTTTACAGGCGAATTGAGATAGCTATTACTGCTTAAGCTTCTTGATCTTTTTGTTCTAACTAGACATTATCATATGATAATATCGCATTTCATGTCAACGACTATTGAAAAAAAAATTTACGTAAAAATTACGCAGACCGATAGAGGGCCGAGTGATTCATGCTAGCTTACTTGACAGCTCGAAAGGCACTGAGACTGCCCGGCTCTAAGTGGGAGGACTGTAGATAAGAATGGCCACTCTATCTAATTCTATGGTTGTTTACACTATTGTTTAAACTTAATAAACAAGCGGTTACTCACTGTGTTCATGGTTCTGTTCAAGAATGTACTATATAATTGTTCAATACACTGAATTCTTAAACACAACTGTTCACAAATTCACTGATAATTAAGATATTTGTGAGAGATGATGTAGCAGGTGGGTTGATAGATACTAGCGCATGCGCAGAACTGACATAGATGAAAACCCGAATTTACAAACCCGCTAGTAATGGAGTCTGCAGCAATACCCAGAGAACCAAATCCTCCTCCGTTATTTGTGAAGAATATAAAAAATTTCCAGATGTTCTGCACCCAACTAAATAAAATCTGCTTTGGTAGTTATTCATGCCTTAACAGGACCAATAACACCAAAATAACACCTGATTCTGCTGAAGCCTACCGAAAAATTGTGAAGTACTTATCAGAAACAAATGCGAATTTTCACACTTACCAGCTGAGGAAGGAAAGAGAGTTACGAGTAGTGATAAGAAATTTACACTCCTCAACCCCCACTGAAGTTACTAAAGAAGAACTAACGACGCTTGGTTTCAATCTACGCCAGGTAACAAACGTTTTGAAGGAGGACAGGGAGCAGCCAGGATTACGAAATAGGATCCCACTACCATTGTTTTTCGTGGACTTGGAGCCATCACCAGGTATCGAAAAAATATATGATATCACAAGAATATACTAGACAATGGTGAAAGTTGAGAAGCTATACCCCAAGAGAGACATCGTGCAGTGCCATAATTGTCAAACCTATGGCCACTCAAAGACATATTGCCACCACCTGCCGCGTTGCGTGAAGTGCGGTGAACAGCACAAATCTGTAGAGTGCACCAAACCTATACAAGATCCAGCAGTATGTGCCCTATGCTTGGAGGGACACCCAGCCAACTACAAAGGCTGCCAAATTTACAAGAATCTCAAAACCAGACACCCGAAAAACCTGATTCAAGATGAAGCACTAAGAACAAGAAGAGAGAGAGAGTCTTCTAGAATTGTAAACAATGATGTATCATTCTCCCAACTACTTAGAGGTAAGACTTCAACCGATAAATGTCAAGCCCTGCCACAACAACAACCTCAACCCCAACCTCAAAATCCTCTTCATCCTAATATACCTAACCGTCAACAACAAATTCGTCATATTCCTCCTCCTTCAAATGCAACAGATTTCACAACTTTGTTAGCATCTTTCCTCACCGATTTCAAATCCCTTGTTACTCTATTCATATCACTCCTCACAAATCTCGTATGTCACTTCATCCCTCCTTTAAAAAATCCTTAAATGACTCACATCCCTAAGCCATATCCATTCTCCTTTGGAATGCAAATGGTGTTAGAAATCATACAGCCGAACTATCTACTTTGCTACTTGACAAGAACATTGATGTGGCACTAATTACTGAAACTCGACTAACCACTACACAACACTTCAAAATACCACAATGCCTGACATACCGTACTGACCACCTTGACGGAAAAGCACATGCCGGTAATCCTAATCCCTCTCCCATCACGTACTCCCATCACCTATACATGATTCCCTACAGTGCACCGCTATCGTGATACAAACCTTCCCTTTCCGGTTACTCTTGCATCAGCGTATTGCCCTCCTAACCGATCCATATCCAATGCCCAATCCAGTTCTCTCCTCGACTCCTTAGGACGAACTATCTGCTTTACTACTTGACAAGAACATTGATGTGGCACTAATTACTGAAACTCGACTAACCACTAAACACCACTTCAAAATACCACAATACCTGACATATCGTACTGACCACCCAGACCGAAAAGCACATGCTGGTACTGCTGTCATTGTACACCAATCCCTCTCCCATCACGTACTCCCATTACCTATACATGATTTCCTACAGTCCACCGCTATCGTGATAAAAACCTTCTCCTTTCCGGTTACTCTTGCATCAGCGTATTGCCCTCCTAACCGATCCATATCCAATGCCCAATTCGGTTCTCTCCTCGACTCCTTAGGACATCACTTCATCTTGGGTGCAGACCTAAATGCCATGCACCAACAATGGGGTTTCAGAACCACGAATTCTCGTGGCCGAACCCTGCTGTCTGCACTCAATTCCCAACGCTTTCACCTCCTTTCCCCCAACTCTCCTACCTACTGGCCCACAGATCCAAACCATAATTCTGATATTCTTGATTTCTTTATCCACAGCGGCTTAAGTCCCCTCAATTGTTCCATTAAACGTCTAAATGAACTTTCCTCTGACCATAGTCTTCTAATCCTTAATGTTTCACTTGATCCCGTTCCCAAACCTTCTCCACCGTCATTTATTAAGGGCCCAGTTAACTGGGACCTTTTCCGCCAAATCATCTCCGATAAAATTGATCTTAACATATCCCTCAAAACACCCGATAACCTTGATAGTGCCGTAAATTCCTTTACTACCACAATCCAACAAGCCGCCTGGACTGCCTCCTTCCCAAAAGACTCCTCCAGAATTACTAAAAAGACCACTCTACCCCAACACTTCCTTGACCTAATCCACACCAAACACCGTGCCAGATTGTTGTTGAAACGTACTCGACATCCTACCGACCGCTGCTCCTATAATTACTACTGCAAAAAAATAAAACTGGAATTAGAAACCTTCAGATCACAATCCTTCAACTCCTACCTATCCTCCCTCTCTTCTCGCGACTATTCCCTTTGGAAAACCACAACATAAATCCTCACCGCATTTCCCATCCCCTCCGACGAGATGATGGCTCCTGGGCAGCATCTGACGAAGATAAAGCTGAGGAGTTCGCCATTCACCTATCCAATACGTTTATTTCACATCCGGAATCCCATCCTGCCCACACCGTAACAGTAGAAGAACTCCTTATATCACCAATCCCACTTTCCTTGCCCCCAAAAGCTATTCATCCTTCCGAAGTGAAATTTCAATTAAAAAACCTAATCCCCCGTAAAGCTCCTGGACATGATCTCCTTACCCCTCAAATCCTTCGACAACTTCCATCCAAAGCAGCCATATTCCTTACATATATCTACAATTGTATCCTACGCACCACCCACTTCCCTCTGTTATGGAAACACTCCACTATTATCCTTTTCCCAAAACCAGGCAAACCTCCCAAGAGCTCAACACCCTATGGACCAATTAGCCTACTCCCAGTCCTTTCAAAAATTTTTGAAAAGATCCTTTTGAAACGAATCCTACCCGTTATGGAATCCCAAAATATTCCTTCCCATTAGTTTGGTTTTCGCATTCAACATTCTACTGTTCAACAAGGACTCCGAATTGTTGATCATATTTCCTCAGCCCTAGAAAACAAGGAATACTGTTCGGGTGCATTTCTGGACATTGCACAGGCATTTGACCGGGTATGGCACTCCGGACTGCTCTTCAAGCTTAAAATCCATTTACCTCGGTCCTTGTACCTAGTCCTCCGATCCTACCTCTTTGACCGCTCCTTTAAAGTTCGCTGTGGAACAGAATTTTCCAATATCTACTCCGTTAAAGCCGGTGTTCCCCAAGGCAGCGTCTTGGGTCCCGTGCTTTACATCCTCTTTACTTCTGACATCCCTGTTCATCTCGATACTTTCCTTGCAACATTCACTGAAGACACCGCAATCTTATCATTAAACTCTGATCCCGAAATAACATCCTTAAATCTACAAATCCACCTCTCCCTTATTGAGCACTGGTGTAATAACTGGCGCATTAAAGTTAATGAATCTAAATGCCAACATATTAACTTTACACTCCGACGCAATTAATTTTCTTATTTTTTAGGTTATTTTATTTTATTATCTATTGTTATTTTATTTTTTTGTACATATAGTATGAATGTCATCCTAGCTCACTATAACCAATGTCCAAGAGACAGATTGTTGGAATACTCAATAAAGAAAAAAAAAAAAAAAGACAAACCCGCCAACCAATGACAACTGGAGTACAAATCAAACTACGAATAAATCTGAAATTATAAAAACAACACAATTAATCAAAATAGCGAGTTACCTACTAACAGAACAACAGAAAAAGAAACTCCCACAACATCCATCGAAAAAACTAACCACGATAGTAACAATTTTAAACCAATACACAGTCTATTTCTAGCAGCCGCCGAGTAAAGACAGTATAACCTCTGCTTTAATTGTTTTGTTTTATTTTAATTTACTTCAGTTTTCAGATAGTATTAATTATAACACGGATTTAGTTTTAATAGTGTTAAACTCAGAACATACATATTATTTTTGGTGACAATTTTTCAAGTAAGAATTCCCTTCTGGGGTGCAAAGTGAACATGGAAGAGGAAGAAGAAACTTCTAGTACTTAAAAAAAAAGATGGAGAATCTAATTCAGCTCCGAAAAGAAGAAGAGGTGAGTCAACCTTATATAATATTCCTATTCAAAATAGTTACTCGGTTTTCTCCGATGAGGAAGAAGATGAAGAGATCTCTGCCCAAACTAGTAAAAATTCTGACTTACAAGAATTTCCCCCAATATTAGTTAATTCCTCATTCCCAAATCACAAGGAAATAATTACAAAACTTAAAAATTCAGTAAAAGATATAAATATCAAATATGGTGGAACTAAAACTATTTTTTATGTATATATTAATGAAGACTTCATAAACGTTAAAAATCAAGAGACTGCCCTAATATCATACGCGAAGACTTCGTCCCGACGTGAAGCAACTGCAATGAAAGTCATTTCCAAAATTACGAAAAATGCCCACACTTCATATGAAACCAGCAATTGAAGCTCAGTAAGCAACGACCAACCATTTACCCTTCACAACGAAAAATATGCAAGCCAAGACAAAATGATTTTCCTTCCTTACCAAAAACAGACTCAAAATGGTTTCAAAAAACATTCTCAGACAATATTAGTGGAAATAACCCTTCTTATAATGAACCATCTATTACTGAATGTTTTAAAGAAATTAAAAATATTTTCAAACTTTTTAACTTAAATAAAATAATAAATAAATTTTAAAATATTGTTTCAGAAGTAAAAACGACAGAAGACAGCATGTTAAAAATATTTATTGTGATAGAAGGATTATTATCATTAATTAATTAACAGTCAAAAGTTTAAAATGCTTAAAATAGACTTAAGATGCTATTTATGTAATATTTTATGATCTATTAGTTTAATATCACATATTATATACTTTAACTACAACACTCCTCTGTGTACTACTGACCTAAAGTAAGAACAACCAAATGTAAACAGCTACCAAGAGAACAGTCATAACTTCAGCCCGAAAGCCCCCCCTCCCCGTAGAACCCGTGACCTCATATAGTGTCAGTAAGCGAAACCCGTTTATCTCCTCAGGACAGATTCTCGGCCCCTGGCTACACTATTCACCGAAAGGACAGGAACAGAGTAGGCGGGGGGTCATGATACTTGTGCGTTCAGATCTACCGCACGTTTACAGGCTGATTGATAATTTAAAATACGCCGAAGCAACTGCAATTCAATTTAAGGTCAAAAACAAAATGATTAACGCAGTTGCAGTTTATATTCCACCAAATAAAATAAATATAGATGATCTTAGAGTTATGTTTAATATCGATAACACACACTCATCTTCGGGGACATGAATGCCAAAAATTCACAATGGAACTGCCATAACACGAATAAAAATGGAAAATTATTATTAAATTTTATATCATGGAAAAATATAGAATTGTATGCTCCAAATGAGCCAACTTACATACTAACTCAGAAACAATTCAAATCTAGCATTATTGACTTAGCCCTCACCAAAAATATTTCTGACGTTTCTCGCCTCATTTCGGTACCATGTCTCAGTTCAAATCATAACCCGGTGATCTTTCGATTGGAAAATAAATCCATAAAAACCAGCATGATCCCAAAATTCAAGTTCAAATCGGCTAAGTGGGAAAATTTTCAGAAAATCGTGGATAAAAATCTAGATATTAACCCTGTTATAATAAATAACTCCGATATAGAATTTAAAATCGATAAATTTATGGAGACTGTCAAAACTGGCATGATAAAATCCATTCCATAGGTATCCTGTCAATACAAACCCGACAAATAAATTCCGGAAAAAATACCAGCTCACCAGGAATATAAAATATAAATGCCTCTTTAACAAATTAAATGCCTATGTAAAAATTCGTTTAAACAGTTGGAAGAACTTAGAGTGGCAGGAAACTCTTAGAGAACTGTCCCCTGGTTGTAAACAATTCTGGAAAATACATAAAATTCTGACAAATCGTCGCTACCATATCTCACCAATCAAACTATCAAACAGGAAAATGTCACCATATTTTAATAGATATTCACAATTGAATACAAAAAATAAACTGATTTTATATAAAACAATAATCGACCCTTTAATCACCTATTCTGCCCCAGTATGGAGTTACACTTGCAAGACTAATTACAAAAAAATCGATTCAAAAGGGATTCAAAATACTTGTATGAGAATAACAAACAATTATCCACATTATACCAAAATATCTACTATGCTATCACAGTTATACCTTCCCACTATAAAACAATATATTTATTTCAAAACTTAGAGATTTTTTGAGCTAACACCAATGTCTGAAAACCCTATGATCCGAACAATAGGAAACTATGACAAGACATCATTGAAACGGTACACACACAGACGGACTAAACACATACTACTAAAAGTCTAAATCAATCTGTTTATTTACGAAAATTTAACGGATTCTTCTCCATTTACAAACAAATAACAATAAACTCACCCCAATCTAATTATATTTATAGGACGTGTGTGTATATCTTTATAGGGTGTGTGTGTATGTATACATATGTGTGAGTGTATATATATGTATATATGTATATATATGTGTGTGTGTATGTATGTAAGTTAAGCGTAGCGGGCTTGGAACACTTAAAAAAAAAGTACTAGGGTTCAGAAATAACCCGCATGAAGACGAAATCAAGACTGGTTTATTTCTCCTTCTAATCCTCTATAAATACATTCTGAGATTGTTTACATCACTGCATTTGGTATTAACGCTAATACTATCCCGCTCTGTACCTTAACTCTCCCCCACCAGTTTACGGACATCCTTCGTAAACTTACAAATAATAATGGATAAAAACAAAAGGGAAATAAAACAGATACAAATCTACAAAAATTCTTGCACCTACTGTAGCAAAGGTACGGAGTGTTCAGTATTTACAATGTAATCAAACAACAACAAAAATTTCTTATACCATAATAACTAACCAAACAAAATACACTGTCCTCCTTGCAAACACACTACACATTTCACTGCACGTTTCTTCACATATATACACTATGTCGTGTACGAACGCTATATACACACAATACAAAACAAAAGAAATAAAAAATGATCTCCTGAAATACATGAAAAACAAAAAAAAAATCCTCTTTCCGGAGATGAGGGCACTCCAACTCTACGGTTGCTCTGGCTCTGAAATTGGGAGTTTTAATTGTTCTATATGAACCGTTCTTCTTTTCCTTGGTTCTTTGACACTCTCAATAGTCACGACGTTATGCTCCCTAATGACTATCACCCTGAATGGCCCCTCATATCTCCGCAATTCCTTCCCCCTATTAGACCCTATCCTGCGATACACGATGGACCCGATCCTCAATCCCCCTGTTATCTCCTTTACTTTCAAATTCTCCCGCGCCACTCTTTTACGCTTTTCTCCCTCTATCTTTCCTATAACCTTTTCCATTGCCCAATTCCATTTTATTGCTAATGATTCCTCTCGTCATTTCCTAATCCACAGCTGTGCTTTCCCAGTCCCGTTGCCGCCCGCGTAGTCCGAAGAGGATTTCAAATGGAGAGAACCCCGTTACCGTATGGATCGAATGGTTGTATGCTGCCACAGCCTTCCGCATTGCCATGACCGGTTCCAGCCCTTTTCCCACCTGGTATACTCTGAGGTGGTCACTGAGAGTGCTATGCAGTCTTTCTATACTCCCCCTACCCTTAGGGTGCCCCGGAGTGTTGAAATGCCACTTCACCATTTCCTTTCTGATCTTAGCATTGTCGAATTCCCTACCCCCATCGGACGTTATGCGATCGGGCACTCCGTAAAATTGGAACCACGTCTGAAGGGCTCCGAAGACTGTCTCTACTGATCGGTCCTGCACCCGGTGTGCCATCGCGGCTTTGCTAAAGATGTCTATGAGCGTGACCCACTTGTACCCTTTCCACGTGAACGTATCCATCCGCAAGTCGCTGAGCGGTGCCTCCACTGTGGGTGTCTCCTCCTGCATTGTTCTGGGGGGGTGTCTATCGTATTTCGTACTTAGGCAAATCTCACACGCCCCTATGACTTCCTCGATTGTTTTCTTCATACCCAACCAAAAATACCTACGACGTAACGCCTGGAATGTCTCTTGCACTCCGCGGTGGTTCGTTTTGCCCTGATGGTAAGCAAGAGTCACTTCTTTCTGTCGTTCCTCGTCCCGCACCGTTTCCACCATCAGCTTACACCGGATGAATGTCCTATCTATCCCCAATCGTTCATCCCGCCATAGCCTTTTTATCTTCTCCCAAATCGTTTCATTCCCCACATATAAGTGGTGAATTTTCCTTGCTTTAGACGCGTCTTTTAAAGCTCTGCAGATATGGTCCCCGCTGGCCCCTGGTTGTGACCAAATGGTTGTTATTCGGCTGTTTCCATATTTGCTGTATAGTATCTTCATCAGACCCGACGTCCTGGTCTTCCAGATAATCTGGCGGTTTTTATCGTTGACGATTTCCTCCCGTTCTTCCATATCCGCTGATCTCTCTTCCTCTGGACTTTCATGTCCTGGGGACTCATCTCCAATCTCACCTCCCTCTCCCTCTGGCGTCCACTCACTCAGGAACTGTCTCACATCCCTGGATGATTCTCCCGTGTCCTCCTCTATAGCATTTATGGTGATTGCCCTTGACAACCAATCTGCCACCACGTTCTCCGTCCCAGGTTTGTATACGATGTCCAAATTGTATTGAGTCAGGAATTCCTTCCAACGTGTGACTCTAGCCGAGGACTCCTTCAACTTGCCTGCCCATTGTAGAGGTCTATGATCCGTGTGCACACGGAACTTCCTCCCAAACACGTAGGGTCCAAAATGGTCGATCGCCCACACAATCCCCAACAGTTCTCTGATGCTCTGTACTCAACTAAGGTAAAAAAAATGGAGCCCTAAAAGTCACTTATACGAAAGTGATCACTTACCAATTTTTATCGAAACATGGTGTAAAAGTATCAATATTCCATTAAACATCAGATGGAAATATGAAAAAGCAGATTGGGAAGGTTATAGCAAATTGATTATAGAAGGACTACAAAACATACCATATGGCCTGAATTTGGACGAAAAATACATCTTATTTCAATGATTTAGTTCTTAAGGCAGCCAAAGAAACTATCCCAACTGTTAAAATTAGAAAAAAAACATGAAAATGTACCACGGTGGAATCAAAATTGTGATGAAGCAATAAGAGCAAAGAAACGAGTTCTTAATCGTTATAGGAGAAGCAGATCTATTAAAGATGCAATAGAGTTTATGGGATTAAGATCTATTGTTAATAGAATTATTAAACAAAGCAAAAAAGCATCGTGGAAACAACACGTGTCTTCTATGAATTGTCAAACTCCAATGAACGAGATATGGAACAAAATCAGGGCTATCAAAGGAACCAAGAAGCAACAGGTAATGTTAGGACTGAATATTAACGAACGAATTATAACTGATCCAGGAGAAATTGCTGAAGCTTTAGCGAAGCATTTCCGAAATGTATCTTCTTCAAGATGTATCTCTGAAACAATAGATACTGATGGAATACACCAAGAATATAATGTAGCGATTTCGACTCGAAGAACTAAATTCTGCACTTAATAGATGCAAGGGAAAATCAGCGCCTAATCTGGATGAAATTCCAGGAGAATTCATTAAACAATTACCATAGTCAGGGAAAACATATCTGTTAAACATGTATAACGAAATCTGGACAAATGGAAAATTTCCTTCCTACTGGAGAAAATCTATCATTGTACCAATAACAAAAAAAGAAATGAGCATCGTTCCCAAGGACTTACGACCCATTTCTTTACTTTCATGTGTTTCGAAACACAGGAAAGAATGGTAAACACAAGATTAAGTAATGCATTAGGAACTAGACAGATCGTTTTTTCACACCAGGCCAAACCGTTCAACTATTGACTCCCTACAATCATTAAGCTTATAAGCACAGGAGGCTTTCTCACGCAAGGAACACTTAATAAAAATATTTCTAGATCTCGAGAAAGCTTACGATACAATGGTAAGAGGGCGGGTATTGAAGATCTTAGCGAAACTTGGGATAGTAGGAAGCATGTGGTCGTACATCAGAAATTTTTTATCCAATAGAGAATTCTTAGTAAGGGTAGGGAATACCTTTTCTTCAAGCCATAGCTTACAAAGAGGTACTCCACAAGGATCTCCTCTTAGTGCGACACTATTCCTTTTAGCCATTAATGGTATATCGTCCTGCATCAAGACTTCGATTAAGTGTTTCCTATTTGCCGACGACATAATAATCCCAGACCGTAGCAAGTCTAAGTGGAAGTTACAAGAAGTTATGGATAAAATAAAAGAATGGTCAACAGTAACTGGATTTAAAATATGAGCCTCAAAATCTAAATGTTTGCACATTTGCAGACTGCGAAAGTGCCACCAGAACAATCCAAAAATATCACTAGACGGTCCTATAATTAACTATGTAGAACAACATAGGTATCTAGGAATAATAATAGACAAGAGAATGAACTGGATAAAACATATTAGAAATTTGAGAGATGACTGCACGAAAAGACTTGAAATTCGAAAATGTATTTCACTCTCCAGCTGGGGAGCCGATAGAAAGACTTTATTAAAAATATATCAAAATATAGTTGTTCAATATTGGGGGGCCCGGTACATGCCATATGACCGGGAGCCCTTTTCTTGAGAGATACAAAAATAAATAAATGTTCTAGAGGGGAATACTTGTGAATATATGTGTAAAAGTTTACGTACAGTTTGATGAGGGGGGCCGGTCTCGCGCCTTCTCTCTCTCTCTCTCCGCCGTTGCGGGTCCAGAAATTAGCCGAAGGGCTGTAGTTCTCGAGGTCTGGTCAGGAGGTGGTCGTCAGCAGTCCTTTTGCCTTCTTCGCTCGCTAGCATCTGTCCTTTGGCCGCAGATAAGGCCGTCTTAGAGAGGGGGTAGTGCAAGTTGAGACCGGGGGTCCCCCCGTGTTGTTTATACAACGATAATTTAAAATACTGTACAATAAAATTTTGGATGTAAATCCAACATACCGCCCACCTAAATTTGGCTCAGCCAGATTTAACAATGATAAGCAAAGATAACAAATTCAAGAGCGAAGTGGGGAGAGGCAGTAAACAAGAGCGCGAAATTGCCTCCAGCATCCAAATTTACAAAGTAAAATAAATAATATTTACATGAATAAATAAATAAATAAATACTATAGAATAAATAATGAATATATACATCAATAAATTGGCAATGGTTATTATATTGAACAATGGCCAATTCTACCAAAGGTATGAATCGTCTCACAAACTCGCCGCCGCGAAAACCCTGCCGCCCACCAAGATAAGCCCAGGAACATTTTGAAAAAGTACAGCCGCAATTGCGAGGGGAAATGTGTACCTCGCAATTCCACCGATACGTAGTCCCAAAAAATAATCCACACGATGTGAATAAAATTTGGCATGAACCAATTCTCCGGGAGGAGAGTTATGGTGACCGATGGACCAGACCACACGGGATCGAAAATCCGCGAATTGTGAGATCGGAAACGGCAAAATGATTAAACGTATAAACGAAACGAAAACGACGATCGCGAAGTAAACCAAACGCACGGATGGACCTTTGGCAAGCATCAATTCTCCGGCAGGAGAGTTTTGGTAAGCGGCGAATAGACCGAATGGAATTGAAAAATTCGCGAAAATGGGGTCGAAAACCCGCTAGATTCGGCCGATCGCGCTAATACCGAATATGATGTTGCCGAATGTGCATAGGTCGCCTCCAGCTAAGTGGCAGACATGATGATGTCGTTAAGCCTACTTAACGCGAGTGGTTACTCCCTTACGACTCACACTCCCTGCGCCAGGGCGATGTGTGCATTCAGAAGGGAGTTCGCGAAGGATGTTGTGAGTAGTTGTTGACGCTCCGGCGTGAAAGCGTCACGTTTGTGTTTAAGTCGTGGGTTCCGGCTAAAAACGGCTTTTGAGTGACCAAAAAAAACCAGGAGCGATTATCGAAAGGGCGAAACAAGACCTTATTACGGGACTTACTACGGAACTATGTCCTGGCCCGTCCGCCATCGCGTGAGCGAGAAACTTTACGGCGGGCCTACTACGGGTTGATATCCAGACCCGTCCGCCATCGCGTGAGCGAGAAACTTTACGGCGGTCCGCGTGGATAACCCTCACGGACCGAAATTACGAAACTGTTAGCGGCAAGACACGAAAGTATGGTTATCCTTAAGGAACGTGCGCATCCTTCCCTTCTTATGGCCGAAACGCCGTGTACGAGGGCGATATACGTGATCCGTATGGAAGCTTGCGGAGTTACGAGGTATAAAAGCGTCTTGCTTGTGTTCCAGGCGCGGATTACGAATGAACGTGCTTTGGAAGTATTCATCACGACGAGGTGCCACGGATGATGAGCGGTCACGACTACGATATGCAGCAGAGTGACTTCTGGATGGTGTGTCCAGGTATCGATCGGCGGAGCGCGGATGCGTATGCATGAGAATTCTGCCGCTACCTATCCTTTTTGAGTGCCCACTGTTCGCGGGACCGGACTTTCTCGGTGCGGCCGGCGCGTCCTGAACAAGGAGAGAGACGCCCGTCTGAAATGTCTCTCCCGAGGCAGCTTCGACACCGTAAGTGTGGTCGACAAAATCGCTTGATTTTGCGGAAGGTTCTTCTGCGTCGAAACGGGAACGATTTTCTTGATGTAGCACACTGTGGTGCTTCTCATTGCAAAACATGCAGGTAAACGAACACCGACAGTCCGAAATTCGATGTCCGGGCCTGAGACAATTAGGACACAGCTCGCTCGACTCGACGAAAATGCAGCGGTCTTTGATCGTAAGCGCCAGAAACCTAAAACACCGCGCCAGTGGGTGCCTTCCCTTGCAGTGTGGGCAGGGGTTCTTAATGGGAGAAGTGAAATTTCTCCGCGGAGATCCGTCACGCGAACATCGGCGTATGGTTACACTCTCACAGTTCCTATTCAAGACTTTTCGCTTGAAAGGAGAGTTAAACGGAGGACCAGCTTTCCTCCTATCCGAGTGCTGGGCACATAACGCGTCCGAAGGTGCAGACTCGAATTCACGAGCCATCTTAGAGGACATCATCCGATGCCTCACAAAAGCGATGACCATATCCGCGGTAGGGAACTCGTTACTTGCGTGTGAGAGTTCGAACTGTCTTCTGGTGGTTGGGTCCAACGCGCGGAGAGCCAAGGTGGACATGATGACTTCTCCTTCGTTTTCCAGAGCCAACGCGCGGAATCTCGCTATACTTTCGCCCACAGTCGCGAGGTAAGCGGAATGCTTGGAATACTCGCTGTCAGAAGTAGGGGCCCTATGATTTAAAACCCTTTGGAGGCAACGTGACGCGAGAACTCGTGGGTTATCATACTCTCGCATGAGAGCGTCCCAGGCCAGCTGGTATGAGCCGGAATCGAATGAAAACGCCGAGAGAAGCGACGCCGGTTCGCCGATAAGCGCATTTTTCAAGTAATGCATTTTACTTATCGGCGTTAAGTGGGTGTTGTCGTGGATCAGGGACACGTAGGTGTCGCGAAAGCGCGTCCAATTCGACAAATCACCGTTGAAAACGGGCACGTCTATGACCGGAAGTTGAGGCGGATAAAGCGAAGGGGTTGAGCCAGACTTGGCGTTATTTTCAACCGCGGCGCGATGCGAGCTTAATCTCCGATATCCCGCCTCTATTTTCCGTACTGCCCCCTGTATGGCGTCGTAGCCTGTTTCCCAGTCGGGCGGATAGGCTGAAGCCCCCTGGGACGTGTAGAGCGCATCTAATTCCTCCCATATATTTTCAAATTTCTCCCACATTAACTTTGATTCCTCGTAAATGACTTCGTACTCGAAGAAGTTCCCACTGCTCAAATCCGCAGCCTGAACAAATAATTTGTTGAGACCGCGCTTGAGATGGCGAAGCTTACGCTCGAGTGCGTCACCGTGGCCAGATAAGTCACTCAACTGTTCGTTACCGCCACCCATGGTTCCGAATGAATATATAATTTGAGGAGACAATCACTAAGTTTATTTAACGAAGTCGTAAAATTGTGAGAGATCCAAAACTAAAACTTCGAAACTTGCCTGATTCAAATTTCTACGAAAAAGATTTCAGAACGAAAAAAAAACTCAAGATTTAGATAAAAATTTAAGATGCAATAAATTATCGGATAATTAAATATAATCCGTTAAAATAAATATCCATGCATATAAAATAATGAAATTCAAATAATTAAGTAAATACTCATGCACTTGAATTGATGCTAGATAAATAATTTAATAAATATTTATGCATATAAACCAATGAAATACAAACAAACATCTATGCATATAAACTAATAAGATCAAAAATTAAATAAATATTTGTATATATATATATATAAAGGATGAAATGTAAATAATTATATAAATAGCTATGCGTAAAATAAAAACAAATGAAATGAAAACAATCACAAAAGAACAATTATGCGTATACACTAATGAAATATAAATAAATTAATAACAAGAAATTAAACATGCGTGAAAAGCTAATAAATATATAAAAAATTCAACAATATTTAATAAATATAAAAACATGCATGAAAATGAGGTAATAAATCTATATATAAAATCAACAATATGAAATAAAATATGAAAACGTGCGCACACTTAACAATCAATAAATACATGAACAAATATTCAAACAGTTGAAGTATATATAAGTAAATTCTGAATAAAATTGTTCCTAAAATAAAATGCAACAATTTTCTTAATTATGCAAGAATATTACTAAGAACAGTTATATGTTTCAATATTCTGCTTGTATATTATAGTTTTATGAACTGACAATCATAAATCGCGCAAAATGCATCTAAGCTGAAAGCTGAAACAATGCAATAATTCATAGAGTATACAGCGAGATCCGAATTATTTGGATGCTGAAGAAATTGAAATACGTACGAAAGATAAGTTAGAAGTAGCGGCGGAAGTAAGCATAAATGTTGTTCCCGATGGAATTAGGCCTTGAATGTTGCTTCAAACGGTATTAGGATTCACCTGCTGGCTGTTTAAGCCGTTTAATATTACTATAATTAATTGGCGTTAATAAAAGCCGTTAATATTTAAGGCTATTAGTTGATACAACGTAAAAAAAAAAAAAAAATTAATCGAGAGTTTAAGTTAGTATTAAAGAAATTAAATTTTTGAAAAGATGGGCGTATGTTTACAGTATTTTTATTCACAAGTATTCCTCCTCACCCGGGGCACCATATGTTCAATATTGGGGGGCCCGGTACATGCCATATGACCGGGAGCCCTTTTCTTGAGAGATACAAAAATAAATAAATGTTCTAGAGGGGAATACTTGTGAATATATGTGTAAAAGTTTACGTACAGTTTGATGAGGGGGGCCGGTCTCGCGCCTTCTCTCTCTCTCTCTCTCTCTCCGCCGTTGCGGGTCCAGAAATTAGCCGAAGGGCTGTAGTTCTCGAGGTCTGGTCAGGAGGTGGTCGTCAGCAGTCCTTTTTACCTTCTTCGCTCGCTAGCATCTGTCCTTTGGCCGCAGATAAGGCCGTCTTAGAGAGGGGGTAGTGCAAGTTGAGACCGGGGGTCCCCCCGTGTTGTTTATACAACGATAATTTAAAATACTGTACAATAAAATTCTGGATGTAAATCCAACAATAGTAAGAAGTAAAATCGACTATGACGCGAAAATATATGGAACAGCCAGTAAAACATTGCTAAGAATATTAGATTCTGTGCATAACTCAGCCCTAAGAATCTGTACTGGTACACTCCGAACCTCCCCAATCGACAGCATTCAATATTCGTTTAATGGAATATTGATACTTTTACACCATGTTTCGATAAAAATTGGTAAGTGATCACTTTCGTATAAGTGACTTTTAGGGCTCCATTTTTTTTACCTTAGTTGAGTACAGAGCATCAGAGAAACTCAGATCTATTGCAGAGAAATTATTATTTTTTGCGCTGAAATGAGTGTTATCTCCTGAATTTAGTAGTACTGTTGAAGTGTTGTTCTCAACAAATTTTGTGATGTTTCTCCCTCTGTGATTTAAATCTGGAAGCATGGAACCCCATAAGGTGCTGTGAGCATTGAAGTCCCCTAGTAATAGAAATGGTTTTGGTAGTTGTTTTACATTGCCTTCTATGTCTTCGTCGAAAAATTCCTGTGAAAATGGTAAGTAGGTGTTGCAAACTGTCAAAGGTTCGTTTAAGTGTATTTTCACAGACAGTACTTCAAATTGAGTTTGTAATGGTACTTCTTCGCAATAGATGTTTCCCAAGACAACTGTGGCTACTCCTAAACTGTGAATAGTACTAAAATATTCAATGTGTCGGTAGAAACCGTTACAATTCCCATGTATTATTTTTTGTTATTTAGTAACTGTTGCCTGTTGATATTTTCAAAGGTTTGTTACCGGGTGTGTTCTCGACAAGGTCATTTTCGTTCAGTAGTTTCAAAAATGTTTTTGTCCGTATTTTGATGCCTCTATGATCTATGCGTCCTTTGATGTCTGTTAGCATCCTAATTAACACTTCCCTGTGCATTGTGAATTGTTTTATAAGGTCTGTTGTGTTTTATGGCAATTTTTCTATCTGAATTATTTCGTACAATAAACAAATTTCTTTAAATTGGAGAGGGTAATGGTTTTCATTAACAATCAAATTGATTGTAGTATATAATTTGTGGTCGGTTTTGTTTTTTGTTGTGGGTTATTTTTTAATTATTTTGTCCTTTATACATAAATCAGTTACTTTTTATGTGTTTTTTTAAGAATGGCTTGTTAACCTGTTCTAAATATTTGTATTGTAAGTTTACCTATTGAGATTTTCGCTGTTGTTGATGAGCAGATTCTATTTTGTATTGGTTTTTTTTATTTATTTTTTTATATATACATTACATCATGTCATAATGATAAATTACATGTTTGTGGTTGCAGTAACCTTATACATGACATACTAATGGTATGAATGCTGTTTTGAAAATTGAAATCCATTTTTTACAGTAGGAAAACCTCATAAAAAACCTACATAACATTATAAATGAAAAACTATATTACAATCCTTAAAATTACAAGAAAACAAAATATAATTTATATACATAAGAGAAACTATATATATAATTATATATACATACATATTTATATATATGTGTGAGTGTGTATTTCTGTATATATGTATATGTGTATACAAGTTAAGGTACGGAGCGGGACAGTATTAGCGTTAATACCAAATGCAGTGATGTAAACAATCTGAGAATGTATTTATAGAGGATTAGAAGGAGAAATAAACCAGTCATGATTTCGTCTTCATGCGTGTTATTTCTTAACCCTAGTACTTTTTTTAAGTGTTCCAAGCAATCTACGTTTAATTGGTGACGAAACCCGGGACGGTGAAAAGAGGTACGTTTTCTTTTCGCAGTCAGTAAAAAGTTTTACGAGGATGCCCGAATTCGACCTGAGGCAGCCGGCTCCTATGAATGTGCCGGAGATCCCTCCGTTACCACAGGGAACTTTAGCCGCAGCATATGCGAACGCAATTGAATGGATGAAGATCAGGGTAGCTACTTCACAGGACTTGAGAAAGGCTATATCCGATCTCGAGCGCTTCACTGGAGAAACAGGTGAGCTAAACCACTTTCTAAAAGGGGGAGATCGAATCGTGACGAGGATTAATGCAAAAATAGACGAGAATCTCGTCAATGTCGAAGATACGGAGGCCCTCAAGGCAGCACTTGTGTGCAGGGTTAAACGTAGTATACTGAACCACATTCAGGCTGATGAAGAGACGCCGTGGGAGACGGTCAAGCAACGATTGAAGAAAGCCTATGGAGGCGGCAGATGGACGACCGAGGAAGACATCTTCCAGATGTTCCGCGAGATGAGGTCTTCACGGCAGTCAAATGGGCAGTATGCGGCGACACTCGTAGCCCATTATAATCGCATTACAGAAAAGATGCGGGAAACAGCAGGCGCTCCGGAGGTAGAAGCAAAAATGGCCTTCTTGTCTACAATATTGAAGGTCCAACTGGCGAAGGAAACCGGGAAGAAGGACGGCTTACCCAGGGAAAGATCATTTATTGAGTGCGCTCAAGTGATGGTAGACTCCAGCACCCGAGAGGAAGAAAGCCGGCCAGAGGTGGATTAACCAGACTGGAATCGGGTAGGCTGTAGGAGGCCTAGGAGTACACCGATGACTTGGAGAAGGAGAGAGTCCGCATACAGCAGGAGACAGAAGCACATGGGAGCGGAGCGAAGACCAGGGCAAAATAGAGCGAGGGCTAGCCAACGGAAAGAAGACAAAAAATGTCACGGCTGTGGGAAGAGCGGACACCTGGTGGCACAGTGTTCCCGCACGAAATGCTTCGAGTGCGGGACAAAGGGACACATTGCGAGGCAGTGTCCGTATATATATTCACGAAGGGACAGAGACCCACAACCAGCAGAGCCAATGGAGGTGAATGCGCAAGGTCTGAGGAGAAGAAGGATGCAGTCCAGGAGACGTGACTCATCGACGGAGGCTTCAGAAGAATCTGCAACCACCAAGACCGAGGAAGAACCAGAGGGCCCAGTAAGCCGGGAAAACGAGAGGAGCGGAGAAGGGCGGAGAGGCAGTGGAAGAAGCGGACGGCGGTCAGCAGTAGAGAGGATCTGAGGAGGGTGTCAGGCGAGAGGTGACCGCACGCTAGTAAATTATAGCATTCGAGGGAAAAGCTGCTGGTTACCAATAATAGAGTCAAGAGGAGTGAGGTGCCTGGTAGACACTGGGAGCTCCAATACCATTATGACGCGTGGAGTGTTGGAGAAGCTGTACGGGGGAGAGAGGACACTCCAAATCAAGGTATGTAGTTGTAAGTTAATCACCCTGGGTGGCCCGTGTGGAGTGGAAGGGGAAGTGGAGATAGGATTGAGGGGTTGGGCGGCCAAGGGAGGTAAACTTACGGTGTATGTGGTGGGAGAAATGCCCCGGGAATATCAGGCAATTATAGGTTGTGACATGCTGGGAAAGGTGGGCGTGCGAATCTCGAATAGAAGAAAGGAGTGGAGAATAAAAATAGGGAATGTGAACTACACGAGCAGGGTAGCAGTAAAGTATGAGGTCGATAGGGCGCGCATAGGAGCTATAAGTCGAGCCGAGGATTGGAGAGTGACAGTGAGAAGGGAGTTCGAAGACGTTTTCTTTAAGGAGGGGAATAAATTGGGGGTGACAGGTAAAACGGTGCACGAGATTCCTTTAAAGCACGAGAGGGTGAGTTACGTGAAAGAGAGGAGATATCCGCAGGCGCTTCGTCAACACATTATAGAAGAGTTGCAGAGCTTAAAGAACCAGGGCATAATTGTGGATAGCAGGTCGCCTTACAACAGTCCGCTATGGGCAGTGAAGAAGAAAAGCGCACCGGGAGAGAATAAGGAGAAATACCGAGTCGTGATCGATTACCGCAAATTGAATGAAAATACGGTAGATGAGAAATATCCAATCCCGAAGTTTGAAGACATTTTAGATAGGTTAAGCAGGGCAACAGTGTTTAGCACTCTAAACTTAAAGGCGGGATACCATCAAATTAGAATGCTCCCAAAAGACCAGCCGAAGACAGCATTTACATTCGAGAGAGGGCACTACGAATTTACTAGGATGCCGTTTGGGCTCAAGAATGCCCCTATAACATTCCAGCGGTTGATGGACGAGTTTCTCAGAGGAATTGATAAAGGAGTCTGTCAAATTTACATGGATGATTTGTTAGTGTTTAGCAAAACCGAGGCAGAGCATGTGGAGCACCTACGGAGTGTGTTCGAGAGAGTGAGGCAATTTGGGTTGAAATTGTCCAACGAGAAGTCGGTGCTGGGACAAGACCGCATACATTTTTTAGGCCACACGATTTCAAGCGAGGGAGTCAAACCAGACGCGCAGAAAGTAGAGGCAATTCGGAAAATGGAGATACCTCGGGATGTTAAAGGGATTCGCAGGCTGTTGGGTACTCTCAACTATTATAGAAGATTCGTGCCCGAAATGGCGGAATACCTCGTGCCCCTTAACAACGTATTAAAGAAAGGCAGAAAGGTAATAGTGACCCCTATAATGGAGGATAATATTAGGAGATGCATGGCGAAACTGCAAGTGGAGCCAGTGTTGGCATTTCCGGATTTTTCGAAAGTATTCACCATAACGACAGACGCTAGTGAATACGCGTTGGGGGCGGTGTTGTCACAAGAAGGGAATGGAGGGGAGCGCCCCGTAGCGTATGCCAGCAGGCAGCTTACGGACGCAGAAACCAGATATAGCGCGCTGGAAAGAGAACTGTTGGAGATTGTGTTTGCGATAGACCCTACGTGTTTGGGAGAAAGTTCCGTGTGCACACGGATCATAGACCTCTACAATGGGCAGGCAAGCTGAAGGAGTCCTCCGCTAGAGTCACACGTTGGAAGGAATTCCTGACTCAATACAATTTGGACATCGTATACAAACCTGGGAGGAAGAACGTGGTGGCAGATTGGTTGTCAAGGGCAATCACCATAAATGCTATAGAAGAGGACACGGGAGAATCATCCAGGGATGTGAGACAGTTCCTGAGTGAGTGGACGCCAGAGGGAGAGGGAGGTGAGATTGGAGATGAGTCCCCAGGACATGAAAGTCCAGAGGAAGAGAGATCATCGGATATGGAAGAACGGGAGGAAATCGTCAACGATAAAAACCGCCAGATTATCTGGAAGACCAGGACGTTGGGTCTGATGAAGATACTATACAGCAAATATGGAAACAGCCGAATAACAACCATTTGGTCACAACCAGGGGCCAGCGGGGACCAGATCTGCAGAGCTTTAAAAGACGCGTCTAAAGCAAGGAAAATTCACCACTTATATGTGGGGAATGAAACGATTTGGGAGAAGATAAAAAGGCTATGGCGGGATGAACGATTGGGGATAGATAGGACATTCATCCGGTGTAAGCTGATGGTGGAAACGGTGCGGGACGAGGAACGACAGAAAGAAGTGACTCTTGCTTACCATCAGGGCAAAACGAACCACCGCGGAGTGCTATGCAATCTTATTACTACAATCCAACAGGCGAATGCTACCATGTTTTGATAAGTGTTGGGTATTAATCGGTTAATATAGAACATTTTAAACTGCTAACAAAATTGGGGTTCCTAGGGTTTGTCTTTGCCAAATTTTGACGTGTCGGCCATTCTGTGATGGTTTTCACTTTAATAACACATCTGTAAATATCCTTATAGCTCTTTGTTGAATAAATCTGCTCGTTAGCTTGATCGACTTTATTTATCAAAGCCCGGTTTCTATTCAAAGTTTGTTATGTATCAATTACTGATTTTGCAATGATAGAAGGGTTTGGATCTGATGTTTATATAGGCCTCTTTGTGGGAATTATTTCCTTTATTTTAATATTTAAACTTCTGCATTGGATTTTCGGGTAAGTTTATTCCTTATACTAAGCATGAATCTTCTATGCATAAAGGTTTCATTATTTTACGTTATTGTTATTTTCTTTCTTCCTGTTTTATTATTTTTACTTATTTTCTCATAGGGATCGCAATGGGAGTGTACAGCTAATTGGTGAGTTGAATTTTTTTCGATATCTGTTTAGTATCAAAATATTTAGTGATTATAATTAGGTTAAAATAATAGTTTGAGGCTATTGATTTTGATTCATTAAGAATTTTAAAATTGTTAAGTAAGTTTATTTTTTTAATTACGTTAGCTTTCCTTAATTCCAAGTAGTAAGTAAGGTGGAAATCTGATGAAATTTATTTATGTTTCACACAACTTTCACATTGTAATAGGCATTGTTGATTGTCTACCAAGAGCCTTACATCAAAATGCCTTATCAGTGCATTTCTTATTTCAAATTATTTTTATCCAAATTTCATATTACGCTGTTCTAATGATTTTTTTTTTTTACAAGATCACATTTCTCAACTATTGTAGAACCGATTGATAAATGGAAAAGATGTTCTCTAGATTGATTATTTTTAAGCAGAATTATTAATCATTGTGTCATCTCAAAAATATTGTACGGTGATTTTGCAAATATTAAATGTAATGTAAACAGGAGTACTGATATGAGCATTGCTTGTCTAAAGGTGTGCTCTAGTTAATAAAATAATTCTTTTTAACTACTTTATTAGAATACCAAAAAAGAAAACCAGAAACTATGACAGCAAAATTAACAACTAAAAAGTAACATACCAAAATATGTGTTAGAATTAATTAGTGAGGTTATTCAATTGTTTATAAATATTTATAAAATAAATGTGTCTGCTTCACAATCCTCCACCAGTGAAAAACCTAGAGAACCAGAGGACTCCAGGTTATTATTTGGCAGGCAATACCGAACATTAAAATTGTTGGATCTTTTCTCTTGAAGCTGTTCTGTGGACATTGAGGTGGTTGGAGGTTCTCGTTTATGCTGGAGCTCATCAGATTCTTAGTGATTATTCATAGTAGATGCAGATCCCAGAAGAAACACTGGCTTGAACCTGCCGATCTTAACTCTTGTTTTCTTGCCCTTTATTCCAATATAAAAATATTTGTTGAGGTGTTTGAGAACGAGATGGGGTCCTGAATAAGATGGTTGCATCTTAGAATGAAAAGAGCCCCGAGGCAGAAAAATGTGAGAGCAAGTTGAAAGATGCTGAGTTACGAAGGGCTTTGTTGTCTCATGTCTTGAATGTTGAACTGGTTGCAAATCCTTTATGATCATCTGGCAGAGCCTCTGGTGGCTTCGTTTGTTTTTATGATCAGGATAAGTGCTCTGTAAGAACATTACGTAATAATAGAGACAATTTTTTTTGTTATTCTGTAAAAATAGGTTAATATTAATTATAAACTTTGTTTGTATTAATCCTGGTTTAGATATTAATCTATTTTTAGAAAAAATAGAAATTAATATAGATGAGATCAGAGGAGAACATAAAAAACATTCCGATTTATTTGGGAGGGTACTTTAATTCTAGAATAAGTAATTTAAATATATGCTCTCCAGAAATTGTTCATGACACTTGCCTCCTGACAAATCGAAAAAATTCAGATAGCTTAAAAAATTTAAGAGGGAAAATATTAACCGAATTAATGGAGCTTAATTCTTTTATAGTGTTTAATGGCCGAATTCCTAGTGATCTAACTGGTAATTATACTTACTGTAGCACTAGTGGATCGAGTGTCATAGATTTTGTCTGGTGTAAAATCGGTGGCTTAGAATTCGTATGCGATTTTAGAGTTAAACAAATATTGTCCAGTTCTGATCATTTACCTTTAGAATTAAAAGTGTACTGTGGGTCTATCGTGAATAAAAAAAATAGCACCTATACAAGAAACCTTATTAAATGGAATAAAAATATATCGGAAATATTTAAAAGTAGTTTACTGATCTCTCCATTAATCACAGTGGACTTTAGAAGCAGTACTGTTGAAGAACTATTTTATATCCGCTGTTTTCAGAACCTCTAAAGAAATTAATATAATGAAAAGTATAACTGAATTTAACAAACTGGGCATTAGTAGAAATAAACCTTGGTATGATAGTGTATGCAAGGCACTAAAGACTGATCTGAAGAATTCTTTCTCTAAATGTAAAAAAAGCAATTTTATGGGTGAATTCTTATTTGATTTTCTAAAATTGAAAAAACAATATAAAAATTTTGTGAAAATAAAAAAAAGAAAATATAATATATAACAACTAAGGATGGTTCAACATTTTGGGGTTTCATAAAACGATTTAGGGGCAGCCATTTACAGATCGAGCATTTCTATAGAGGAGTGGGAGAAGTTTTTTAAAATGATGTATCCATCTAGGTTGACATCCAATCATTTTTTTATCGATAGTCGACATCCATTATTAGATGGAGATATATCTTCTGAGGAAATAGGTAGGGCTTTAAACAAAGTTAAAAATGGCAAAAGCCCAGGGCTTGATGGTGTCCCAAATGATATATATAAAAATATTCCAGCTAATTGGTTATTGTATATACAGAATTTATTCAATAAAATTCTGAAGAATGAGATGCCTAAATCATGGGCTGAAATTTTGAGCATAATGATATTTAAGAAAGGAGACCGAGGAAACCCACTTAATTATCGAAATATATCTATCGCAAACTGTGCTTCCAAAATTTTTACCCAAATCCTGTTGGAACGAGCAACAGCATGGACAGAAGAAACCAGAATTACACCTGAATGCCAATCAGGATTCAGAAATAGGAGAAGCTGCTTAGATAATGTTTTTGTATTAAATGCCCTTATCCAAAACCAATTTTTAAAAGAGAAGTCTAACCTTTTCATTATTTTTGTAGAATTTCGTCGGGCTTTTGACTCCATAAATCACAACCTACTATGGCACAAACTTTTTCCTATTGGTTTAAGTGGGAAAATAATTCGAGTTATGGGAAACATGTATGATAACGCGTACACACAAATAAAGGGAACCGCTGGAGGACTGTCACAAAAGTTTAAAATTACCGAAGGTATGCTACAAGGAGAGACACTGAGTCCCATGCCGTTCAATCTTTTCTTATCTGTTATTGAGGAATACTTTCGCAAGCTTAACCTGTCTGGTATACCTATTAATGGATGTGTTGACATTCTGTTGCTCTTGTTTGCAGATGACATGGCTATTTTTTCTGATTCCTATACCGACCTTGTAAAAAAAATTAATGCTCTAAATGTATACTGTAGAGACAATAGACAAACTAATTATAAACATTGATAAAACGAAAATTTTGAATTTCGCTAGGGGGCGCTCAAAGAAATATAACAGTATATATTTGGATGGAGAACTGATTGATATTTTATATATTCATATAAAATATTTGATATATTCACTTTTGTAGTTCTGGTTTGTTTTCGCAAGCAGTTAAGATGACAATCTCAAAGCCAAACTTGACAATACATTTGTTCTAAAGCAAAAAACGAACTCCTGGAAGGTGAGAGATAAGTTGAAAAAAGCTGTCTTCAATACATCTCTGCTATATTGTTCCCAAGTATGGAGTCTCCAGTATATAGAGCTCTTAGAAAAGGTCAACACAAATTTCTATAAAAAGACATATTCGCTATGTAAAACAACCGCAGACTTTTTAGTGCGTTTAGAGACAGGGTCTATTCATATAGGTTTAAATATTATGAAGTGTTCATTGAATTGGACCGTTAAACTTGTGAAAATGGAGGAATGTAGATATCCAAAAATATGTTTCGAAAAGCTAAGAAATAAATGTCACTCAGCTAATCCTGCTCTATCGAAATATAAGCGGTGTTCTCAGCTAAAAGTATTGTTTGATACTATTGGGGAAGGAAATCTAGTATATGAAACCTACAGCCATAATTAGAAGAAATATTAACAGAATATTAAATAAATACAAAAAACATTTGCAGGACGGAGACAGGATAACATTGCATAGCTCATCTTATAGTGAACATTTAAACCTTTTTCTTAATAATGATCACATCCCCCAGTATTTGTTGATACCGACTAATTTTAAATATACAAAACTATTAATGCAGATCCGACTCTTGGGATAATATATGATCAAGATTTCTGTTAATTATAAAATTGTGAAAATTAACTTGAGTGCAAAATTTGCAACACTAAAGTAAAGGAAACACTTCATCATATATTGATTAAATGCCCAATTTATAGTAGTTTAAGGGTAAGAATTTTTCAGGGTATGGAAAATCTTGATGGGATAGAAATATTTAAGCCAACCAGTGCAGAAGATATGAGAAAATTATATTTTTTATCTCAAATAAATCAAATTATAGAGAATTAGTAGGGTAATCTTGAATATGGTCTTCCGCATAATATGCCAAAAATTCCATATTGTACATCGGTATGTAATCTGGCCGGGTATTTTTCTTGTCTGTTCATTTAGGTATAGGGTTGACTATTTATATTTTTATGTATATCGTTAACAATTTTAGATTTTATATTAATTTGATAATTGGAACTATTTTAACTATCTGACCTCTACCGAATATAATTTTTAATTTATGCTTAAGAGTGTTGTAATGTCTGTTATGTAGTATAAAAAGAAATTTGTATTTCCATAAGGATAATAAAGAAAAGAATAGTTGGGGTGGTCAGTCAAAAAGGAAGGCAAAAATAAATGATAATATTTATTTTTTACATATGCCGACGTTTCGACCTGAAGTTCAGGCCTTCATCAGGGCTAAGAAAATAACCAGATAACAAGGTATGAGAAACATAAGTAGTGATAGTAAAAAAAATAACAAAAATAAAAAAATTAGAAAAATAAAATAAATAAATATAAAGTAAAATGAAATTGTTAGAATAATGACTAAGAACTAAGAGATAAATAATAATAACCGTTACAAAGTGTAGAATGATGAAGTAGGCATAATCAAAAAAGGTGACATAAGTGTTACAATGGGAATCTTAGAATAAAATGTAAAACATAAAAAAGAAATATGAAGTTATATAAGAAATGAAAATAAATAGTAAAATTAAAACATTGAGAATGGAGTAGTTAGATAGAAAATTGAGATATTGTAAAGTCTATCAAGATGTACAGACAATGTATAATATAATAAAGAGTTAAAAACAGAGAAAAGGAATGAAAGGGGGGAGGGAAGAAATTGAGAAAGCTGAAATAACAAAGAAATAAAAGAAGTACTACCTGTCTCCTTAAGTGTTGCAGGGAGAATAAAAGCCGTTACAAGGGAGGGAGAGAGAGAAGAGATGTGTAGGTGGCGTCATCTCTAACGGTTATCCGACGAGCTGGAAGCGTAAATAGGTACGAGAGATATATTACTCAGAAAAATTATGAATAAGGGAGAATAATCTATCATATATATATATATATATATATATATATATATATATATATATATATATATATATATATATATAAGTTAAGGTACGGAGCGGGACAGTATTAGCGTTAATACCAAATGCAGTGATGTAAACAATCTGAGAATGTATTTATAGAGGATTAGAAGGAGAAATAAACCAGTCTTGATTTCGTCTTCATGCGTGTTATTTCTTAACCCTAGTACTTTTTTTAAGTGTTTCAAGCCCGCTACGCTTATCTGGTGCCGAAACCCGGGACGGTGAAAGAGGTACGTTTTTTTTTCTCAGTCAGTAAAAACTGTTACGAGGATGCCTGAATTCGACCTGAGGCAGCCGGCTCCTATGAATGTGCCGGAGATCCCTCCGTTACCACAGGGAACTTTAGCCGCAGCGCATGCGAACGCAATTGAATGGATGAAGATCAGGGTAGCTACTTCACAGGACCTGAGGAAGGCTATATCCGATCTCGAGCGCTTCACTGGAGAAACAGGTGAGCTAAACCACTTTCTAAAAGGGGGAGATCGGATCGTGACGAGAATTAATGCAAAGATAGACGAGAATCTCGTCAATGTCGAAGACGCGGAGGCCCTTAAGGCAGCACTTGTGTGCAGGGTTAAACGGAGTATACTGAACCAGATTCAGGCTGATGAAGAGACGCCGTGGGAGACGGTCAAGCAACGACTGAAGAAAGCCTATGGAGGCGGCGGATGGACGACCGAGGAAGACATCTTCCAGATGTTCCGCGAGATGAGGTCTTCACGGCAGTCAAATGGGCGGTATGCGGCGACACTCGTAGCTCATTATAATCGTATTACGGAAAAAAATGCGGGAAACAGCAGGCGCTCCGGAGGTAGAAGCAAAAATGGCCTTTTTGTCTACAATATTGAAGGTCCAACTGGCGAAGGAAACCGGGAAGAAGGACGGCTTACCCTGGGAAAGATCATTTATTGAGTGCGCTCAAGAGATGGTAGACTCCAGCGCCCGAGAGGAAGAAAGCTGGCTAGAGGTGGAGGAACCAGGCTGGAATCGGGTAGGCTATAGGAGGCCTAGGAGTACACCGATGACCTGGAGAAGGAGAGAGTCCGCATACAACGGGAGAGAGAAGCACATGGGAGCAGATCGAAGACCAGGGCAGAATAGAGCGAGGGCTAGCCAACGGAAAGAAGACAGAACATGTCACGGCTGTGGGAAGAGCGGACACTTGGTGGCACAGTGTCCCCGCACGAAATGCTTCGAGTGCGGGACAGAGGGACACATTGCGAGGCAGTGTCCGTATATCTATTCGAGAAGAGAATATCAGGGGATTCCCGGGAATATCAGACAATTATAGGTTGTGACATGCTGGGAAAGGTGGGCGTGCGAATCTCGAATAGGAGAAAGGAGTGGAGAATAAAAATAGGGAATGTGAACTACACGAGCAGGGCAGCAGTAAAGTATGAGGGGGATAGTAAAGTAGTAGGAGGATAGGGCGCGCATAGGAGCTATAAGTCGAGCCGAGGATTGGAGAGTGACAGTGAGAAGGGAGTTCGAAGACGTTTTCTTTAAGGAGGGGGATAAATTGGGGGTGACAGGTAAAACGGTGCACGAGATCCCTT
Organism: Nezara viridula; assembly: GCA_928085145.1. Lineage (NCBI taxonomy): Eukaryota > Metazoa > Arthropoda > Insecta > Hemiptera > Pentatomidae > Nezara > Nezara viridula. Next base: position 172,683,567 of record OV725078.1, on the reverse strand, counting down.
TAAAGCACGAGAGGGTGAGTTACGTGAAAGAGAGGAGATATCCACAGGCGCTTCGTCAACACATTAGGGAGGAGTTGCAGAGCTTAAAGAACCAGGGCATAATTGTGGATAGCACGTCGCCTTACAACAGTCCGCTATGGGCAGTGAAGAAGAAAAGCGCACCGGGAGAGAATAAGGAGAAATACCGAGTCGTGATCGATTACCGCAAATTGAATAAAAATACGGTAGATGAGAAATATCCAATCCCGAAGTTTGAAGACATTTATTTTGGATAGGCTAAGCGGGGCAACGGTGTTTAGCACTCTAGACTTAAAGGCGGGATACCATCAAATTAGAATGATCCCAAAGGACCAGCCGAAGACGGCATTTACATTCGAGAGAGGGCACTACGAATTTACTAGGATGCCGTTTGGGCTCAAGAATGCCCCTATAACATTCCAGCGGTTGATGGACGAGTTTCTCAGAGGAATTGATGAAGGAGTCTGTCAGATTTACGTGGATGATTTGTTGGTGTTTAGCAAAACCGAGGCAGAGCATGTGGTGCACCTACGGAGTGTGTTCGAGTGAGGCAATTTGGGTTGAAATTGTCCAACGAGAACTCGGTGCTGGGGCAAGACCGCATCAATTTTTTAGGTCACACGATCTCAAGCGAGGGGGTCAAACCAGACGCGCAGAAGGTAGAGACAATTCGGAAAATGGAGATACCTCGGGATGTTAAAAGGATTCGCAGGCTGTTGGGTACCCTCAGCTATTATAGAAGATTCGTGCCCGAAATGGCGGAATACCCCTTAACAACTTATTAAAGAAAGGCAGAAAGGTAATAGTGACCTCTATAATGGAGGATAATAATAGGAGATGCATGGCGAGACTGAAAGAGGAACCAGTGTTGGCATTTCCGGATTTTTCGAAAGTGTTCACCATTACGACAGACGCTAGTGAATACGCGTTGGGGGCGGTGTTGTCACAAGAAGGGAATGGGGGGAGCGCCCCGTAGCGTATGCCAGCAGGCGACTTACGGACGCAGAAACCAGATATAGCGCGCTGGAAAGAGAACTGTTGGGGATTGTGTGGGCGATCGACCATTTTAGACCCTACGTGTTTGGGAGAAAGTTCCGTGTGCACACGGATCATAGACCTCTACAATGGGCAGGCAAGCTGAAGGAGTCTTCGGCTAGGGTCACACATTGGAAGGAATTCCTGACTCAATACAATTTGGACATCGTATACAAACCTGGGAAGGAGAACGTGGTGGCAGATTGGTTGTCAAGGGCGATCACCATAAATGCTATAGAAGAGGACACGGGAGAATCATCCAGGGATGTGAGACAGCTCCTGAGTGAGTGGACGCCAGAGGGAGAGGGAGATCAGATTGGAGATGAGTCCCCAGGACATGAAAGTCCAGAGGAAGAGAGATCAGCGCCAGATTATCTGGAAGACCAGGACGTCGGGTCTGATGAAGATACTATACAGCAAATATGGAAACAGCCGAATAACAACCATTTGGTCACAACCAGGGGTCAGCGTGGACCAGATCTGCAGAGCTTTAAAAGACGCGTCTAAAGCAAGGAAAATTCACCACTTATATGTGGGGAATGAAACGATTTGGGAGAAGATAAAAAGGCTATGGCGGGATGAACGATTAGGGATAGATAGGACATTCATCCGGTGTAAGCTGATGTTGGAAACGGTGCGGGACGAGGAACGACAGAAAGAAGTGACTCTTGCTTACCATCAGGGCAAAACGAACCACCGCGGAGTGCAAGAGACATTCCAGGCGTTACGTCGTAGATATTTTTTGTGGGGTATGAAGAAAACAATCGAGGAACTCATAGGGGCGTGTGAGATTTGCCTAAGTACGAAATACGATAGACACCCCCCAGAACAATGCAGGAGACACCCACAGTGGAGGCACCGCTCAGCGACTTGCAGGTGGATACGTTCACGTGGAAAGGGTACAAGTGGGTCACGCTCATAGACATCTTTAGCAAAGCCGCGATGGCACACCGGGTGCAGGACCGATCAGCAGAGACAGTCTTCGGAGCCCTTCAGACGTGGTTCCAATTTTACGGAGTGCCCGATCGCATAACGTCCGATGGGGGTAGCGAATTCGACAATGCTAAGATCAGAGAGGAAATGAAGAGTTTAGGGGTGAAGTGGCATTTCAACACTCCAGGGCACCCTAAGGGTAGGGGGAGTATAGAAAGACTGCATAGCACTCTCAGTGACCACCTCAGAGTATACCAGGTGGAAAAAGGGCTGGAACCGGACATGGCAATGCGGAAGGCGGTGGCAGCATACAACCATTCGATCCATACGGTAACGGGGTTCTCTCCATTTGAAATCCTCTTCGGACTACGCGGGCGGCAACGGGACTGGAAAAGCACAGCTGATGAGAATGAGGAATATGGAATATGGAACTGGAATCTGTGGGAGAAGGTTAAAGGAAAGATAGAGGGAGAAAAGCGTAAAAGAGTGGCGCGGGAGAATTTGAAAGTAAAGGACATAACAGGGGGATTGAGGATCGGGTCCATCGTGTATCGCAGGATAGGGTCTAACAGGGGGAAGGAATTGCGGAGATATGAGGGGTCATTCAGGGTGATAGTCATTAGGGAGCATAACGTTGTGACTATTGAGAGTGTCAAAGAACCAAAGAAAAGAAGAACAGTTCATATAGAACAATTAAAACTCCCAAGTTCAGAGCCAGAGCAACCGTAGAGGTGGAGTGCCCTCATCTCCGGAAAGAGAATTTTTTTTTTTGTTTTTATGTACTTCAGAAGATCATCTTTTATTTTTTTTTTGTTTTGTATTGTGTGTATATAGCGTTCATACACGACATAGTGTATATATGTGAAGAAACGTGCAGTGAAATGTGTAGTAAGGAGGAAAGTGTATTTTATTTGGTTATTTATTATTGTATATGGATTTGATACGCGTTAGGGGCCGTTTTGTCCCAGGGGGGGAGTGAGGGTGAACGACCGATAGCATACGCGAGCCGTCGGCTTACGGGTGCGGAATCAAGGTACAGCGCTTTGGAGAGGGAGCTACTCGCGATAGTATGGGCTATCGACCATTTCAGGCCATACGTATTCGGGAGAAAATTTCGAGTCCATACCGACCACAAACCCCTCCAGTGGGTAGGAAAACTCAAGGAAACCTCAGCTAGGGTCACGAGATGGAAGGAGATCCTAAGCCAATACAACATAGAGGTGGTGTATAAGCCGGGAAAGGAAAACGTGGTGGCAGACTGGCTCTCGAGGGCCATCATGATCAACGCGGTTGAAGAGGACAGGGGAGGACCATCGCAGGACGTGCGTCAATTCTTGAGGGAATGGACTCCCGATGGCGAAGGGGCAAATGATACCGCAGGTATTGAGGACAGGGGAGAGTCCCCAGAAGAGGAGAGCTCAGCGGAAGAAAGGGCAGCGGAGATGGAAGAAATAGAGGAGATCGTGAACGACAAACACCGTCAGGTGATTTGGAAGACACGAACAACCGGAATCATGAAAATCGATTTCAGAAGGTACGGGAGAAGTAGGATCCGCGTCATTTGGTCGCAACCCGGGGTCAGCGAAGAACAAATCTGTACGGCACTGAGGGATGCCTCGGAAGCGGGTAAAACGCACTACCTATACGTGGGAAACAATACGGTATGGGATAAGATCAAGCGAATGTGGAGGTCCGAGCGAATAGGTGTGGACAGGACATTCATCCGGTGCAAGTATGCTGTGGAGACGGTACAGGACGAAGAGCAGCAGCAAGCAATCACAGTAGCATATCACCAGGGGAAAACCAATCACCGAGGCGTTAACGAGACGCTGCAGGCATTGCGTCGGAAGTATTTCTGGTGGGGCATGAAGAGGTCCATCCAGGAAGTCATTGGGAAATGCGAGATATGCATGCGCACAAAATACGATCGACACCCCCCCAGAGGAGTTCAGGAGGAGACACCTACAGGGAATATGCCGCTACAGGACCTTCAGATTGACACGTTCACCTGGAAAGGGTTTAAGTGGGTCACGGTAATCGACATATTCAGCAAGGTGGCGATGGCATACCAAGTGATGGAGAAGTCAGCCAATGCAGTTGCGGAAGCCCTACAAACCTGGGTGCAGTTCTATGGGGTCCCCGAGAGGATTACATCGGACGGTGGTAGGGAGTTCGACAATGCCGCGATTAGGGAGGAGGTGAAGCGATTGGAAATTGCGTGGCATTATAACACCCCAGGACATCCTAAAGGTAGAGGCGGTATTGAACGGCTGCACAGTACATTAAGCGACCACGTCCGTGTATATCAGGGTGAAAAAGGGTTGGAGCCGGATGTGGCAATGAGGAAAGCGGTAACAGCCTATAACCACTCGATCCACTCCGTAACGGGATTTTCACCCATGGAAGTTCTATTCGGGATGCGCAGGCCAAGGCGGGATTATGGGGAAACTACGCTTACCGAACCGTTAGTGGATCAAATTCTCAGCAATAGGGTAGAGGTAGAGAAAACATGGGGGAAGATAACGGCGAGAATTAAGCGGGAAAAGCAGAAGCGGGTGGAAAGGCAGAATGTACAGGTACGCGACCAAATGGGGGAACTAAAAATAGGAACAATAGTTTACCGGAAATTGGGAACCAACAGAGGGAAACAATTGCTACGGTACGAGGGTCCATTCAGAGTGGTTGCTATTAGGGAGCATAACCTGTTAACTATTGAGAGCGTGAATGAGCCCAGAAAGAGGAGAACCGTTCATATCGAACAATTAAAGCTCCCAATGATAGAGTCGGGACATAGACCTACGGATTCGTAGTACCCTCACCGCTGTAGATAAAACAGAGAAATATGTTTTTTTGTGGCTGTCAAAACAAAACAAATTGTGAAAAAATTTTTTTTTGTATTATTTCATGTATAGAGGAAATTGTGTTTTTTTTTTTGTTGTTGTTAGGAGTTCTCAAGTGGTAGGAGTTCTAAAGTGTTGTGTTTAGTTTCAGTGTTTTTAATTATTTTTTTTTTATTATTTTTCCAGTTGAGTGGAAGTGTTTTATTTTCTTTTAAGGATATACTGTAAAACCAATTGTAAAGTGTTAAGGCTGGTCACCGTGGGCTCCGATCTAGGAATATTTAAGTTTCCGAAAATCCTGTTCGTAAACTGGTGGGGGGGAGATAAAGACCGGAGACTGGCGGTATCAGCCTTAATACTATCTGGTAATGTAAATAAACAGGCTAAGTGTATATAAGGAGGCTTATGGAACGAATAAAGCAGTGTTTATTCAGAAGTCGTGTATGTTACATCTTTTCCCTTTTCCTTCTTTTTTTTTATTTCTTAAGTCCGACGACGCTTAACTTATATATATATATATATATATATATATATATATATATATATGTATATATATTAAAACAAGTAAAAATAAAATAAAATTTTGAGAAAAAACGAAATAAAAAAAAAACATTATTTAAATGAAAAAAAAAAACATAAAATAAAATAAGCATGGGTTGATTTTTAAAATTAAGACTCAATGAATTTTATCAACCATTCACCTCAGTCAAAATCTGTTTCACAATATTTATTTTATTGTATAACGTCATTTTGGGATGTGGGAAGGAATTGGTAGAGATGATATTTAAATGAGGACAAGGAGAAGGCATGGCGGATTTCAGATGGCAAGGAATTCCAGAAGGCTGTGGATCGGAAAATAAAGGAATATTCAAACGTCTTAGTTCTATGGGAAGGGATATAAAGGTCGGAAACACGGGATCTTGTTTTCTGGGAGTGGACCACGGGTTTAAACTGTAGGAGACTGTAGATGTAAGAAGGGTGTCTGGTGTTGATTGTTTGGAATAGGAAAGATCCGAGGAAATATTGTCGTAAAGGTGAGACACATGAGATCACCTTGATGTACCGAAGACAAATCTTAAGCACGTATTCATGAGTCGCTTCAATCGATCCATTCGGTGTGTGTGTGTGTGTGTCAGTGGCTCTGGAACCTCCCCGGTTGACAGTTACGGTGCGCTTCTTTTTTGTGTTTTTCTAGGAAAAGTGAGTTCTTTTGGAAAATACTTGTTAAAAACTGATCGTGTGCCTGCATCTCCTGATAACAATTGAAACGTTTTAGTCAAGGAATAAGTGCGTAACGTGCGAAAATAACACCACACGGTGCCCCACGTGGCTTGGAATCGCCGCTTTTATCGAAATATTAGTATTGATAAACTTGATAGAGGTGTTTCGCGATTGTAGTGGTGTGTTGAACAATAACGAACGCCTCCTCTATTAATTTGGACAAATTTAGACTATCAGTTTAAAGGTAAAACTAATAGTTTATGCTGCCACGTGGCCTGTTAGGTTATCCCTTAGTAACTGTAAATATAGCTAGCCTAGGTAAAATTGTTAATACTGTAAATATTGTTTTGTACGTCCCTTATATGGATTTTATATTGATATAGATTTTATAGTTATACGTCCTTTATATTTTTATTTTTATTAGATTTTTTATATAAGATTTTATATACATCCTTTATATTGATATTTTTATTTATGTCCATTATATTGATGTTTTATCCTTCATACTGATTTTTATCTTTTATATTGTTTCATATCAATGGTTTGTTCTGACTGAATTTATTTATACCTTTGTATTTACCATTCATCTTTCATTTACAAGTATATCTTGTATATACATATAATGTGTTAGTAGTTTATTCTATATGTTATTAGTTTATTATATCCTATTAAATTCGATTTAAGATAATGCAATTGTTAGTTTTAATTTAAACATCAACACATCTAATTATTATGGAACATATGGTGTAAGTGAGAGCGATAGGTCGCATATTATTTACTGATTGTGTTTTTGATTAAAATTCTTGTTTTTTTACTTAGTTATGTCGTTTATTTCTTGTTCACAGTTCTTTAGTTCATTTTCTAGTCAATAAGTGTTTGTTTAGTGTTTTGTGTTTTTGTTTATTTTTATTAACATTGACTTGTAAATTGTGAGGTTAGGAGTGGAAGGTAAGTTTTTACTACCTTGAGAGGTGTTTCTTGGTTAACTATTTTAACTGGGAACGGTAAAGACAATTAGGAAGAAAGGCCAAGTAAAATTGGCGGGACAATACTTTTAAAGTGAACTTGGTAAGTATAAACACCTTATCATTGTTTACTCATTTATTGTTTTCTTCTTCCTCCCATACCTCAAACTAGCTTAAGCCAATCTCTTGCTTAAAATACTTGAGAAGTAAAGTGTAAAGTGAACGATATTGTGGGAACAGTTATTTTTCAATTTTTATTGATAATGTGAAAGGCTATAGGTTAGTGATAAAGTATCATATAATCTCTCCATCTGATAACAATATAGTAACTATTGCTGTGCTAACAAACATGGACCTTTCCACGGAAAGTTTTGTGATGAAAGATCGGCAAGAGGATGGTAAGCCTTCCAGGCCTTTAGTTAAAAGAGCTCGAAAGGTTTCTTCAGATAATTTAGATACAGTGGATGCGGCTATTAATAACAGCAACTTTCACAGTGCCAAACAAATTCAGGAAAGTATTAAAGTATCCTTAGATAAAATTGCAAAAAAAAATAGTGCCAGTGTTCGAGATCATATCAACAATGAGATTCAATCTCTTGTTGATATGATTGAAACACTAGAAAGGGATAAAGACCAAGGCGGTGTATCAGCCATTGTTCAGAGAGCAGTTACTGAAGCACTTTCATCTCAGAAGGTCCACGAAGTACTAACTCGAATAATAGCTGATAGCTCCTTGCCCAAAGTTACTGAGCAGCTTGGTATGATATCATGTCGTCCCCAGATTGGTACTTCTAGAAATCAGCCACACTCTGGTACGAATAGTCTTCAACCACAGGCTGGGACTTCTGAGGCCCTAGAACAGGTTGGTCTAGATATGAATCCGGCTGAACCTTCAGCTACCATCGAACCCTTTCGGTTGGTCTTAAATAAAAGGAAACGGAGGAAGACTAAGAATGCCAAGGAAAAAATGATACGAGAGAGTCAAATCAACTGTTTTGATTCAAATGAAAAACCGCAAAGAGAGAAGGAAGAAGTAAAGGCAAAATCTATTGCTTCCATAGTTAAATCCTTGCCATCAAAGCCTACACAAACGCCCCGGTCAACATATGTCACTATCAGTGGCCCTGGTAAAACCACGGCAGATATCATTAATGGGCTACCATCACCAGAAGAAATTGGAGTGAAGGCCACAATTGTACGTAAAACTAAGGGAGGCTCCATCTTGGTGCGTATGGATGATGGTAAAGATGCTACCAAAGTTATAGGATGCCAGGGGCTACGTGATAGAGGTCTACAAGCCAGGCTTGCTCTGAAGAAGAAGCCTAAACTAGAGATCCGGGGCGTGCCTCATGCCTGGACTTCAATACAACTCGTGGAATTTTTATGGGGAAAAATTCCCGAGACGTCGGGGCCTACACCACTAGTTCTTGAAGATCTTCGGCCATTGTTCTCTACAGTCGCTAGGAACGGCTTCTCCAAGAATTGGGTCCTGGAAGTCCACCCAATGGTCAGGTTTGCGCTACTAGAAGTAGGAAACTTGGATGGAGGATGGTGGTCGATGACCTTCAGGGATTACATTGACGCCCCGCGTTGCTCTAAATGTCAGGGCTATGGCCACACAAAGGCCACTTGCCAAGCTGACAATGTCATCTGCATCTGGTGTGCAGCAAGCGGACATATACTGAAGGACTGTCCAAAAAAAAAACAACAGGTTGGGCCAACGTGTATTAACTGCGTGCGAGCGAATGCATCTCCCAACCAAAGGAATCACAAGGCGGGCAATCGGGACTGCCAAGTACACTTTCAGTGGGCCGATGAAGTAGTGAAAAAGACCTATTATGAGTAAAATAAACATTCTGCAGTTAAACATGGGCCGCCGGCGTATCGTGGCAGACGAACTCCGAGCCCATTCTGACCGATACGATATCATGGCGGTTCAGGAACCGACATGCCGTGGGAACATGGTCACAGGATTTGGCCTCACGTCGAGGGTTATAGCCCTGAGCAGTGGAGAGAGGAGGCCCAGGGCTGCTATCGTGGTTAATAACCCAAACCTCGATGTGATGGATCTGAGGCAGCATACTACGGCGGATTGCGTTGCATGTTACATCAGGTGGGGAAGTGTAGCTTTTACGCTGGTCTCCTCGTACCTACCTGATGGAAGCGATATTGAAGAAGGTATATCCGCCATGGAGACGATCTCAGCTTGCACAAGAAACGTCATTATATGCTCAGATACAAATTCCTGGAACACGGTCTGGGGATCCAATCGAACGAATAGAAGAGGCGCTAAACTGGATGATTTTATCGCGAGATGCCAGCTTGTAGTACTAAACGATCCTTCTGCCACACCTACCTTCTCAGGAGGAAGAGGGCAGAGTTGGATAGATGTCACGATGGCTTCGCCTGCGCTGTCAAATCGCCTTATCGATTGGACCCTCAGATCTGAGACGAGTTCCGACCACCATGCTATAGTATTTTCAATGGTACAAAACATGGTAAGTTCCCACGGTATAAATAAGGGTTACAGAACTCGGAAAGGAGATTGGAATGCCTTCCGGTCAACGCTGGAAGAAAAACTAGTCGACGATGACTGGGATGTGGCGGAAACGGATTACACTGATGACCTGGATTACAGGGTTTCGAGAATCACTGACATCATCCGTGATGCCGCTGAGGACTCTCTCCAGCACCGGAAGGCGAGAGCTAAACCTGTCTCATGGTGGACGCCGGCTTTAACCACCATGAAGAGAGAGCTCTACAAGGCCCGGCGTTCGTACCAGCGGTGTAGTTGCGATGAGAGGCGCACTACTCTTCGTGACGAGTACAGGTCTAAAGCCAGGGTATACCGAAACGAGGTGCGTCTACATAAACGTAGGTCTTGGGATGAATTCATCGTTGAGGAATCATCTAAAAACCCCTGGGGTATCCCGTACAAAGTAGCCTTGGGTAAATTGACTCCAATGCAAGTAATCGCAGCGATAAAGTATGACGGTACTCAGGCAAAAACTCCAGAAGAATCGGCGAAGATGTTTATTACAGAGACTTACCCCAGGGATGATCCATCTCAAGATAATGAAGAGGAGGAGTTCGTAAGACGCACTACGGTATACCCTCCCGGCACGGACCTGTGCCCACCATGGGACATATGGGATCTTCGCACTGCCGTGGACAAGCAAAAGATTGGTCGTGCCCCCGGTTTAGACACCATTGACGCGTCAATTTTCAAGAACAGTATTCCCTATATAGAGGAAAGATTGCTGGCTATTTATAATGATTGCCTAGACAGGGAATACTTCCCAAGAATCTGGAAAATCGCTAACGTCAAGCTCATTTACAAAGGAGGAGACAAAGATAAGCAATTAGCCAAATCTTATAGACCTATATGTCTCCTCCCAGTCATGAGCAAGGTGTTAGAAAACCTGATACTCACCAGCCTACGGCCAGTCTTCTCGAGAGCGAGCCATCCACGGCAGTACGGATCCTCTAAAGGCAGGGGAACCGCAGATGCCCTGCTGAGAGTGCGCTGTGATGTCGAAGAGAAGGCGGAGAAGTATGTTATGCTCCTCCTGTTTGACATATCATCCGCCTTCGATAGCGTCTGGTGGCCGAGCGTACTCCAGCAGTTGCAAAGGCATGAAGCCCCCAGCAACTTGTATGGCTTGATCAGAAGCTATCTCCACGATAGGACATTGAAGATTAAAGGTAGCTTCTATGAAGTAGAAGATACAGTGGAAAGGGGCTGTCCACAGGGCTCTGTCCTTGGCCCTGCCCTATGGAAACTGGTCTTTGACGAGTTGCTGGGAGTGCTAGAACAGGAGCGGTTCCCCGCCACTGCATATGTAGATGACCTGGCTGTTGTAGTGGCCTCGAATAGCAGGGCCAGATTAAAATATGAAGCTGAACGTTGTGCCAACCTTGTAGAAGAATGGTGCGAGAAAAAGAAGTTAAGGATGGCGGGTTCCAAGACTCAGGCCATCCTCTTGAGAGGTTCGACCGATAGGGCACACCCCATAACCTTGGTGATACAAGGTTCCAGAATATGTCCAAGTGAGGTAGTCACCTATCTTGGAATTAGGATTGGGAAAAAATTCAACGTGACGCCTCACTTGGATTACTTAAGGAATAGGATAACCTTAGCCCTTAATGGTCTCAGTCGCATAGGGGGGGCCTTTTGGGGCCTTAGATATCCAGCAACTATGTCCATTTATAAAGGAGTAGTTGTTGGTATCCTGAGATACGCGTCCCCCGCATGGAACCGGAATCTCTCGTACCGTCAGAAGCGCAAGTTGGCAACAATCCAGCGGATGGCCCTGCTTAGAGTAACCAGGTCATACAGAACTGTGTCCCATGAGGCGGTATCCCTTAGGTCTTAGGAGGAGGTATTCCTCTCGACCTCCTTCTGCGGGAAGACCTTTATCGGTACAACATTAAGAGGGATGACTTGGCGGATTTACCAGCAAACATTCGGGAGAGGATTTGTGATGACCCCAGAAGATGGAAGATGATCCTCCGGGAGGATACATTGGAACAATGGAATCGGCGATGGGTGACAACCCCAAACGGGTCCACACTAAGAAAATTCTTTCCCACCATTAAATCGCGCTTAGAAAAGAAATGGGTCCTCCCGGACTACTGGGTCTCACAGATCCTCACGGGGCATGGGGGTTTCAGAGCAAAACTTTTTAAACACGGTAAAAATATCGACCCCTTATGCCCCACTTGTCGAGTACCTGAAACCGCTGAGCACATCCTTGTAGCCTGCACCAGCTATGAGGCACTGAGGGCCAAATTAATGAGGGATACAGGGCTTTTCGTTCTTACAGAAGGACAATTACCCCAACTAATGTCTGAACAAAACTACCCGCACTTTAAAAGTTTCGTATGCGGCTGGAAAAAAACTGTGGGCCCAACCCACTTCTCCCTGGGAAGGCGTGAAGAAGCAGTACCTGGAAGGCCGCTAATTAGGACAGGAGAAGAAGATGGAGAACAATAACTAAGTGACAAAATTATCAAGCAGGCTGTGTGCACAGCAATTTAAAAATGTAAATAGATAAACATGCAACAGTGATTTGTTATACAATGTGTATCAAGTCACTGCTGCAAACTCCCGTATTGTCTTAAAGGCAGGGTAGGGAGGAAAATAAAAAAAATAAAATAAAAAAAAAATAAAAAAAGAGTCGCTTCAATCTATCCTCGAGTACCATCGGAATGCCACCGTACACCACACAGCCGTAGTCAAAGTGGGGGAAAATGAGAGAGGATACAAGGAGCTTGCGGATGGGTTGTGGGAGTAGGTGGCGGGAGCGGTGAAATAGCTTAAGGGTACTTATTGACTTAAGGGAGATGAGGACGATATGGGGTTTCCAGGAGAGGTTTTCGTCTATGGTGATTCTTAGGTTTTTAACCGATGAACTGAATGTGACAGGATGATCGTTGATGACTAAAGGAGGAAGGAGGGAGATGAATTTAAGAACATGACTGGAACCTATAATAATGGCCTGAGTTTTCATCGCATTTAGATTTAAATTATTCAGACTTGCCCAGGCACTGATCCTATCTAGGTCTGCCTGAATATTGGCGAACGCGACTAGTAGCTCAGAAGGATGAAAGGAATAATATATTTGGGTGTCATCAGCGTATAAATGATGTGAACAGTGGTAGATGGATTTGGAAAGATCATTTATGTAGGAATTGAAAAGAAGAGGGGAAATGCTAGAACCCTGGGCCACTCCAGAGGACAGTATAAGAAAGGAAGATAGGGATTGGTTTGGAATGCTGACTGCTTGAGTTCTGTCGGATAGAAAAGACTGCAACCAGAGGATAGAGCTGTTGGAGAAGGATAGAGATTTTAATTTAGTATAGAGTATAGAGTCGTCTAAGGAGTCAAAAGCTTTGGAAAAGTCGAGAAGTATTAACACAGATAACATTTTTTCGTCCATTGCGGTATGTAAGTCATTGGTAATTTTTAGTAGGGCGGATTGTGTGGAGAAGCCAGGTCGGAAACCTGATTGGAGAGGATCGAGTAGTTTTGAGTTTTCAAGGAATTTAGAGATTTGGGATTGAGCTATTCTTTCCAGAGGTTTAGAAAGGTTAGAAAGAATGGAGATTGGGCGGTAGTCTTTAGGAGAGGTAGGATTGGGAATTTTGTTGATAGGTCTGACTAATGCTTTTTTCCAAGCAGTTGGAAAAACTGAGTTCTGGAGGGAAAAATTATAGATGAAAAGGAGAACTGGAACGACTTCGGGAAGGCATAATTTTAACAGTTTGACTGGTATCCCATCAAGTCCGATGGAGTTTGTGTGTGATTTCATTATAGAGGAAATAAGGTCGGTCGGTGAAATGTTGGAGAAATAGAAATTATCACTGTTAAATGAGGGTGATAAGGAAAACTGGTGAGAGGTGGGTGAACTGTTGCTGGTGGTGGAAAATATAAAGTAGGAATTTAGTTCATCGGGTGATACCGGGTAGAACAGTGAGGAAGAGGATTTACAAAGAGAGAGTTTACGAAGGGTTAGCCATATTGATTTAGAATCAGGAGCAGAAGAGAAGGTTTCATGAAAGAAGTTTGATTTCGCTTTCCTGATCGTTCTTTGTTTCAAGTTACGGAGTACCCTATAGACTTGATAGTCATCTGCTAGTCGAGTTCGTCTGAAGCGTCTACGGGCATATACTACACATCCAAGGAGCAGGTTGGCGACGGAAGGTTGAGGTTTTGATAGGAGCATGTATGTCAAGAATATGGATAAGATTAGAAGTGAGGATGTCTACTATATGATCAATAGAGGTACAGGAATAAATATCGTTCCAGTTTAGGGTTTCGAGGTCCGGTAGGATTTTATCACGGGTGAGGTTGTCAAGATTGCGGAAAGTTATGGTTTTAGGAAGAAACGTGGGAGTTTGGATATCGTACGATAATTGGATGAGATCATGAGAAGAAAGGAAAGGAACGGGTAATTGAGAACAGGACAAGAATTTCTGCTCTGAATCGATGATATGCAAGTCCAGCCAGGTGTCAGACCAACAAGTATGATGTGTAGGAGCGAAAGGAAGAATAAAAAGGTTGAGGGAGAAGAAGAGATTTTCCAAATAGCGTTTGTTGTTGGATTCTGTGAGGAGGTTGGTATTAAGATCACCGGAAATTATAATGTTATTATAGAAAGAGACATAATTGTACAAGGTTGATTCGAAGGATGAGTCAAAAGGAGTCAAAGGAGGGCGATATACGACCACATAAAGGAGAGGATGTGCTTTACAAGAAATTTCAGCGAAGAGGAATTCAGTGTGAGGATGATTGGAAGGGGATGAAATATCTAGAATACGGGGTTTCAGGCTATTATGAACATAGAGACCAACACCTCCGTCAATCCGGGAAATCCGGTCATGACGGATGAAGGTATAATCAGGTAAGGAAACGGAAGAGGAAGGGATATAGGGCTTAAGCCATGTTTCAGAGACTGCAATACTGTGGTAGAAGTTACGGGTGAAATATTGGAGAAATTCGTCATAGTGAGCAGGAAGGGATTGAGAATTAACATGGCAAGTAGTTAAGACGCTAGACATAACGGAAAGGAGAAAAGTATACAGATGATGGATGACGCTGTAGGTAAGAAAAGACTGTGAAAATACATTTGGAAAGAAGTAAATAATGGCTGTAAGAGAAGAAAAAAAAATACAAACAAAATAGAGTTAGGTTCAAAAATATGAAAGAGGAAAAATAAAAAAAATACATTGGTTAAAATAGAGAAACAATAATAATAATAGTAGTAGATGGGCTACCCAGCACGGTGGTGTATTATACAATAGAAGATTGGGAGTTTACGGATGCATTTTGTTGGTTGACGTAAATCAGAAGGTCAGCAGAAAACATCTAGATCATCTGGTTGGTCGATGTATATCACAGGATGGCCATCTCCTTTTCTGCAGCGCAATCTACCCGCCGAAAACCACGCGTATTTTAGTTTACCAGTCGCTCTCTTCTGACGTGCGAGCCAATACAATCTTCTATTAGCAGGTGTCATTTCTTCACCCAGGTATATCCGGTGGGAGTCGTTTTCCTGCCAGCCGATGTCTCGAGTTGAAAAGTCCCTTTTGACCTTTCTTCTTTGGACCAGCTCGTCTCGTACTGCCTGCCTCACAAAGCGAGCTATAACTGGTGGTGGTCTAGGATCGTCTTTTTTAAATATATATATATATATATATATATATATATATATTTATATACACACACACACATATATATATATATATATATATATATATATATATATATATATATATATATATATATATATATATGTGAGTATATATATATATATGTGTGTGTGTGTGTGTGTGTGTGTGTATATATATATATATATATATATATATATATATATATATATATATATATATTTAAAAAAGACGATCCTAGACCACCACCAGTTATAGCTCGCTTTGTGAGGCAGGCAGTACGAGTATGTATATATATATATATATATATATATATATATATATATATATATATATATATAATATATATATATATATATATATATATATATATATACATATAAGAAAGTTGCCAGCAAAAAGGAAAGGAATATAACTATGGATGTTTTAATAAATTCAGAATTTGGGAGTAGGCTAAAGAAAAGTTCTGTTTGTCAGTTTTTAGATTCACTGTCTTTGGTTGAAGCTGGATGTGCAGGGTTTCAGAAATGAGTCGTTTGTCATGGTTGAGAACTGTGGCAAGGATGGATGTTTTGTCGAAATCAAATGAATGATTGAGGGAGAGAGAATGTTCGGATAATTTGGAAGCGGTAAAATTACGAGAGGATACAGAATATTTATGTTGGGTTATGCGGTCTTTTAGGAGATTTTTGGTTTCACCAATATAGGATGAAAAACAATTGGGGGTAGAACATGGAATACGGTAAACGATATGAGAGCGGTGTGAGAGAGGAACAGGATCTTTTAGGGATGTGTATAATTTAGAGAGTGTGTTGTGAGATTTGAATGCAAGTCGTAAGTTAGGGTTAGTAGATCGTAAAACTTTGTTGATGTTGTCGGAAAGGTTAGGAATATAAGGTAGAGATCTGTATATAGGGTCTGAAATGGGTTGTGGAGAATTAGTGGAAGTTGAGATTAAGGAAGAGCGATTATTGTGGTCTGTTATAAGTTTATTAATGACATGGAGAGGAAAATTATTGTTTGACAGGATCTGTTTTATGCGTTTGATATTGGTAACATGAAATTGGGGATCAGAGAGGGAGAGACTAAGGTGGATGAGATTTTTCGCAACGTTAATTTTTTGGTGGTAGGGATGTTTAGAATGGAAATTTAGGAGTCTGCCAGTGTAAGTTGGTTTAGTGTACCAGTCTGTGGATATGGTGTTATTGGGATTTTTAATGATTAGAAGGTCGAGAAAAGGGAGAGAAATATTGAGTTCGCGTTGTACTGTAAAATTGAGGCGGGGGTGGTAAGAGTTAAAATGTGATAGGATATCAGGAATTTTATTTGGATTGATGATTAGGAGGAGGTCGTCTACGTATTTTCGAATAAAGATGATATCGTCAGGTGTAAAGAGGGATAATGGAGTCTAGAAGATCATTGAGAACGATGTTGGAGATGTCGGGAGCGAGGGGGTTACCCATTGCTAGTCCGGAGATTTGGTTAAAAAATGTCACCTTATGTCACCTGTTTTGATTATGCCTACTTCATCATTTTACACTTTGTAACGGTTATTATTATTTATCTCTTAGTTCTTAGTCATTATTCTACCAATTTCATTTTACTTTATATTTATTTATTTTATTTTTCTAATTTTTTTATTTTTGTTATTTTTTTTACCATCACTACCTATGTTTCTCATACCTTGTTATATGGTTATTTTCTTAGCCCTGATGAAGGCCTGAACTTCAGGTCGAAACGTCGGCATATGTAAAAAATAAATATTATCATTTATTTTTGCCTTCCTTTTTGACTGACCACCCCAACTATTCTTCTCTTCATTATCCACGACAGTCAACCAATTACCAATTATGAACATAAGGATAATAATGTTTGTTATTTTGTGATAGACTCCATTTGTATAGGGTTCTTCCCTTAAAGAAAATAAAGATTGATTGATAGATCCTTTATGATCATCTGAAGGATACTAAGGAAATCAGATTGGACAACTGTTGGTAGATTTACAAATAATTCACTAGGGAGAACAAGTGGGGAACCATAAACCAATTCTACAGATGAACAACCTAGGTATTCCTTCAAAGCAGTATGAATATCTAATAAGACCAAAGGTAAGGCATAGACCCATGTAGATGATTTCAACAAATGGCATTGGTGTAGCTTCTAATCACTGAGAGAATCAGTCTACTATTGTGAGAATGTAGCGAAAGCCTTTGGATGGTAGCAAGGTCCCAAGAATATCCACATTTATGCTTCTAAAACATTCATTGGGAACAAGAAATTTTGATATAGGATAACTAGTATGGCATTGGATCTTACAATGTTGGCATTCCAAACTGGCTTGAGTCCAGTTCTTGCAATCTTTTTTGGTATTTGTCCAAGTATAGGGACTAGTTATCATTTTAGTAGTGCTTTTAATGTCAGGTTGAGACAACCCATGAATGGTTGAAAAAGCTACTTTTCAAAAATCAGGAAGTAAGTAAACACAGACGTTCATAAGGACGTGTTTTCCCTGTGGAAGTATCACAAAATAAGAACAAGTTTGGGGATTCGGGAATACCAACCGGTACAAATTTAAGACTGGAATTATGCATGAGCTGTTCCAATTCATTGTCAGTTGTGCTTTTGCAACATCATGGAAATTTATAGGGCTGGGTAAGTTGATTGATTCCAAGTGGGACATCGAGTTTGTTACCACATTATCTTCGCCCTTTATATACTGAACGTCAGTAGCATATTTTGCTATTGTAGGGATTGTAGGGATGACTGAAACTGGATAAGGATTGTGCTAAGGGATTAGGATGATGGATTAGATTTGAATGAAAATTTGAGAAACAGGATGGAATAATGTCAAGGACATGAGGGATGTTAAGGTCATGATATAGAGTTTTGTTTGTAACATAATAAGGAACATTGACTATTGTATGGAGCCGAAGACAAAGCCAAAAGCGTACGATAGGATAGAGGTAAAAAAGCTTCAGGAACCTCAGATAAGAAAGAGGTATGAAGATGAACTGAAGAGAAAACTTCAGGAATTGGATGCGGACGCTTGCTTGGAAGATGTTTGGAAACAGTATCCTGGTATCGGCTACATTGCCTGCCGAGTCAAGAGAATACTCACAAAAGATAAAAGTACTACATATTGGAGCGATGAATTAAAAGCATTGGTCAAGGAAAAGAAAATAGCCTGGAGGAATTTTTGCAGGGTCAAAACCACAGAAGAATGGCAGTCATATGTATTAGCAAGGAATGTGACTAAGGAGGCCGTAAAAACAGCAAATAAGAGGTCATGGGAAGAATTTGGAGAGAGGTTGAACCAGGATCACGGGGAAAACATAAAACTATTTTGGAAAAATATCAAAGTACTAAGAGGCCGAACAAGCAAAGGAGTAAGAAATATTAAGAATGAGCAAGGAGAAATGGTTTCGGAGGACAAAAGCAATCCTGGAGGTATGTAGGAGACATTATGAAAAACAATTCATTAGCGAACATAGGTATCCTGGGAACAGGATCATATATTCACCCTCAGGAATATAATGCAAAAATCATGGGGTAATGACAAAAATATGTACTTAGCCTTCCTCGATCTTCAAGCAGCATTTGATTCAGTCCCAAGAAACGAAATATGGGAAAAACTAACAATAAAGAATTTTCCTAGAAGTTGAGGCCTTTAAATCCAAAAGCAATATTCAGACTGTATGGACAGGAATATGGCAATTTTAGCATAGCTAGGGGGGTCAATCAAGGTGATAGTTTAAGCCCGTTGCTATTCACATTATATATGGATGAAATAACTGCAATCTGCAAAAGGCAAACAGAAAGGACGTTTCTGGGGCGAAAGAATCTGCTTCCAGTTGTAATTCAGTTTCTTCTGTATGCGGACGATATTGTCCTAATTGCTGATTCCGTGGAGAAATTACAGCAGGCAGTTGACGAATGGAAGGAAGAGCTCCGCATTAAGGGTGTGATCGTCAGTACAAGAAAGAGCAAGATCCTGCAGGTTGGAAGGGTGCAGGAAGATGCTACTGTGTATTGCAACAGAGAGGTGATGGAAGTACTGTCAGATTTCACCTACCTTGGTACTGTTACGGATCGGTCTGGGAAATTGGATTCAGAAATTCTGAACAGGATAAGCAAAGCAAAAGCTATATATTACCAGATCTGCAATACTGTGATCGGAAAGAGAGAAGTGAGCAGAGCTATGAAACCACATATTTAAGGCAGTATACCTGCCTGTACTCCTGCATGGTGCAGAAAACTGGGTGCTGACTGACAAACTGGAGAGAAAAATCAGTGCTGCAGAAATGAGATTTCTCCGAAGGATCGCAGGGAAAACGAGACGTGACTGCATTCGCAACGAGAGAATCAAGGAGGAATTGGGGGTTCCCCCGATGAAGTATGCCCTAAAGACTCGGCAGCTTAAGTGGTTTGGGCATTTCATCAGGATGGAAGATCACAGGGATCCTTTAAAGTCTATGGACTAAATCCCCGATGGTAGAAGACTCCGCGGCAGACCGGGAATGTCGTACCTCGAATGCGTAGTGCAAAAACATAAATAAGAATATACGCCAAGAAATCTTGCGAAAATCAGGGAAAATTGGCAATCGTGTTTAGACGCTCTCCTATGCTGAAAGGCACTACAGGGTGATGCAAAAGAAGAAGACTATTGTATGAAGGACATTAGATTGGAAGGATTGGATGCTTTTGATGTTCGAAAATTTAGCTGTCCCCCATAGTTCAACGCTGTATTTCCAGATGGGTTTTAGTATGGTCTTGTATATAAATAATTTATTTTCTATTGAGAGATTAGAGTTTCTGTTGAGTAGTGTATATAATTGGCCAAATCGTCGGTTTAGTTCTTGTCTTTTAAGTCTAATATGGGGATTCCATGTTAGTTTTTGTGTGAAAGAAATTCAATATTGGTGTTTCTGTATTTATAGATAAGTGCCTAATATCCCTGTATTTAAGAAGAACTTTATCATGTGTTGAGTCCATACGATAAAGTTTTTCACGAAGCAGCCCCATTTTACTCAGTACTAGATACGTGCCCCAGAGCGCTAGTGTCGCGAATATCATTGGCAAGATCTTTAAATTCCTCTATCAGTAATTCTAAATCTATATCCGCTTCAATAGATTTTGTCTTAGGAGGTATCCTGATAAATCCTATGAAAAAATAATACACACAAAAAAGTAAATTTGATATGAAATAAAATTATCAATATATAAAATTTTAAAAAATCTCCTTTTTTTCTCTCAATAAATGCTAAGTTTTATTTAAGTTCAAAAAAATATGGTGAACTGTAGGACCAAACTATGTCTTAATAGTTCAAATATAATATTCGACTGGACAAAAAAAAAGTATTAATGGAAATATCTGGCCCAGACTGGATCAAAACTATGATGGGGCGAGTGATGTTATAAGCCAACATAAACTCAACCCCTTTTCAGAAGGTGCCAATCGTTTGTTAAAATAAAATAATATGAAGAAAAAATTAAAAACGAAAAAAGAAATATAATTAATTATAAATTGAGAAAAAATTTATATATATATCTTAATCGTGAATTGAGAGATAGAAGACTCAGAAGAAGACTCATTCCTCCATGATCAATACACAATATATGAAATTAACACACACAGAAGTATTTCGTTAAAGTGAAAATCAACAATATAATTCAACAATTTGAAGTGGATTCAGGAGCAGGACAAACACTCTTAAATGAATTAAATTTTAATCCACTGAACCGTAATAAAAAACTTCGAAACACCAGCATCCGATTTCGCTCTTACACGTCAGATATTTTTACACCCATTGGAATAGCAGAAGTAGAGGTTCAATATAAGGACATAAGATCAACAGAGACACTTTACGTCGTTTCAGATAAGTTTTCACCACTTCCGGGCCGGAAAAATTAGTAGTAATTCAATACATTAAATAATTCCAGGCAACGTCGAAAATGTGATCCTTAACAGATACTCGGAAATATTTCAACAAACTAGGCTATTGCAAAAATTTCTCTTATATTACGAGACAACGCCAAACCAGTAGCTTTTAATGCTATAGAGGTACCACAAGCACTGAAATCAGAAGTAGAGCAAGAACTCGAGACACTTAAAAAGCAAACCATCATCTCAAAAGTTCAAGAGAATGACTGGGCTTCTCCTTTAGTTGTTGTTCCCAAGGCCAATGGTAAAGTGCGCCTATGTGTTGATTATAAGGTTGGAGTAAACTCTCAACTTCAGAACGCACATTATCCTATACCAAGAATTGATGATCTCCTTACAGCAGTCAATAGTTCAACGTATTATTGTTCACTGGATTTAGTTAAAGCATACCTCCAAATCCCATTCTACCAGGAAAGCGCAAAGATTCAAACGATCATTGCCCATAAAGGAACCTTCACGTTCATTTACCAAAACCGAGATGAACTATAGCCAACTAGACCGAGAGGCCTTATCTATCGTTTTTGCTCTAAAAAAATTGTAGTATTATATTTATGGCAGAAAGTTTATCTTTTATATCGATCACCGGCCACTGTCCTACATTCTGCATGAGAATGCACATCTTTCAGCTACAATATCAGATAGAATGTAGATATCAGCTACGCTATTCAACCTTGCTCACAAATTTTGACTACCAAATTGAACATAAAAAAGCAGAAGAAAATGTACACTCCTATTTCCTTTTAAGATCCTCTGTTCAAGAAAATATTTCCTAAATCGAAAAAAATATTGTAGAAGAAGTCTCATTAATTTCTAATGAAACCATAAATACTATCTCCAACGATACGTTAATTATAAAACCCTGGCTGAAGAAACCTCACGAGATGAGCAACTAACCAGAATAAAAGAAGATCTTTTGAATGGTGAAAATAATAGCACTGAGCTCTACCTGCAAAACGCCATCATTTTTAAAGGACAACGAGTAGTCGTTCCAGCCTCATTACAACAAACAGTTCTTAATGAACTTCATCACACCCACGCAGGAGCTGTAAAAATGAAAGTTATCCCGCCAATACGTTTATTGGAAAAATCTTGATAAAGACATTAAACATCTCGTCAAAGCTTGTCAGGATTGCGGAAGAATTAAAAGAAATCGCCCCAAAGCACCTATCCATCATTGGGATGAACCATCAGAAAATGTTGATAGGGTTCATATGGACTATGCAGGACCAATCCAAGAAAACCACTTTTTCGTTTTAGTAGATGCAAAATCTCGCTGGTTAGAAATCCGTTTCTCAAAGAATGCACGAACAACAGATTAAATTATTCAATACCTTTAAGATATATTCTCAATTCACGGCCTACCAAGAGTCTTTAAGTCTCAGATAACGCAACAATATTCAAAAGCGAAACATTTCTCGAATTCTGTACACATCATGGCATTCAAAAAAAGTTCATAGCACCAGGCCATCCCGCCACCAATGGAATCGCAGAACGTAATATCCAGACTTTTTAACATAAATTACAGGCCATGACTTGTTCTATATTACTCCTCAAACGAAAAGACCAAGAAATCTTCATGAGATACAGGTCAACCCCGTTAGCATGTGAGAAATCACCATCGGAATTGTACCTACAACGTAGAATGTGCATTAAATTAGATCTACTGAAAACAACCTCCACATCACCAGCTCTTTCCAGCACTACTCAGAGGCCACGTCAACCAAGCGTGGAGATCGCATACAAGCAAGGTGGTACCACCACACTGGCAAAGTAACTTGGATTCTTGGAACTGTAACTCAAAAAATTGGGAAGCTTCACTATATAGTTAAACTCGATATAGAAAATGGATATAGCCTGAAGAGGCACATCAATCAATTGCTTTTCATTGCGAGCTACGCCAAACCCAAGAACAGAGTAATTACTCCAACATCCAATAGTCCAACCCATGATAATGAACCAAGAAGTAATCTCCCAGAAAAGGTCCAGCCAATCAACACCTCAGCAGCAACAAGATCAACCTAGAGTCTAGCCAGAACCATTCTGAGACGATTAGTCGGAGAACGGAGGTCACCAAGAAAACTGCAACAATATGTATCCGAATTTACCCCTTGATTTATGCAGACTTTAACGTTCCATAATTATTTTAATAAGCGTGAGTCACTGTTGTGTCTCGAATGTATTATCGATTATTTAGTGATTCTTATCTTTGTGTTACCTTCCTAGTTTGTTCAGTTATTATAGTCACAATGCTAAAGTGTAATAGTCTGGTTTTCTCTCAATAAATAAGTGTATAAGTAAGCTGTGTTTTACTGATTATCCACCAATCTAGACGTAACAGGTGTCATCCATAATTAAATTAGTTAAATTATGAACGAAAGAGGTTGGATCAGAAATCGGCAATAATGAAGCCATCTTTGGTCAATCATAAGAGGCCCATTTTGTTATACGACAACGTCCGGTCACATATCTCATATGTCACAAAATCTATTTACTAGGAGCTGTAATCTGTGGTGAAAGGCACCCCACTATTGCAGCAAGTTTAAAAACACGTAGTTGTTAATTTCCCTATCAATATACATTTCCTTTGGAGAAATAAAATTTCCCAATTACTATAGTCGGTTTTTCAAGGTAATACGCAAGTAAAACTTCGGAGCACATAAAATGTTTTAACCTCAGTCATGAATGCAAAGTTTTCCTTGTGAAAAATCATTTTTAACTATTCATATTTTGAATAATTTACTTATATTTCTTGTTGATTATATTAAACAACTTAACTTATTTAACAATTTATCAACAATTCAACCGCTTAGGAAAAAGTTAAATAACTGATTAAAACATTTTAAAAATAAATAGAAATGCATAGCGTGTCAGCTTCATTCAGGTCACATTTTCCGTTATTTTTGTTATGAAAATAGGTGCCTAAATACTTTCTTGGGGTAACAGCTGTTAAAACTTCAAACTAAAAAGCTTTAAAAAAAAAATTGGGTAACTTTGCTCGCGTCCGTACATTGTACACGTGCCCTCCGGTTATAACTAAATGAGCAATATTTAATTTTATTTTATTTTAATACTAGTCGCCTCGAAGACAGTTCAACAACATAGAATCCACCAAAATATGAATCCATCAAAATTAAGGAAACCAAAAGGCCCAGTCAACACACAGCTTAAGGCTATGTTCTGGAACGCTGGTGGCCTAACTGCTGACAAATTCACCGAATGGAAGACGATCATTACAAAGGAGGATGCTGATTTATATGGGATCATAGAAGCCGGCTCATCTACTGAAAATATCCAGTACTACCAATTGCCGGGTTATCAAACTTATAAACTGCAGAGATCCAGGCAGGTTGCATCAGGAATAATTGTCGCTGCTAAATCATCCCTCAAGGTAACCTTTTCAATTAAAAAGAAGATGGAAGAGGATGATAAATTGGAGGCTGTACAGTTAGATGTTTGGAAAAATAAAATCCATAGGAGGTTTTATGTAATGTACAACCCCTCAATGAATAGACCAGACCTATCCTGGCTTGAAGCTCAGTGGGGATCCCAAGACGTTTTGTATGGCGATATTAATGCCCCATCCACGAGATGGGATTATAACCAAACATCAGCCGTTGGTAGGATTTTTGAGGATTTCATTGACTCGAGCCCAGTAGAAATTATTAGAAGAGAAGACAACAGCCCAACGTTTATTTCATAGCGGGGCAATACTAGGAATCCGGATGCAATTCTGACTCACACGAATTTAAAAAATGACATTCACTGTTCTGTGGAACATGCACCAGGAGAATTAGGACACAAGATATTAAAAATAATAATTAGGACCCATAATACTAGTGGACTCTCTGAACCTCGATTAGCCAAATGAAACTTGAAAAAAGCTAAATGGAAATTATTTTCCAAGATATGTGATTTAAAGTTAAATGAACATGTAATACAAGGTAATGTTGATGTTATTAATAAGAAAATATGTGAAACAATCTTAAAATGTGGCACAGAAACTATTCCTAGAGGTTGCGTTAAGAAATATTCTCCTTTCTGGAATGGTCATCTGCAGAGATTGAAGGAGGATAGAAATGCTGCCCGAGAAATATATCAAAACAGCAGACAGGAGAGTGATAAAACACGTCTGAAAGCTACAGGAGCTTTACTGAGAAGGGAAATAATTGAGGCTAAAAGAAGCTGCTACAGACAATTCTTGGAAAAGCTAGATTTTAGGAAAGATGGAGTCCAAGCTCACCGCTTCCTTTCTAAAATCAACAAGAACACAGAAACTAAGAAGAATAATCCTTTTGTTACGGCGTCCGGAAAAAATCTTACATCGGATTTGGCTATTGCCAAGTTCTTCTGTTCATATTACTCCAAGGCTAGTAATTACCATACAAGACCCATTCAGAAAGTGAAATTTAAAGAATCTGCAACCTGTCTCAATGAATCAGAAACGTCGATTTTTTGTTCCCCATTCACTGCTACTGAGTTAAATTCAGCTATTGAAAAGATGCCATGTAAAAAAAGCGCAGGGCCAGATAATATCCTTCCTGAATTTATAAAACATCTTGGGAAGTCTGCGAGGGCTATTCTCCTGCGGTTTATGAACAAGATCTGGAGAAAAGGATTGCCATGTGCATGGCGGAAGACTGAAATAATCCCTATCCCTAAGAAAGACAAGACTCCAAACAAACCAGAACACTGTAGACCAATCGCCCTCACCAGCATGCTCTCAAAATTGTTTGAACGACTAGTATTGTCTCGACTTGAGAATTTCATGGAAATTAAGCGAGCTATCTCTGACTAACAAGCAGGATTTATAAAACACAGGAACACGGTGGAGCACATGGCATACCTTTCACATGAAATAAAAAATGGTTTCCACAGAAAGCAAAGTACATTGGCGATTTTTGTAGACTTTAAAGCAGCATTTGATAAAGTCTGGAGAGAAATGCTGTTACTAAAAATTAGAAATATGGGTGTGGCAGGTAATATGTTCAAATGCATTTATTCTTTTTTAGCGCAGAGACATATCCGGGTAAAATATAATGGTGTAGTTTCATCTTATAAACAGACAAGAAAAGGAGTCCCCCAGGGTGCAGTTTTAAGTCCAATTTTGTTTAACATTATGATTAATGATGTAATTGAAATACTAGAAGCTATTCCCGGAGTTCAAACACTTCTCTATGCAGACGACTTAGTTATCTGGGCTACTAGTAGCCACATGAAAGCTATTGAATGTTGCTTAAATAATGTTTTAATATCATTACATAAATGGACGGTGGACAACCAGTTTGAGGTTAATACTATCAAAACTCATTATCAAATCTTTACCCTCTCGACTAAAAAACAAGAAGTAGATATTATATATAATAATGAGAAGCTGACTCAGACTGATTCTGTAACATACTTGGGTATAAAATTAGACTGCAAACTTACTTGGAAGTACCATTTAGATAAATTAATTGAGCAAGGAGAAGGCAGATTAAGCTTGCTAAAAAGACTGGCAGGAATTAAATGGGGCGCTCACGAAGAATTACTAACCCTGGCATACAAGTCATACATTAGACCAGTAATGGAATATGGTGGTGAGATATTATTGACTGCATCAGAAAACTCACTGCATGCATGCCTTGGATGTGGTGCAAAACAAGGCTTTGAAACTGATTACAGGGGCTGCGAAATCCACACCAATTGCAGCACTCCAGCTACAAACGGGAATAGAACCACTTCAAACAAGGAGAGAAGTAGCAGCAATCTGCCTTACAGACAGAATGAAAAGACTAGGTTTGAAGTACTGGGCTGCTCAAGAAACATCTGTCCAGCGCCTCAAGACGCAAAAACCACTAAGAGTAAAAGTTATAGAATTACTGGAAAGAAATCACCTAGATCTAGGCATGAGTCTGCCATTTAATAAATGCAGTGACCATCAAAGATTTATTGCAGAGGCACGGATAGATCTAACACAACCAGTGAGGAAACACCAAACACCTGAGTGGGAATTGAAAGCTCTTGCTTTGGAAACAATAAATAGCCGCTATTCCGAGCAGAACTGGCTCCACGTATACACCGACGGCTCCGCTCAAACAGCTACGCGGAATGCAGGAGCAGGAGTATACTGCCAAGATTTCATGTTATCCATCCCTGCTAGTAGCCGGGGAATAAACTTTGATGGAGAAGTCAAAGCCATTTCGGCAGCATTGACTGCAATAGAAAAAGAACTCACCTATTCCCAAGTTGTGATCTTTGTCGATTCACAAGCAGCCATACTGTCGATCTGCAATGGCCTGGACCATCCTGATATCACTAGTGCCAGAAATCGGATTAATGACTTAATTAAAAAAGGAATCCGAGTGGCTTTCCAATGGGTTCCAAGCCATTGCGGGCTACCAGGAAACGAAAAAGCTGATGAGCTCGCACGGGTCGCCTCGGAAATGCCACAAACTAATCCCCCGCTGCCCTACGAATCTGTTAAAAGGATTTTAAAATCATTTTACAAGGAAGAGAATAAGAGTTGGCAAAAGCGACAGGCAGCGGGGAAAAAATGGGAATGTTTAACAGAGGAGCCGATAAAACAAACCAAAAATAGGAAAGAATCGGTGGCAAACTTCCGCATGGCAACAGGGCACGATTACCTGCAAAGGCATTTACATAGGATCGGAGTGGTGGAAAGTCCTGTGTGCCCTCTTTGCCAACAGGACGAGATGTACGACCTGCACCTCCCAGTTTGCCCCGCTCTGTCAGATGTCCGCAGTACTTCTGATGGGATCGGAACAAATGTAAACAAACGATTCATGGCGGAATTGTACTGGGCTGCCAGAAGCCGAATGGCCTAATAGCCAACGGCAGGGCGTTTAATAAAAAACTTTCTTGGGGTTTTAAATATGATTTTCAAATCATTTAAGCTGCTGAATATGTTTTTCATGTTTTGTTTTTGAACATTTTATTATTTAGTTCTGAATTAAATTTATAGAAATGTCGGGAAGTAGAGGGGGAGAGGGAAAGAAAAAGTTGAGAGTTTAGAAGGAACTTTTCTCACATCAATTCAATTTACAAATTTCTAACACCATACTTTAATTTAGAGAGGCCATGGAAATGCGTAAAGCTTTAAAAATTGTAAGTGTCAAAATGCACTTCTCAAACTCCAAGTCAATTTAAATATAGGGCGGGGTGGCTGAGCGAGCTAACGCGTGTACAAAACACGAGAGGCCCGGCAACATGGTAAACAGAAGTTTACAAGATGTAATAATTACGAGTTCCCGTTCCGGTCTCGTAGGGACTTCAAACACTGACATTAATCCTCTGTCCTCCTCGGGGGAGAAAGTAAAAAAAAAAAATCTCGATTTATATACAAAACCTATTTGATATAGTGACTCTTAAAAAAAAATAATAATAATAAATTTATATATTATATATATTTATATTATATATGTGCAAGAGCTTACGTGACACTGTAGGCAGCTGTACTCATTATTGTTTATTTGAGGCGTTTGGTTTCAAAACCGACTACATCCATTTTCAAAAATGCTTTAGAACTGGTCAAAAAAGGTTGTATAGAACCACTTTTGATAGGAAATCGAATCTTTTGATATTGATTTTGGGAAGATCTAAATGGTTTTGAAACAAATACATCTAAGTTTATAAAAATAAACATTTAACATTTGTGAAAAAAAAAAAAAAAATATTTTTTAAAAATTAAATCGATGTAATCTGTTTTGAAACCAAATGCCTCATGAGAAACAGTAGTATTTACAGGTTAAAAACTAGAAAAACTAAAAAAAAACAGTGAAAATCTGAAAAACCGGGAAAAATCCGAAAAAAAACGTCAAAAACCTGGAAACGTACGAGAATTTTTCGGAGGAGAATCGCTGGACACCCTGTAACTGTAATTAGAAATTTATAATATCCTAGTTAAATTTAAAAGATGGACAGATTTTTGATTTGACAAATTAATACTTATTTGACTTGATATAAACAATCTAAATATAAATACAAGTATAAAACAGTATATTTTATTTAGTTATTTATTGAATATAATTTATGCCATACTTAGTATATCTCATAGCTTGTTTTATTATTAACTATAATATTTCTTATAATGTTAATAAGCTATGATTAAGATACTTGGTAATATACTTTACAATCTTTTATTTTGACAGATGAAGTTAATGAAGTAGAAGATGGTGTTCGTCCCCCAATTTATAACCCTAACTGTTGTCCTATTTGTCTTTGTGGACAATCTCTTGCATTGGAAACAAACTGTGGACATTTATATTGTGGTAAGTCTTATAAAATTAAATGCAATAAAAGTACTATAATGAAATAAATAAAAGATGTGCGAATCAACTCTTCCAAATTCTTCTGTCAACCTCCTTCTAAGACACTTCCCCTCCCTGTGGTGTTCCTCAAGATTCCTCTCTATCCCCTATTCTGTTTGCTATTTACATTAATGACCTTCCCCTCCTGATCCATCACTCCCAATACCATATCTATGGAAACAATTTCCAAATATACCTGTCCTTCCTACCTTCTGACCTATTACCAGCCACAAAAAAACGTCAAGAAGATTTCAATAGAGTTTGTGACTGGGCAGGAGTTAACAAGTTAAAGTTGAATGCGGAGAAGACGAAGGCAATCCTTGTTGGCTCCAATCACCTCTTTAAAACTGTTCCTAATATTCCAATCCTGTTCCTGCATGATAATCCCATACAATTTTATCCTACTATTAAGAACTTAAGAATAACCTTTTCCATCTTAAAACGTCTAAAATTACCTCCGTCACCTATTTCCATTTGAAACCCGTAGGCTCCTAGTCAAGTCCTTAATGTTTCCCCACTTTGATTATTGCTGTAGGTATATGGGAGCGTCTTTGGGGACCTCGACGCAAAACTTTTTTTCACCCCTATGCCGAAGTCATTGATCATTCGACCTTCCGACACCTATCTGCTCAGTATAAGTTTGATTTTTTCAAATATTCATTTACAAATGTTTTATTTCTTATGTTCGTCAAAGCAGAACATGTTTCTAGGCTGTCTGCATCCATTTTTGCTTGATCACATAGTTTACCTAGGATCCTCAGCCATGCTTATCTTATGGAGATGACTTTATAGATTATCGTGACCAGTCGCCAGGCGGAAGACTACTGCGTCTCTTCTTGGTAGGTCAGCTGGGATCGGGTTTTCCATCGAACATTTATAACGTCTTCCTTCCATCTTCTATAAACCATATATTATAAACCCTGTCTCTGTATATATATTTTTTTCTTCTTCACTACCATCCTCACGATTCGCCGAATTGAATCTTAATATTTTGGATGAATTGGTTTAAGCAATTCTGCTCCTCTCTTGGTGAGACTATCTGCTTCCTTATTTCCTGGAATCCCACAATGGCTTGGAATCCACTGTTGGACCAGATTGTTGTCTTGGAGTGTTAAAGTGGAGGAATTTGCACTCCAAGATAGCACTCGACAAACATTCATTCATGTTAATAACAGCAGCGAGGATTGCTGCTTAAGAGTCGACGAAGAGAACAGCGCCTTGAACTGGCCTTCCTGATTGTGTTCTTAGGGCAATGAGGATCGCTGCAATCTCACTGTCGAAATTCGTACCATCCTCACCCACTACATCACTAAACTGAAACTCTCTCGAGTAAATCCCTATTCCAGCATTTTTGACGGCTGATTCAGCTGATCCATCGGTGTAGATATGAAGCCAATCCTGAGGAGGGTACTTTTGAGCTACAGTTTCTAGTGCTATTTCTTTTAGCTCATAGTCTGGTGGCGAAGCAAAACTAAAACATTTGATAAACTACTTTGCTTAATAAATAAATAACTTGAGATCTACATATGTTTTACTACGACCCACCGAACCGCTGCTTTCGACACATCGTTCATTATCCGATCCTCATCCCTATGGAACCCTTCCTGCATCCGTTGCTCCTATGCCTTCCCTATCTTTAAATCCCGCCTGTTCAATAATTTTTTATCCATATAATCCCTATAAAATTGTAAATAGATAATACTGTAAATATGTATATAAATTGTTAGATCGTTCTTCATTATTTTTACTTCACGTTTTCTAATTTTTTAAATTTTTTTATTAATTTATTAAAGTAAGAAAGTAACTGATACTTTTTTATTATGACTGTTTATTTACTTTGTGATTATTGTTTATATATCTTTGAGGCTACTTACTTAGTCCACATTTATGGCTTTTTGTATTATTCTAATGGAACTCCCAGAATAAATCTATTATTATTATTAAATTATTTCAAGTTTATTTGGAGAAAATAAAAATCTGTATCTTGTTTAAATTTTTTTAGATGTATATATATGGCAATGGTACACTAGCTGCTAAATTATTCAAATATGGTGAATTTAGATTCACATTATTGGAATTAATCTTCAATATTTATATAGAAAATAACAGTAATGTGATAATATACTGTCAATAATACACACAGATCTATTTTTTAAATATTTTTTTATGGCTCTTAAGGGAAGTGATATATTTATCTGTAATAATCGTTGTTTGATCACAGTAAATTCATGTGAGCCAAATATTACCCATTGATCTGTAATTGAATTATGTTGCTCAGGTGATCGTAAAAAAATGGTGTGGACTGTATGAGGTTGGACCACTGAAATTTGATGCTTGATTAAATTAAACAAAGGATTGAGGACATGATTATATTGCATATAATTAAATAAAACAAAAGAAATAAAGTTTGAGCAATTTACACTTTAAGCTTTGTACAATTTTGTGGTTCTTGACAGACCTCCACCAGGGTTGTTTTCTTGAAGTTTACTAACTCATATTTTCTTTCTTGAGATTTCTAAAGAGAGTACCTGACTGTGTGCACACTTCAGCTAATATATGAATAGATGAACTCAACAGGAATGGTTTTCAGCAAAATGGTGGTTAAGTTCTGAATTGTACAATTGTTTTGTTTTTTTGTGTCTAAGTTTGATGCTTGATTAAATCAAACAAAGGATTGAGAACATGATTATATTTATATAATTGAATAAAACAAAAGAAATAAAATTTATGCCTTTGTACAATTTTGTGGTTCTTGACAGATTAAGTACATATTGATGATTGTGAAATTACAATTTTTAGTATGGCATTGCAATATTAGAAGTGATTTTGTTTGATTGAAATTGAATTGTCCATTTGTACTCACTTACTGTCTGCAATTGAGATGATTTTGGATTGAGAATTCATGATTTTGGCCACCTCTTCTTCCTCCCCATACCTCCTCCACCAGGCTGTTCTCTTGAAGTTTACTTTCTTCCTCCCCATACCTCCTCCACCAGGCTGTTCTCTTGAAGTTTACTAACTCATATTTTGTTTCTTGAGATTTCTGAGGAGAGTACCTGACTATGTGCACACTTCAGCTAATGAACATATTAACTCAACAGGAATGGTATTCAGCAAAATGGTGGTGAAGTTCTGAATCGTACAATTTTTTTTTGTGTGTTTCAGGGGTTGGTCCCTGAACAATTGTTAAATAAATTAATCTGTAATAATACTACCTTGAAATCTCTCTGTGAATTACTTTTTGCTTAACAACCTGTAACAAGAACTTGTTTTATGCTGAAAATGGGACTAAATCCTACCAAAGTGTATTTGGGAAAATGAGTTTCTAGAGGTGACCTACCTTGGGTGCTTGGAGTTTGTCCTGTAAATTAGAAAAGTGATTCATAGGTGATCACATCAAATAGTGAAGGGAAAATATATTAGGCTGCTTAATAGCACCTAGAAGCAGGGTGTCCAATGACCGGGGAAAATGGGGAATTGTATTTACTTTCTATAAATATTTTAATAATTGTAATTACTCTGGAAGAATAAGGAGAGGTAAGAAAGGAAATACAGAAACAATAGTACTTTCAGGGATAAAATATTTATATATTTTATTGCTTACATTTTGTAAGTTTATATACGTTATAATTTAAAAAGAATACATATTGTAATTTTTCACTCCTGTAAATACGAATATGGTTGTATTTACATACGTAATAAAGAATATTGTCTTATTCACATAATCTTAAGAATAAATATTTTTATTATTAACTAGCCTTTAAACAGTCACATTATGGCGGTATTTTTCCTTTGAAGCTTTAACGTTATGTGGTCTTTCCATGAAAAAAATACCATCTATCTCTACAGGATTCCGGTCGGGGCAACAGTTGTAAAATGTCTGGTGAGAAGGACATGGATTTCTGAATATATTAATTTTTGCCAATTTAATATCTAATATAAATTTGTTTGAAAATAAATATATGATAAAAAAAGAAGAATATCTAATCATAATTTTATAGGAATATTATCGTGTTCATTATTACTCCTCTAATTACAAGTGTAAGCATTTTTAAAGGCATAAATTTTGATGCAAATATTTTTATTTAGTCCAGTAAATTTGCTGTAATATTAATATTTAATTTTTAATTAAAAATATTATACATACTTTTATGGGAATATAACAATATTCTTTACCAAACCTGTAAATACAACTGTATTCGTATAGTTACGGAATGGACTTAATCCGTAAGTAATAATAATAATAATATTAATTTAACCATTACTTTAATAATTAATTTCGTTAAGTATGCCAATTGGTGAATCATGTTTTGTCCTGACAACTCCCACAACTCAAAGGACAAAAGGACTATGCTATCCCTAGATAGCCAGGCAAGCTCTCTCTGATAGCTTAGAAGTCGTTTTCTAAAAGGCATTAAGTGGACACAACAAGACTCATTATCAAGACTTAACAAACAAGAACAGATTTCAGCAAAAGGCCCTTTCTCACGAATAAGAATATCAATTTGGAAATAACTTCTCATAACTCCAGCCCTTTCCCAGGCTTCCTGGACCTGCCAGAATTTCTTCACCCCCCTTCTATCCAAGGGTATATAATCCTTTATATTCAAGGGTATATAATCCTTTATATTCAAGGGTATATAATCCTTTATATTCAAGGGTATATAATCCTTTATATTCAAGGGTATATAATCCTTTATATTCAAGGGTATATAATCCTTTATATTCAAGGGTATATAATCCTTATGGTCCTCTAAACTAGTCACTCATGCAGTTACATTCTTGGGAGTGAACTCTTGTAGTCAACCCATATATTTATAGTATAATTCTGTATTTTAAGATGCCATTTGTTACAGACATTATGAATAAAAGTGTTACTTATTAAGTCCTAACTGTCTCCGATCCGTTAACTGTATGTACAGGAGTGAATATGATAGCAAATATATGTATTTAGGCTTGTAAATTTGAAAAAATAAGTATTTTTTAAATACTTATTAAAAAAAAATACCATTAAAAAAAATGGTCAGGACAGTTATTGAGGTAAAGTAGAAGAAAGTAAGGAAGGGTGCTAATGAGATGTCTGGACCCGATGAGAATAGCCTTGGTTTTCTTCGCATTCAGCTTTAATTAATTAATGTTTGCCCATCTGTTGATGCAGTTGATATCCTCTTTTAGCTTTTGGGCAGCCTCAGGCACCTCAGGAGGTTGGAATGATTGGTAAATTTGGAAATCATCGGCATATAGGTGGTAAAAGCAGGAGTGTTGAATGGCGTCAGGAAGGTCACTAATATAAATTTAGAAAAGGGTCGGGGAGAGTGAGGAACCCTGGGGAGCAGCTCGTATTAATTGAAGGAGTGATGATGGAGATTTGTTCGGAATTACAACTGTCTGAGATCGATTGGATAAGAAGGAGAGGAACCATTTTAGGTCGCTATTTGATATGGGCAGGCTTTGGAGTTTGGAAAGAAGGATCGCATGATTGACGGAATCAAACTCTTTGAAAAATTCAAAAAGGATGAGGATGGAGATTTTCTGTTTATCTATGGTGGATTGGAGGTCTTGGGTACTCCTTAGCAAGGCAGACTGGGTGGAAAAATGGGAACGGAAACCAGATTGTAAAGAATTGAGGAGATGGTTTGGCTCTATAAAGCTGTTCAACTGAGAGTGGACTAATCTTTCTAGAGGCTTGGATAGATTGGATAAAATGGAGATGGGTCGGAAGTTGGTAGCTGATGAAGGAGTAGGAACTTATTTCAGTGGGCGTACTATGGCTCTTTTCCGAGATTTGGGTAAAATGGAATTTTGGAGAGAGAAATTATATATGTGTGGAAGTGCGGGAAGTAAGGCTGGAAGGCAGAGTTTTATAACTTTAACGGGTATTTACTCAGGACCATAATCGTTCGTTTTGGATTTAAGGGTGGCAGAGAGTAGGTCAGTAGGAGAGATATCGAGACAATAAAACTTATCAGGATCGAAGGGGGTTTCGCTGATAGAAAAAGACGAGCGATCATATGGAAATATGGATGGAAAATGGTTAGTGAAAAATAAATTTAGCTTGTTCGGTTCAACTGGATACTCTGTGCAACTTTTCGAGCTTACAATAGAGAGGTTCTTAAGGATTGTCCATTTGAATTTAGGTTTAGGTTCTTGGAATAAAACGTTGTTAAAGATATGGGGTTTGGCGCGACGTAGGAACATTTATGCGAGGTTTCGTAGGGATTTAAATATGGAATAATGCTGAGGTAGTCGATTGCGTCTGTAGTAGCCTCTCTTCTCCTCATTAGTTCTCTTATTTCTGCATTGATCCACGGAGTAAGAGGACGTCTAAAGATACTTATTTTTAGAGATGCGTGACGATTGAGGAAAACAAGGAGGTTGGAGGAAAGGCATTCAACCATAGAGAGGAGAGAATGAATGGGTTCTAAGGAAGGGGAAAGGTTATCGAGAAAAGGGCTGATGTTTTCAGTGGTTAAGGAATCAAGATCTCTCCAGGTAATTTGTTTGGGTTTAGGTGTAGGGGTAGACACCTAGTATGATATTTCAATAATATCGTGGGATAAATGGAAGGGTACTGTAATTTGCGTACAGGATATGGATTGAGTGTGATGAGTGGGTTAAAAAGGTACATTAAACAGGTCTAACGAAAAAACTAGGTTGATAAGATATGTTCTGTCCGGAGTATTTGAAAGGAGGTTGGTGTTGAGATCACTTGCAATAATAATATTTTCAAAGAGGGGATTCAAAATTGGGATCAAATCGGACACTAGGAGGGCGGCAAATACGATGAAGAGTAGGGAAAAAGTACTGGAGGAAACTTGGACAAACAGATATTCTATGTTTGGAATGTCGGAAGAAGGAGATTTTAGAAGGACTTTGGCCGTCATACTATCATGAACGAACAATCCTACACCACTATCTGTTCGGTCCATTCTATCATGACGAAAGAGGTTATAAGAGGAAATGGATAGCTAGGATATATCAGGCTTGAGCCAAGTTTCAGAGAGGGCAATGGTATGATGGAAGTTACGGTGAAAATAATCGAGGAATTCGTCATAATGTGCTAGAAGGGATTGGAAGTTAACGTTACAGGATATTAGTCTTGAAGGGATAAAGGTAAGAACAACCTGCGGAGTGTGACAAAATGGTATTAATATTAATGAAAAAGGCACATTTTTGAACATACACAATGAAATGGTAAAAAATGATGTATATAATATTGATGTACATCTTATTGATATATTTAAACGAGAGTGAATATAGAAAAAAAGAAAAATCTAATTCAAAAAAGAAAAAAGAAATTTGATCTTTCAAAAAAATATTTGAAAAGCAATAGGATAAATGACTATAAACTATAGAAAAACATAATAATTATAAGTTGAAATTGAAAATAAAAGGCATTCGTAGCAAAGAGGTTGGAAGGAACAGTGAGTTCTATTTCATTCTAGCTATTCAATATCTTCCTTGTTGTTAACAATGGTGACAGGGGATCCATCCTGTCTTCTGTAACGAACTTTTCTTTTGCGATGTGTTATCGCATTTGTGTATACACACCGGCCATGATACCCAGTCTTGGTGATTAAGACACAAATACTGCGATAAAACTGTCAGGATGCGGTCTAAGGTCAGTCTGGAGCTAGCCTTTGATGACATTGCATCACGTAGTGGACGGCTACCACCACCTGCTCCAGGTTCACCTCAACTCACCAGCCTAGCGCCATTTTTTGATAACACCTGAATCATTGATATACATATCGATACCACCCCACCGTCGATTACTTGACAGCTAAACATCGTGGAAGATAACCTGGTTGGAAGCAGAACCTTCAACTTGGTTTTTTTTATTATTCTCCACCGTCCCGAAAGACAGTAAATTAATTTAATTTTCTTGTTTTATTGGTACAGCTATTTATTTTCTCTTGATTTTATTTATAATTTGGAAGTTGGTTTTATTTATATTTTGTTCATAACGTTAATTTGGTTTTATTTTCTTTGAATATTGTATTTTTTGTTTCATTTTATTTTAATGCATTTCAATAATCTTTTTCCATTGTTTATTTGTTTTTTAACTATTGTATATATTTTTTTATCTCAATAAATATTGTAAGCATTTAGAAAGGGATTTTTTATTTGTTTATTTTTAACATGTTTATTTGATAGAATATTTATATTTAATATTTTCTTGTGCATGCACATTATTCACGTATTACAGGTTTCATATTTACTCTTTTTATTTTTCCTTCTTTCCCAACATTTAATTTTGCTCGAATTTTCTCACCTTTGAGGAAACTCACCAGAGAAGGGTTTGTGTTTTAATTTTGAAATAAACATATGTAAATATTTAAAAAATAATTGTTTAATCGATACAGGCTACTTTTTTATTACAATGTCTTTAATTCAAATCATAGTTAAGCTTCATTTAAAGTTTAATTTAATCTAAGCTTTCAATCTCCACTGGCTTCTAATACTAGTGATGCGGCTGGAAAAGTGGCACTGGGATCTTCTGGAGTCTTGCTTTGTCTTCCACATGTGTGGGAAAAAGCCTGGGTCGGAGATTCTTGGGCGAATGTATATATTGTATATAGTTATGATTGTGTTAAGAATTTTTTATTTTATTTTATTTGTTTATTTTTTTTTCTTTGTATTTACCTTCTTCATCAGTATTATTTATTTACTTCTTATATTTATTTCTCTATTATTTGTATATATTGTATGAATGAGAACTTTTAGCCCTCCAGCAGTGGCTGATTGTATTATTATTCAATAAATAGATTTTAAAAAATTTAATCTAAGAAGGTGCTAAACAGGTTTCATGAGTAATTTACTCCTCTCTAAGCAATTAAGATTGATCACTCTTCACGCACCATTGTACACACTCACATGAGTAATTGCCCAACACTGCCACATGTCAGCCATAGTCGATCGTTATTGAATGAATTTTTATTCGAATAATTTATTCGATATATTTTTCAATCACTATATTTTTATTGATTGACGATTCCTAGAATAATCTGTCGTTGTAATTTATTCTGAGGACCATTCAGTATTTTTATTCGAAAAAACATCTTTTTTTTTATTTTAAAATTGCACAATATCATTTTATTTTAAAATGGATTTTTCCTAACTTTTCGGATTTAATCGATATTCGGTTCTACTGTTATGTTGTAGTGGATACTTTATATAAAAATACTGTCAAACTGAAAATTGCGCCATAGTGCAGCAAGTTTTTGTAACTTTGCGGATTAATTTGATATCAAAGAACACCATTATGTGTTCAGGGCTGCATTTTATGAACAAACATGATGCACAATTGCCCAATATCAAATCCAACCGTGTTTTAACAAAAAACGCCCCCTAAAAAATTATAGTGGACTCTTTTAATGATTAAATCCGAAAAGTTACATAAACTTGATGCGCAATCTGAAATCCGACAGTATTTTCATAAAAGGAGTCTCCGATAATATTGTAGTGAATTCTTATACCGATTAAACCCGAAAAGTTACAAAAACGTGATGCGCAGTCTGAAATCCGACAGTATTTTAATAAACAGCGCCCTCGATAATATTATAGCGAATCTTGACTCATCTACAAAAAGTACAGCACTCCATTCGTCCATAGTCCAATGGCTGTGTTCTCGAGCAAAAGCCAGCCGTGTTACTCTGTGAGTTCTGGTCAACTCTGGTCCTCTTACTGGACAAAAAGCCATTAATCCATACTCATTTAATCTTCTCCGAGCGGTACGTTCAGAAATTTGCACACCTCGCACTTCTTCGAGCTGACGAATCGCTTAAACAACGGTAAGGTGCCGGTTTCGTAAAATTCTCAAAGTCAAAAACCGGTCATCTCGTGGTTCTGTTACCCTATACCGTCCAAAACCAAGCCTTCTATTGTAAGAACCAGTTGCTACTAAATAAAAAGTAAGTGGATAAATCGATAGAAATAGAATATCTCTCATTTATATATATTTTGGTCTTGAGACATAACAATAGAACGTCGAGGGGTTAAATAGAGCTATCGTGTGTGATATAGTGGGTGTTATTCCTGAATAAACACTCACCCTTAAAGACCACTACCTTCAGACGTCCTGCTGCTCCCTGGATTAATCCTGAAATCAGAGAGTTGATGAAGAGAACAGGCGTTTTGATGCTGTTAGAAGGCTTTTCAGGTGAACACGTAATGCGGATGATTACTTCTCTTTCAAGATTCTTCCAAACCTTACCTAATCTTCCTTGCGATGTGCTAAGGCACAATTCTTTCTAATTCCTTATCACAAGGCTCAGATCGTAAGTCAAGATGATAAATCCTTAGAAACCTGTCCGTGCTAAAATCAAAAACCTATACTTTCTACCCTGTTTCTTCAGATTAACTGAATTCCCACTTTACCGATCCTGACTCATTATCACTTTTCTCCTCATAATGTATTCCTAAAACTTCCTTTGACCCTGAAAATTTCTATTTTACAAATATTTTACTAGAAGTCCTACTTTCCTCTGTCTTAACATCAAGAACTAACGACTATGTTCCGGACCTAATTCCGAAATTAATCAAATTATATCCTCCTGTCATCTTTCCTGTCCTTTATATCTACAATTTTTCCTTACAATTTTCCAGTTTCTCGTCAACTTAAACGAAAAACGTTAATGTCCATCCACTGAGCAAAGTTCCGGTTCCCTCGAAAGTTTACAATTTCAGACCCATCTCCATTCTCTCCAATCTTTCAAAGCCTCTTGAAAAAATAGTCCATTCACTGCTTAAGGCTGACCGGTCGTCCAAAGCTCAGCTGAGCTTAGTGGAGCATAGCTGAGCTGAGCGTAACAAGATGGGGTCGGTAACCGATTGCGTAGCGAAGGGAAGCTCAGTCAGCAACTTGCCTTGCATCGGTACCCTTCTCATATTCCGTATAACATTTAAAAAAAGTATATATAGCATATATAACATTTTTAAATTAAACTTAGCAAAGTTGATCATGTCGGAGTAGAAAAGAAAAATCGAATATTTGTGTATAAAATCAAATATTTTCCCTTACACGTTCGATCCTATGTAAGAATTCTTCCACATCCATTGTATATTTTACACTGAACCAAAATAAAATAATTTAAGAGATTGTGTAGTGAAAACAAACGTATAACATTTAATATATATATATATATATATATATATATATATATATATATATATATATACAACATTTAAAGAATTAGCAAAGTTGATCATGTCGGTGCTGAAAAGAAAAATTGAATATTTCTTCTTACACAATCGATTAAGAATTCTTCCACATCCCTTGCAAACACTGAACCAAAATAAAATAATTTGAGAGAAAAGGATGACTCTGTCCCACGGTTGTACGACAGTGGTGAATAGGTATGGTGGGAGAAGCTGAGCTGAGCTGACCCTTGCTATGCCGCTCAAATGCACTCAGCTCAACTCCGCTTCTGGTAGCCATCCAGTCATTGAAAACCTTTGGTTCGGGTTTGGAAGATGACTCAGCTACTCTCAGCTCAGCTCCGCTGCGCTTTCAGTGGCCGGTCGGCCTAATACTTTCCTTGAGCAAAAAGCTTCAATTCCCAGTTTGGTTTCCGATCCCAGTTATTCACCCAATCCGCTTTGCTGAAAATTTCACAGAACCTTCATCTCTCTATAGACAAACAGAAAATTTCTATCCTTGTTCTCTTTGATTTTTCAAAAGCTTTCGATTCCGTTAATCACGAAATACTTCTTACCAAACTCCAAAACCTTTCCATATCAAATAGGGGGGCTCTAAAGTGGTTTCATTCTTTTTTGTATCACAGATCCCAAACAGTCATCATTCCCAATAAAACTTCTCCCTCCTCCCTCTTACTAACTCATGGTGTTCCTCAGGGATCTTCGCTCTCTCCAAATCTTTTCTCCATCTACATTAATGACCTTCCAAATTCCATCTATCATTCACAATACCATTTATGTGTGGACGATCTCCAAATATACCTTTCCTTCTATCCTACTGAGATGCTTGAGGCGATCCAAAAGCTACAAGAAGATATTGACAGTATTAATACCTGGGTAGGGAGCAATGATTTAAAATTAAATGTTGAAAAGACCAAAGCCATTCATTCATTCATTGGTTACAAGCATCTGATTAACCTCATTCCATATTATCTTCTACTCTACTTCAATGGAATATCCATAAGTTTCCACACTTCCATAAGAAAACTTGGGGTAATGTTTGATCAACTTCTGTCTTGGAATAATGACATTTCCCAAATTATCCAAAAGTCTATTGCTACTCTCAAACAGTTCCTAAGATTCCTTGACTCTATACCCCTTAAAATCCATCAGCTCCTAGTTTCCTCTCACTTATATTATGGCTGCCTTTATCTTTACTTTTTATGTTTGTTTTTATTTGGCCAGATATAACATTTTAATTTCTGTACTTTTTTGTTATTCTGAAGGGACTTCGTCCCAGAATAACATTATTTTCTATTCTATTCTATTCTATACAGTGGACTGTCTGGTGGGCTTGAGATAAGATTAAAGAGACTAATGAATTGTTGCTATGCCAAGTTGAAGTGGCTGTGTCCAGTTTTCCGACGGCAATATTTCCTTGGTGTATTCCTTTTCTGAACCTTTACAAACCAAAAAACCCTCTTACCTTGATTTCTTTACTCCTTGTTCCTCTGTTCATTCGTTCAACTCGAGATCCCAACCCTCAAGTCTGTTTATTTCTTTATTCGGCGGGAAGAGGAGTGGTAAAAGGGAGAGCGATTGAAGGAGTGAAGGGTGAAGAATTTATATATGTTTATTATTGTTAATATTTTTAACTGTATAGTTTTGGTTGCTAATATTTTCTCCGAAGTTAAAAATTGAATTTCTTTGTGTACCAATATTTTTTTTGTCAATAATATTGATTATTTGTTTTGTAATATTTGCAAAAATTTTGTTGAAATTGACTGGGTTTTGTTGAAATTGATTGGCTTCATTTAAAGAAATTTTTTAACACCGTCTGTTTTTTTGTTTTTTCTATTATAAAAACATTATAGGACCTGTCTAGTGCCATGTGTCCGTTTCCACAGTTCTTGCATCGGGATAAAGTGCATTTTGCATATTAGAGTGTTTTGCCTCTCCACATTGTTTACATACGACTTTTTGTTTACATTGTTGTCGCATATATATATATATTTTTTTTTAAATTTCTTTATTGAGTATTGTAACAATCTGTCTGTTAGACGTTGGTTATAGTGAGGTAGGATGACATTCACACTATATGTACAAAAAAATAAAACAAATAGAACAAAATAATAATCAAAAGTATATACAATAGACAATAAAATAAAATAACCTAAAAAATAAGAAAATTAAAACTAAGAAAAGAAAAACACATGCATACCTATATACAATCAGGCGAGGGAACTCCAGGAGAACCCTGCGCTACTCTCCCAACCGCGTCACTGGTACTAAAGCCAGCGGAGATTGGTCAAGAGCACTT
Source organism: Nezara viridula (assembly GCA_928085145.1). Taxonomy (NCBI): domain Eukaryota; kingdom Metazoa; phylum Arthropoda; class Insecta; order Hemiptera; family Pentatomidae; genus Nezara; species Nezara viridula. The sequence continues at coordinate 172,640,677 of OV725078.1, read as the reverse complement.
TAGCCACATACACACATGTCTTGAGTGAAGAATCTGGCCATTGCCAGAACTCCAATTTATACAATCTACAAAAGGTCGCGAGGCCACTGCCGTTTCAACCTTCTTGGAGGATTATAGGGATGGGATGTGCTTGATAGGGATTGTGCAAGAGGATTTGGGTGGTAAGTAAGATTCTGGTGAAATTTGGAGAATTTTTCTGGGATAAGGTCTAGGACAAATGGGATGTTGAGGTCATGATGTAAGGTTTTGTTGGTTACATAGAAAGGAGCATCGACTATTGTTCGAAGGACTTTAGACTGGAAGGATTGGATGCGCTTGATGTTAGAAAATTTTGCTGATCCCCACAGTTCTAGTCCGTAAGTCCAAATAGGTTTCAGTATTGTCTTGTAGATCAGTAGCTTGTTTTCAATGGAAAGTTTAGATTTTCGGCTTTGTAGTCGGTATAGTTGGCCGTATCGTCGGTTGAGTTCTTGTCTTTTGAGTCTAGTATGCGGGTTCCAAGTTAGTCTTCGGTCTAAATGAAAGCCAAGATACCGGACTGTGTCTGAGTAAGGAAGCTGGATGGAATTAAAGAGTACTGGTGGACAGGAATTGCGTCGGAGTGTAAAGGTAATATGTTGGCATTTAGATTCATTAACTTTAATGCACCAGTTATTACACCAGTCCTCAATCAAGGTGAGGTGACTTTGGAGATTTAAGGATGCTATTTCGGGATCAGAGTTGGATGATAAGATTGCGGTGTCGTCAGCGAATGTTGCAAGAAAAGTATCGGGATGAACAGGGATGTCAGCAGTAAAGAGGATGTAAAGCACGGGACCCAAGACGCTACCTTGGAGAACACCGGCTTTAACGGAGTAGATATTGGAAAATTCTGTTCCACAGCGAACTCGAAAGGAGCGGTCAGAAAGGTAGGATCGGAGGATTAGGTACAAGGACTGAGGTAAATGGATTTTAACCTTAGAGAGCAGTCCGGAGTGCCATACCCGGTCAAATGCCTGTGCAATGTCCAGAAAGGCACCCGAACAGTATTCCTTGTTTTCTAGGGCTGAGGAAATATGATCAACAACTCGGAGTCCTTGTTGAACAGTAGAATGTTGAGAGCGAAAACCAAACTGATGGGAAGGGATATTTTGGGATTCTATAATGGGTAGGATTCGTTTCAAAAGGATCTTTTTAAAAATTTTTGAAAGGATTGGGAGTAGGCTGATTGGTCTATAGGATGTTGAGCTATTGAGAGGTTTGCCTGGTTTTGGGAAAAGGATAATAGTGGAGTGTTTCCATAACAGAGGGAAGTGGGTGGTGCGTAGGATACAATTGTAGATATATGTAAGGAATATGACTGCTTTGGATGGAAGTTGTCGAAGGATTTGAGGTGTAAGGAGATCATGTCCAGGAGCTTTACGGGGGATTAGTTTTTTTAATTGAAATTTTACTTCGGAAGGATTAATAGCTTTTGGGGGCAAGGAAAGTGGGATTGGTGATGTAAGGAGTTCTTCTACTGTTACGGTGTGGGCAGGATGGGATTCCGGATGTGAAATAAATGTATTGGAGAGGTGAATGGCGAACTCCTCAGCTTTATCTTCGTCAGATGCTGCCCAGGAGCCATCACCTCGTCGGAGGGGATGGGAAATGTGGTGAGGATTTAGGATTTTTGTTGTGGTTTTCCAAAGGGAATTGTCGCGAGAAGAGAGGGAGGATAGGTAGGAGTTGAAGGATTGTGATCTGAAGGTGGCTAATTCCAGTTTTAATTGTTTGCAGTAGTAATTATAGGAGCAGCGGTCGGTAGGATGTCGGGTACGTTGCCATAATAATCTGCCACGGCGTTTGGTGTGGATTAGGTTAAGGAGGTGTTGGGGTAGAATGGTATTTATAGGAATTCTAGAGGAGTCTTTTGGGAAGGAGGCAGTCCAGGCGGCTTGTTGGATTGTGGTAGTAAAGGAATTTACGGCACTATCAAGGTCATCGGGAGTTTTGAGGGATATGTTGAGATCAATATTATCGGAGATTATTTGGCGGAAAAGATCCCAGTTTACTGGGCCCCTAATGAATGACGGTGGAGAAGGTTTGAGAACGGGTTCAAGTGAAACATTAAGGATTAGAGGACTATGATCAGAGGAAAGTTCATTTAGACGTGTAATGGAACAATTGAGGGGACCTAAGCCGCTGTGGATAAAGAAATCAAGAAGATTTCCGTCAGGGTGGTCAGTACGATATGTCAGGTATTGTGGTATATTGAAGTGCTGTTTAGTGGTTAATCGAGTTTCAGTAATTAGTGCCACATCAATGTTCTTGTCAAGTAGTAAAGTAGATAGTTCGTCTGTATGATTTCTGACACCATTCGCATTCCAAAGGAGAATGGATATGGGTTTAGGGATGTGAGTCATTTAAGGATTTTTTAAAGGAGGGATGAGGTGAGATACGAGATTCGTGAGGAGTGATATGAGTGGAGTAACAAGGGATTTGAAATCGGTGAGGAAAGATGCTAACAAACTTGTGAGATCTGTTGCATTTGAAGGAGGAGGAATATGAGGAATTTGTTGTTGGTGGTTAGGTATATTAGAATGAAGAGGATTTTGAGGTTGTTGTGGCTGGGCTTGACATTTATCGGTTAAAGTCTTACCTCTAAGTAGTTGGCAGAATGGTACATCATTGTTTACAATTCTGGAAGGCTCTCTCTCTCTTCTTGTTCTTAGTGCTTCATCTTGAATCCGGTTTTTCTGTTGTCTGGTTTTGAGATTCTTGTAAATTTGGCAGCATAGGGCACATACTGCTGTTTCTTGTATAGGTTTGGTGCACTCTACAGATTTGTGCTGTTCACCGCACTTCACGCAACGCGGCAGATGGTGGCAATATGTCTTCGTGTGGCCATAGGTCTGACAATTATGGCACTGCACGATGTCTCTCTTGGGGTATGGCTTCTCAACTTTCACCATTGTGTAGTATATTCTTGTGATATCATATATTTTTTCAATACCTGGTGGTGGCTCCAAGTCCACGAAAAACAATGGTAGTGGGATCCTATTTCGTAATCCTGGCTGCTCCCTGTCCTTCAAAACGTTTGTTACCTGGCTTACATTGAAACCAAGCGTCGTTAGTTCTTCTTTAATAACTTCAGTGGGGGTTGAGGAGTGTAAATTTCTTATCACTACTCGTAAAGCTATTTCCTGCCTCAGCTGGTAAGTGTGAAAATTCGCATTTGTTTCTGATAAGTACTTCACTATTTTTCGGTAGGCTTCTGCAGAATCAGGTGTTATTTTGGTGTCATTGGTCCTGTTAAGGCATGAATAACTGCCAGAGTTGATTTTATTTAGTTGGGTGCAGAACATCTGGAAATTTTTTATATTATATATCGGAGGAGGCTTTGGTTCTCTGGGTATTGCTGCAGACTCCATTACTTCTCGGTCATTTTGAAGCACTTGGTAGAGGTTTGGAGTAAAGAAAGGCGATTCTTCAATCGTTTCTTGTGCAGACGTACCTGGTTGGTGCTGAGGTTCTGGTTCTGAAGTGTTCATTTTGGTCACTGGAGGTATTTCTCGTAGGCAGCGACGAGTCCTTTGGCTGGTGAGCTAACTCCGTCTGACCGAGACCTCTTGGGGACCTTACTGGCCATCACTTGCTGATCATACCGCATATCATAAGAAAAAAATAAATAAATAAAAAATTTTTTTTTTTTTTTCTTTAAATAACAAAAAAAAAAGATGTCAACAGTAAATATCAACTGCTGATATACACTTTAACTGTATTACGTGAATAATCAGAGAGATTCCGCTATAAAATTGGCAAAAACTGAGAGAGGAGTTGTCGCATCTCTAAATCCAAGACTGTTAAAACATCTCATAGGATTAGGGGTATATTGTTATTAAACTTTACCCGTATAAATTCCTATTTTAATTGTTCCGGGAGTTTCTGATGTCAGAAATTTGATAATGTATGAATTTGTAATATTTCATTTCCATTTTTTCTTATTTTGATTCAAATTATATCGTTAATTTGTTGTGATAATTCGTTTTTTATTTCCTCAATTTGAAGAAATTGGAGGTCATAGCACCTAATTATTCCTTTACTAAAATTTAGAGTGTTGTGAGGAGATACCTGTTTAGGAAATTGACTACTCGATTTGTCACATTCCAGCAGTTTTTCAGACTGGTTTCCATTTTTTGTTTCTATTAGTAACGATATTGCTCGGGTGCATTTCTGGACATTGCTCAAGCTTTTGACCGGGTATGGCACGCCGGGCTTCTTTCCAAGCTGAAAACCCATCTACCCCAGTCCTTGTACCTAATCCTCCGCTCCTACCTCTCTGATCGCACCTTTCGGGTTTGCTGTGGTACAGAAATTTCCAACTCCTACCCAGTTGAAGCAGGTGTTCCTCAATGTAGCGTCTTGGGCCCCGTCCTTTATATCCTTTTTACCACTGATATCTCTGTCCATCCCAAAACCTTCCTGGCAACATTTCCACTCAAATCCCGAAATAGCATCTTTAAATCTGCAAAGGCACCTCTCCATGATTGAGCACTGGTGTAATAAATGGCGCATAAAAGTAAACGAATCCAAATGCAAACACATTACCTTCACACTTCGGCGCAGATCCTGTCCATCAGAAAATATTTCAAATTCCATCAGAACCTTATAAATCATCCAAATCTCCTAGCACAATACCTATCTAGTTCCACTCATCCCTACAACCCTCCTCGAAGGATGAAGCAGCAGTGGCCCAGAGATCTTTTGTAGTATATATCTTGGCGTTCTGGCAATGGCCAGATTCTCCACTCAAGACATGAGTGTATGTGTCTATATCGCTCTCGCTCAAACTCCACTGGCTTTAGCACCAGTGACGCGGCTGAGAGAGTAGCGCAGGGATATCTTTGAGTCGTGCTTTTCCTTCTATAGTTGGGGGAGAAGCCTTGCTTGGGGTTCCCTGCCTAATTGTATATATTGTGTATAGGTATGACTGCGTTTTTATGTTTTTTGATTTACTTATCTTTAGGTTATTTTATTTTTTTTTATTGTACATAGATTTGGATTGTTGTTTTATTTGTGTTAATTTTATATTTTCTGTATATATGGTGTAAATGTGTTCATGTATCACTATAAACTATTGTCAACTTGACAGATTGTTATAATTCTAAAATAATAAATTCTAATAAATAAATAAATAATAATAATAATAAGGCTTAGCGAACCCGAAGGTTCGATGCCGACACCACCAATCGCTTGTTACACACCTCCCTCCACCGTTCGCCGTCCAAACCCAGTCCCTTCAGATCGGCTTTAATGCAATCTTCCCACCTTCGCTTCGGTCTACCCCTCGGACGCTTACCATTCGGCACAGCAAATATTAACCTTTTAGGAATTCTCTCGTTACTAAGCCCAACAACTTTACAAGCCCATTTGATTCGCCGTGATGAAATTACCTCAATTATATTACCCGGATACAGCTCACGCAATTCGGCGTTGTGTAACCGTCTGAACTCTCCGGTTAACTCATCCTTCTTCGGTCCGAATATTCTACGCAATACTTTATTTTCAAAAACCTTAAGACGCTGCTCATCCCTTAATGTAAGCGGCCAAGTTTCGCATCCATAAAGAACTGTAGGCAAGATAATTGTTTTATAGATTCTAATTTTTAAGTTACGGGACAAGAATAACAAGCATTCCCCGCCTTCAGTCTAACCTTAATCTCTTCTTCAATTTCGTTTTTTCTAGTTATCGTAGAACCTAGATACCTAAATTTATCTACCTGTTCAAACATATTACCATCTATATCGACATCACCAGTAGTATCGCCATTTTTGCAGCTAACCATATATTTTGTTTTATGCACGTTTATTTCGAGTCCTAGTTCTTTACCGGCTTTCATTAACGTTGTCGTATTTAGTTTTATAGTTTCAAGGTCTTGGCTTAACAGTACCAGATCATCAGCATAGCCCAGCACGGATGTTGTCCCGCCCAGATCCAACCCTTTCTCGGTTCGCATTACCTCCCTAATGGCATGTTCTAATGCCAAATTGAACAGGACAGGCGAAAGAGAATCCCCCTGTTTTAAGCCCGAACGAACCTCAAATTTTTCGGACAAATTATTACCGATTCTAACTTTATTGAGTGTCTCCGTCAAGCACATCCTGACTAGATTTACTAGTTTTTTTGGAATCCCCTGCTCGATTAGAATATTATACAGTTTCTGGCGGTCAATAGAATCGTAAGCCTTTTTAAAATCTATATACAGCTGGTGAACAATACCGTTATACTCCAATTTTTTCTCTAATATTTGCCGTAAAGAAAATATTTGATCAATTGTCGAACGATTCCGTCTAAATCCGCATTGGTAGTCTCCGATAATTTCCTCGGCGTATTCCGTGATTCGACTGGTTAAGATTGAAGTTAATATTTTATAACATACCGGAAGGAGTGAAATTCCTCGATAGTTATTACAATCCGTCCTCGGACCCTTTTTGTGAATCGGAATAAGAATAGATTCTTTCCATTCTTCAGGTAATTTCTCGTTCACCCAGATCTTTTTAACCAACCGATGTATTTTAGAAACTCCAGCTTCCCCGCATGCCTTAATTAGTTCAGTAGGAATATTATCGATTCCCGCTGCTTTATATGATTTTAATTTTCCGATAGCTACTTCAACTTCCTCTTTACTTGGTCCTTCTATTAACGGTTCAGCACTCTGGTACTCAGAAGGAGGACACAGATCATAATTTCCCGTATTTAAAATATTGTCAAAGTGGTCCTTAAACTTATTCAATATGTCAACCGGATCGGTCAGAATATTGTTATTATCATCCCTAATTCCAGACGTTACGGGCCCTACATATTTACGTGATCTGTTTATACCTTTGTACATGTCTCTTACGTTATTTTCGATTCTATTAGTTTCTATTTCAATTATTTTATTTTTAAGATACTCCCTTTTTTTATTTTTGAGCAATTTTGTCGTTTCGTTCTTTGAGATTCGGAAGTATTCCAGATTGTCTTCGCTAGGATTATTTAGAGCTTTTAATTTAGCGGTTTTTCTTTTTTCGCACATGTTTAAGCAATCTTCATCAAACCACGGTTTGTTATTCTTATTTTCCTTTTTTCCTAGACACGAGTTACCGACCGCTTTAATATTATCCCTGATCTCTATCCATAACTTGTCAATATCCTCGTGGTCCTCGTCAGGAAGCTCTAAAGCTTCAAACCTATTCTTAACATCTAGCTCGAATTGGTTTCTAATTGATGGGTTTTTTAATTTTTCCAAATTATAATTCTCAAAATCGAAACGGTTTTCTTTTCTCTTTTTTATATTAAGTTTTTGTCGAAGTTTCGCGATTACTAATTCATGATCCGACCCACATTCTGCTCCGCGATAAGACCGCACATTAATTATACTGCTTTGCCAGCTATGTTGTATCAAGACATGATCGATTTGATTTCGTGTTTGCGAATCCGGTGATGTCCAAGTATATTTATGAATATCCTTGTGTTTAAACGTCGTACTTTTAATTATCAGGTTTTTCGAGATGGCAAAGTTTATTAGACGGATCCCATTATCATTACTATATTCGTGCAAACTTTCTTTACCAATCGTCGGAATATAAACTTCTTCCCTTCCTACCTTTGCGTTCGCGTCACCTACAATTATTTTCATGTAGTTTCGTGGTAGTTTATCATAAACCCATTCGAGTTTATCGTAAAATTCACTTTTGACTTCATCGTCACTGTCTTCGGTCGGACAATGTATGTTTATTAATGCGATTTTAGACCAACGTCCCTGAAATGTAGCTACCGAAATTCTATCACTAAAGAATTGTACGTCCCTCAAAGCGGATAGTAATCTACGCCTAATTAGAAACCCGGTACCTAAACAATGATTCCCGCTTCCTCCGTACCAAATAGTGTACTTCCCTTCCCTCATCGAGCCCTCCCCTGGCCAGCGAACCTCTTGCAGAGCCACGACATCCAAATTGTACCCATTTACCTCATTCCCGACCGATTTTAGCCCCCCTGCTGTGTTTAAACTCCTTACGTTCCACGTACCAATATTTAAATCCCTATATTTCAACTTGCGCCATGAATCCCCTAAAGCAGTCCCCACCCGGAGACCCGAACGGGGGACTAGTTTACTTCCGGATAATGAGCGTTTTACCTTAGGGAGATCCATGACTTTTTGTGGTGTTTGGTGAACTAAAGATATGTGAGTAGGGCGTTCAATCCTACGTCACACCCTCCAGCAAGTCTGGTGGGCCCCTACCTCCAGCAAGTCTGGAGGTCCCCTCCCTCCAGCAAGTCTGGAGGGCCCCTCTCATTGTTGGTCAGCGAGTCCATCGGACTTAGCCGGGAGGAACTTCCAAGGAATTTCCACCGACCATCCCCACATCCGCCACCCGTGGGACGCTCCCCATACGCGGTAATGAGCCCGCGCGAGGAATAAATAAATAAAAAATAAAGAAATTGTAACGAGTCATTTCTTAATTTTTTAGATCTACTTATCCTGTTAAGAACTTATTTATAAAAAAAACGTGACACTTTCTGGAAATCCTGTTCATCGGATCTTTGTATAAAGAAAAACGTTGGACTGATTTATGTTTGGTTTATATTATTTTCGGGTAATATTTTGATACGACCCCGAGGTCATTTTCTTTTTGCCTTGGGGTCTTCTAAGATCTATGGGGGACCCCATAGATAAAATAAATTAAAAACGAAAACAATATCCTCAGATGAAAATAAGATAAGAGAGAAAAAAAATATGTATATGTTAATTAAGAATAATTAAAAAGTAAAAAAGAAGCAATAAATAAAATGGATTTGTTTCTTATATGTTAGTTGTCTTGGTCTAGCAACGTCCTCTCTCTCCTAATTCCAAACATTAGCTAAAAGTTAGCTGTACATATCGGCTAACAGCTAATTTAGCTGTCAAAACTAGTTATGATGTAACAGTTAGTAGCTAAATTAGCGGCTATGTTCAGCGGCATATTCAGCGCAGCTAATGTTAGCTGTTTAGCTGAACCTTAGCTGACTAAAAATTAGTTAGCTAATGCCCAACTCTGTCTACATAGTGGATCTCTAGTCAGTCTGAGATTGTACATATGATAATTTAAATTACAGTGACCAGATTAGATCACTGTAAAGTTTTTTGAGTTTTTATCCAAACCAAGTAGCAGCTTGCTCAATAAATGTAATCCGGGATTAATTTTGTATCAGCCATTCCATTCGGGCAAACAAGTTATGAAAGAAAACAACCTTTATTTGCAAATTCCCCTTGGTTATGCCCATGATTACATAAAAGATTACTAAATTCCCTACAAAAGGAAAAAAATGATCGAAATCGATTAGAAATTTTTAAATAATTTTTTTTTTCCATTTTATTATTTATTTTTTCTTATTTTCGATTATTATTCATTAGGAGAGTTCTATTATAGCCCATTTCATTTGAAAATAACTATATATTTGGCAAATAGCTATAGTATCATTACGACGTTGAAACAATTTGTACTAAACGAAAGAGGAAAGTGGGTTCAAATATATTTTTTTAAAGGGAAAACAGAATTGAGATTTGTATTTCGCTTCTATAAAGCCTCAAATATGAATTTTCATAGAATTAAAAAAAAAAAAATGTTTGTACCAAATCGGAACCAAACCTCCCACCATCGATCTTCCTTCGAAAATCACAACAAGTGGGGTAACATAAAAATGACTAAACGTATCCTCACGAAAATTTACATTAAGTTAGGACTACATGAGCTACACGAAATGACACAAACTAGACCCCTGTAAATATAATATAAGTAGAGATATAAAACAAAAACCTTTGAGGAGTTTTTGTATGTTTATTGATTTTAATCGCGTCAAATCTAAAAGTTATTGATATGATGTTGAAGAGTAATAATTAATTTTGTTTCCTTTGTTGATTATATTTATCGATAGACTGAAACGACAAGAAACCGCTCGACGTTTCCGATTACTTCAGCACTTATTAGACAAACGCTCTAAACTTTCAATTAATTACAAAAGACTCATATACATGACTATAATAAGGCTTATTTGGACTTACGGAGTTGAGCTATGGGGCTCCATTAAATCATCCTCTCGTGTCCAATCCTTACAATCCAAAATCATTCGTAAAATCCTCAATGCTCCCTACTTTGTTACAAATAAACCCATCCATAATGACCTTAATGTTTCTTTTGTTTCAGATCTGGCCCAATCCAGATACCTATCCTTCCATAATAAACTTCAGAATCATCCCAACCCTCTCGTTTCTAACCTTGCTTCCTCTTCAATTCCTGATAACCCTCCGAGGCGTCTGAAAAGAAGATGGCCCGTGGTCTTCTAATGTAGACACATCATTAGAGTGCTACCATTGGGTAGTTACTCAGCAAGTGTTTTCATGTCATTATATCCATATGTTCAAATTTACTAGATGTATTTATTTGATACAGTTGTAAATATCATTAAGAAATAATAAAAAGAAAAAATATTTATCGTTAAAGTAACAATTGATTTCTTTATCTTTTGATACGTTGCATTTTTTTCTTTTCTTATTAATTAGTCATTTGAAAACAATATGCTGTGCGAATTTTTCGTACTACTAGTGGTAAATTGGGCCTACTAGTGATAAATTATTTATGCAGAGTCTATGAATAGGAAGTTTTTTTCTGTTAAGTTAGTCTTCATGATTTTTGTAAATTCATTTTCTATGATGTGTTACAATTGGATTTATTTGCTAAAACTATCTTTAGGTTACGAGGACCGTGGTTTCTACTTTAGTGATATAGTTTAGGGAAATTCCAAGGTTGGGAGGGATAAAAAGGGAAACTATTTTTATCAATCAAAGTTTAATCAAAATATCTGAGAACAGTTTAATCATTTTTGTTAGTAATATGAGTAAAACAGATATAAAAAAAGTGGTTATATATAATATTACATTTTTTTTCTGTATTTATTTAGGCGGAAGGGATTTTTACGTTTGTCCTGAGAGAAAAAGGGAAAGATCTGACTGATCAGAAGGAACGTTTAAAAATAATATCGTGGAAACGTTGAGGAAGACTATTATTTTTGACTTTGGAAATTAGAAAGATTGTCTGATTAATTACCCAATAAGTGTTTTTTATACTTAAAATTTGGTGCATTTAAGATCTTGTTTAAAATGGAAACTTTTAATGTATAAACATTGAATGAAGTTCTTTGCTGATGGACTGTCTTACATCATGACAATCATTCCATCTAATGATATCTGTTATTTGTTATAGTGACTTGCTTTTTGGTTATTATTCACACTAAATTGTGATTTTTTCTTAATTTTTATAGTTGTGTATGAAACATAGTTCTGCGCATGCGTTAACCTTACACATACACTCTTTATTTCGTATCTTATAAAGTGACTTTATTACCAGTGAAATAATTCATGTTATATGTGAAAAAGTAGTGTAAACTGTTAAGTTAACAATTAAGTTGAACCTGGACATAAATAAGGTGAGTAATCACTTATTTATAACGGCATTGTGAACAGTGTAAATAGATCTGAGGTTAGTGATAGATAACAAGCCGGTCATATACATTCGCTAATCTGACCAGTGGGCTGCTGCCCTTCGGCGGAGGTAGGTCTATGTTACTCAAACTTCTACAAACTCGCGTAATATATACCTAATTGATAAAGGACATTTTTTTGCAAATTATTACATTTACCTCTAATTAAATTAATATGAGATGTGCTATTTTCACATGGTAATGTCGAGCAAAGGTAAAAATCCAACTTTAAGATCTAGGAGTCTCAATACCACAAAGAGTTCACCTATCAAGAAAAGAGCTAGACAATCTAAAAAAATAACCCGCCAGCTACACCAGAGAGCTCAGTAGACAAAGTAAAAAATCAACTAGGCACATCAACACAAAATATGTCAACACAAGCTATGCCAATACAAGGTACGTTAGAAGAATCGTCCTTTTTTACAGCTAATCCATTCCAAGTGCTGTCAAACACACAGAATGAACAAATGGAAGCAGTGCCCACCCCATAGTGAACCTAAACCTCCACCGATATTCGTTAGAAATATAAAAAATTTTCAATTAATGTGTCTACAATTAAATAATATAGTGGGCTCAGGTAAATACTTATGCCAAAGCCGCACTAATGACACGAAATTAATGCCTGACACCCCAGATACGTACAGAAAAATTGTCAAGTATTTATCTAACACTAAGGCGGATTATCATACATATCAGCTGCACCTTTTTTATTATTTTTTTTTTTATTTAGAAAAAATGCATTTTGCCTCAATTAAGGGCATTGAGTATTTAGGATGAATGAAATACAAACATACCATATATACAATAAAAGAAAAACAAGATTATAACAAAATAAAATAAAATAAAACTTGGAGTAACAGAATAAATCAAACATGATACAACATTAAATAAAAATAAATAAATAAAAACACATTCATACTTATTTACAATATTTAGTCAGCCGAGGGAGCTCCGAGTCGGGCCTTTTCCCCCACGTGTGGAGGATAAGGCAAGACTCCAAGAGATCCCAGCGCTTCTCTCTCAGCCGCATCACTAGGATGGAAATCCAGTGGAGACTAAGAGAGGGCACTAAAGCCACATATACCCATCAACACCACTGGATGCCATTAAAGAAGAACTAACTGAGATGGGGTTCCGTGTTCGCTAAATAGTGAATATATTGAAGGAAGATAGAGAACAGCCTAGCACAAAAAATAAAATACCGCTCACACTATTCTTCGTTGACCTTGACCGAATGCCCCAGGTCGAAGACATCTACAAAGTCACACGACTTTATTACACTAGCATTGTTGTAGAAAATCCCTACACTAAGCGCGACATTGTACAATGCCATAACTGTCAGGCTTATGGTCATACGAAATGCTATTGCCACCACATTCCTAGATGTGTCAGGTGCGGTGATCAACATAAAACAGAGGACTGCCAGAAGTCCAGAAGAACACCAGCAGTATGTGCTTTATGCCATCAAGGGCACCCAGCGAACTACAAGGGTTGCCAAACATATAAGGAACTGAAAGCAAGAATTTATGCAGCTCCAAGAGAAGAACGGCCATCCAGGCCACCAAGACAACCCTCTAGAACTGTAAATACAAGAGTGTCCTATGCTCAGATGTTCAAAGGAGACACTGCACCCACACAAACTCAGGCCCTGCCACAAGAACCTCAACCTCGAGTATTCACATCTCAACCACAAGACCCTTATCCCATCTCTGAACCTAGGCCTAATAACCAGACATTCATTCCTCCTCCTCCCAATGCCACTGACCTCACAAGCCTATTGACTTCTTTCCTCTCTGAATTCAGGTCACTCATCACTCCTCTCATTTCCTTGCTTACCAATGTTGTATCCAACCTCATCCCACTGTCGAGAAATCCTTAAATGTCCCCAATCAAATCCCTCTCCGTTCTCCTTTGGAATGCGAATGGTATTCGAAATCACATCAACGAACTAACAATCTTATTACAGGACAAAAACATTGATATAGCATTAATAACTAAAACTCGACTTAACAACAACCGACCACTTAACATCCCAACTATCATATCTATCGAACCGACCATCCTGATGGAACACCACATGCTGGCACTGCCTTAATTATCCATCAATCCCTTTTCCATCATCTATTCCCTTTGCTAACTCATAATTTCCTACAATCCACTGCCGTGATAATCCAAACTTCCATTTACCCAATAGCAGTAGTCACAGTATACTCCCCGCCTAAAATACCCATCTCAGAATCCCAATTAACTTCCTTCCTTAACTCCTTAGGACAACACTTCCTTCTAGTTGCAGACTTAAATGCTAAACGCCAGCAATGGGGAGCCACAAATTCCTGAGGACGAACATTGCTGTCTGCACTTAATTCCCATCTCAGCAACATCCTCTCACTCAATTCTCCCACATACTGGCCAACAGATCCTAACCGCAATCCCGATCTCCTAGATTTTTTCATCCACAAAGGTCTAGGGTCCTTAATTATTGCATTTCAAGACTTGATGATCTTTCCTCAGACCATAGTCCCCTAATCCTTATGGTCTCCACATCACCAATTCCCAAATCACCTCCACCTTCAGTTATCAGGGGCTCAGTTTATTTGAACCTCTTCTGTCAAATACTGGATGATAATATTGACCTCAGAGTTTCCTTAAAAACACCCGCAGACCTAGATGAAGCAGTATATTCCATGACTACCTTGATCCAACAAGCAGTTTGGACTGCATCTTCACCTTATCCTTCTAAAAAATACCGCAAAATAAATCCTCTACCCCAAGACCTACTGGACCTTATTAATAGAAAACGATGCTCTAGGACCATCTGGCAAAGAACCAGGCATCCTGATGATCGGAAATCATATAACTATTATTCCAAGCAGGTAAAACAAAAACTGGCTACGTTTAGATCCCAATCCTATAATTCCTATCTTTCCTCACTATCTGCAAGTGATAACTCCCTCTGGAATGTAACTAAAAAAATCCTTAAATTCCAATCCATTTCCCACCCCCTCCGCCGTGATGATGGTTCCTGGGCTTCGTCAGATGAGAATAGAGCAGAAGAGTTTGCTAAACATCTATCGTACACATTCACTCCTCATCCTGAACTCCATCCCTCCCATACTGCTGAAGTTAAAGAATCCTCTCTTCACCGATTCCTCTCTCCTTACCTCCTACAGCCGTCAACCCCTCTGAGGTCAAATTCCTTTTAAAGAACCTAAAACCTCGCAAATCTCCAGGACACGATCTCCTTACTTCCGAGATCCTCAGACAACTTCCCAAAAAAGCAATTATATTCCTTACATACCTATTCAACTGTATCCTCCGCACAACCCACTTTCCTCTGGTGTGGAAACACTCCATAATTATCCTCTTTCCTAAACCAGGTAAACCTGTTAATTGTACATCATCCTATAGACCGATAAGCTTACTTCCGATCCTTTCCAAAATCTTTGAGAAAATCCTTCTCAAACGCATCCTACCCATACTCGAATCCCACAATATCCCTTCCCATCAGTTTGGATTCCGCTCAAGACACTCCACTGTCCAACAAGGCCTTCGCGTTGTGGACCACATATCCTCTGCACTTGAAAACAAGCAATATTGCACTGGTGCCTTTCTGGACGTAGCTCAAGCTTTCGACCGGGTGTGGCACGATGGCTTGCTTTTCAAGCTCAAAACCCATTTACCTCAACCCTTGTATCTAGTCCTCAAATCCTACCTTTCAAATCGCTCCTTTCAAGTCCGCTGCGGCACTGAACTCTCCAAACATTATCCAATTGAGGCTGGTGTTCCACAAGGCGGTGTCTTGGGCCCAGTTCTCTACATCCTTTTCACCGCTGACATCCCTTCAAGTCCTGATACCATCCTAGCAACATTTGCTGATGATACTGCCATCCTATCCTCCCACTCGGATCCTCTAATAGCGTCCCGGAACCTGCAAAGACACCTCTCCTTCATTGAGCAGTGGTGCAACAACTGGCGCATCAAAATTAATGAATCAAAATGCAAACATGTAACTTTCACTCTTCGACGCAGATCCTGTCCGCCAATACTTTTCAATTCAATTCCTCTTCCCTACTCAGACACAGTCCGATAACTTCCTTCTGGACAAAAGACTGACTTGGAACCCACATACGAGACTTAAAAGACAAGAGCTTAACCGACGATTTGGTCAGCTATATAGACTACTAAACAGAACATCTCATCTCTCAACAGAAAACAAATTATTAATCTACAAGACCATACTGAAACCTATCTGGACCTACGGACTTGAACTGTGGGGGACAACTAAATCATCGAATATCAAACGCATCCAATCCTTCCAGTCCAAAGTCCTTCGAACAATAGTCAATGCTCCATATTATGTCACGAACAAGACCCTACACCATGACCTTAACATCCCATATGTCCATAACATTATCCCATCCAGATTCTCCAACTTTCACCAGAACCTTATTCATCATCCCAATCCTCTAGCGCAATCCCTATCCAGTCCAAGCGTCCATACCATCCCCCTCGAAGGTTGAAACGGCAGTGGCCTCGAGATCTTTTGTAAATATGCCTTTGGAGTCCTGGCAATGACCAGCTTCTCCACTCATGTCCTGAGTGTCTGTGGCTCTAGTGCCCTCTTTCAGTCTCCGCTTGCCTCTAATACTGGTGATGCGGCTGGAAAAGTGGCACTGGGATCTTCCGGATTCTTGCTTTGCCTTCCACATGTGGGGGAAAAATCCTGGCTCGGAGATTCTTGGGCGAATGTATATATTGTATATAGTTATGATTGTGTTTAGAAGTTTTTATTTTGTCTGTTTATTTCTTTTTATTTACCTTCTTCATCAGTATTATTTATTTACTGATACACCAGTACTTCTTATATTTATATTTATTTCTTTATTATTTGTATATATTGTATGAATGAGAACTTTTAGCCCTAATGCTTATAGCCCTCCAGCAGTGGCTGATTGTATTATTATTCAATACATAGATTTAAAATTGAAAAAAAAAAGAAAATTTCTTGATAACAAAATGCAGTTGATTATGTTGTATGTGTTTGTATTTCAACTTTAAAATTTCTTTTTTTTTTATTAGGTACTTGTCTACAGATGCATTATTTAATAACTAGCCGTGGCGATTCTTCAGGTTTTTTGTGTGCTATGTGTCGACAAAGAGTAAGTTTTATTTAAGTACTTAAATTTATACTCTCAATTTATAATCCTACAAGTTAACTAATTATCCAACCTGCACTGGTTGTAGGGAAAGGACAGTAGTCCATTTTACCTGTTGAGACTAAATATTTTGAATCCTACATTGATTGTATTTAAATGTAACCATCTAATGCGTGAATTAGTGCTATATTTTTATGTTTGGTTTATAAAAATAATTTCTAGGCACAGCTTTGTTTTCTTGATTCTTTTTTTATTGTTATTAATCGGAAATTCTCAGGTTTTATCTGTTTCTTAAAAAACTATTTCTAGTAACACTGTTTTGTGTTTGAATTTTGTTGGGTATGAAGAACACAGTATCAGGCAAAGGACTTACTATGGATGAATTATTTTAAAGTCATGAATATGTGCTTTACTTAATACCTTATCAGCCAAACCTGAACCCAGTTGTATTGGGATATATATTGTATGAGGTATATATATTAAACCAATAGTAGCCAGAAATTGCATTTCTTCATATTTATGAGAAAAAAATGTCATTTTGTGAACATACTTGGTAATGAAAAGAAAAAACTGTGGGGTCCATGTAAATGAAATGAGAATATCTAAAATTGTGTGAGCTTATTGATGTTGAAATTGAGAAAATCATTGTTAGAATTGTTCATAGCTCTGAATGCACTGAAGAAGAGTAATCCGATAGAAAGATGAAAGATTTTGCTTTTTCCAACAGGGATAAAGAATAATGAAACACAAAAAGTGTTGTAATTGATTAGGAACTTTAAAGGTGGTGTTGGAAAAAAAAGGTATGTATAATTTTTTTGATTTGTTATTGTTTTGTTTTTTACTATTTTATTACTAATTTGTTTTTTCTATAATCAGATTCACATTCAGACAATCCAAAGCAGTAAAAGGAATATAGAGGACCCCACCTTTGAGGTGGATACGGTTCTTCACCGCTCACGGACGGTCTTGGCTTCATAGTCTGTGGTCCAGGCCCCCTATCGTGCACTCCTCCCCACATCCCTACAAATTGCATATCGTTGTGTTCCTTGTAACTATTTATTAAAAAAAAGGCAATGTTCCCACAAAAAAAGTGAACGAACTGCCCCAAAATGGCGTCCAAAGATGGCGGGTTGACGACTTTGACTTCAGCACTTGGTTTAATTTCCTCATGGTTGGTCTTTTATTAAAGCTGAATAGTCATAGAATAATAAAAACATAAACAAATATTAAAAAATAATTGGTTTAGGCAATGAAAAACACCAGTAAATTCAAAAAAATTAACAAAAAAATTGTCAAGCCGAAAATCAAGCGCCGTTTGTCAAATTAAATGGCCAACAATAACGCAAAACGTGCTGAAATAAAACATCTTTAGAATATATTTCTCTTTCTAAAGCTTTGATTACTTTTTAAAATATTTGAAACAGTTCCGTAGAAAACACACTTGAGCGGTAGAAAAGCGATACTTGCGTAGGTGCCTTCAGGCCTCTACCACACCATTCAGTACTCATAAATGGCTTAGTTATAGTGCTATAATAACGTTTTTGGTAGATTATATTGATTTTATTGATCAGCAATTTTAATACAATAATTATACAAAATTTAACTTATTTTTTTTTATTTATTATTATTTTTTTTTAAATTTAACTTCCTTTATTTTATACGGAGGTCGTTTAAGAAGGCCTCTATTATAAAAATTATATAATTGTAATAATAAAACTTAATTCAAAAATGCTTTGCTGAATATCTTGAATTTTTTATTTAATATTTGTAATTTAACGCTTAGTTTTGTATATTTTGTATATTACTAATTCTTAGAGGTAATTTAAATTGTATATACTTTCCAGGAAATGAATAGTTGTCGGGTTGTTTAGTAAAACTTATTGTTATGAAATTGTGGAATAAATTGTTCGGAAGTTGGACCATATTATAAAAACTAGAAAATTTTAATATTAAATGCATCATTCCCTCTGCACAAATAAAGATGGAAAGGGCGATACTATAAGTTTTTCTATTAACCGGAAATGATTGTTTGGATTTGGTCTGTAAATGAGGGAAAACGCGAAATTGAACCCAAAAATTGGAAAAATGCACTAAGTGAACGAGAAAGGAGGGCCAAAATCTCGGATGAGAAAAAAAGGACCATTATCCATTATATCTTCACTTTGATGCAGATTATAGAGTGGTCTATCGAGAAAGGGAAATAGCTCTCCTTCTGTTTAGTCCATTTGCAAACGATTTTTTAAGGAATCTAAAAAGAAAACGAGCTTTTTCTGAAAGACAATTAGATATTAGCACAATCCAAAGTGTGCGGCACTAAGCAGATAGAGAGCTATTTTTTTTTTCTAGGTGGACTTCTCTATAATCTGCCTTAAAGTGAAGACAGTCCCAATTTGCAACTTCTCTTCCAAGTTGTAACTTGAGTCTCTCAACTATATCGCTCTGGCAATGGTCAATATTTCTTATTCTAGCTTCTACGATTCTTGAGGAGAGTTTCTTTGGTACACCAAAGAGGAGTGAATCTCGATGGTAATTACATTTCCTAGTATCTCCTTTCTTGTAAAGGTACAAAACTACAGTCCTTTCATATCATTTTCTAATATAATTGGTAATTGGTTGACTGTGTGGATAATGAAGAGAAGAATAGTTGGGGTGCTCAGTCAAAAAGGAAGGCAAAAAATAAATTATAATATTTATTTTTTACATATGCCGACGTTTCGACCTGAAGTTCAAGCCTTCATCAGGGCTTTCTCCTTAAGTGTCAAGGGGAGAATGCTTATGTTTTATTATGTTCCAGAGAATGATTCTCCCTTGACACTTAAGGAGAAAGCCCTGATGAAGGCCTGAACTTCAGGTCGAAACGTCGGTCATATGTAAAAAATAAATATTATAATTTATTTTTTGCCTTCCTTTTTGACTGAGCACCCCAACTATTCTTCTCTTCATTTTCTAATATATTTGTTGCCTACGTACGTGCAGCAGTTCGGTTTACTTTATCCAGACCACCTGATTTTCCAATTGCTTCGAACAAATCTTTCTTGATAAAACCATAACTTTCCGCAATCTTGGCACCCTCACCCGTGATAAAATCCTGCCTGACCTAGAAACCCTAAACTGGAACGGTATTTATTCCTGCACCTCTATTGATCATATGGTAGACATCCTCACTTCTAATCTTATCCATATTCTTGACATACATGCTCCTATCAAAACCTCAACCTTCCGTCGCCAACCTGCTCCTTGGATGTGTCAAGAAATCCGTGACTTGCAAAAGAGACGTGAGGCAGCCCGCAGACGCTTCAGACGAACTCGACTAGCAGATGACTATCAAGTCTATAGAGTACTCCGTAACTCGACACAAACAACAATCAGGAAAGCGAAATCAAACTTCTTTCACGAAACCTTTTCTTCTGCTCCTGATTCTAAATCAATATGGCTAATCCTTCGTAAACTCTCTCTTTGTAAATCCTCTTCCTCACCAATCTACCCGGTTTCACCTGATGAACTAAATTCCTACTTCATATTTTCCACCACCAGCAACAGCTCACCTACCTCTTACCAATTTTCTGTATCACCCTCATTTAATAGTGATAATTTCTATTTCTTCAACATTTCACCAACCGACCTTATTTCCTCTATAATGAAATCCCACACAAACTCCATCGGACTTGATGGAATACCAGTCAAACTGTTAAAATTATGCCTTCCCGAAGTCGTTCCAGTTCTCCTTTTCATCTATAATTTTTCCCTCCAGAACTCAGTTTTTCCTGCTGCTTGGATAAAAGCATTAGTCAGACCTATTAACAAAATCCCCAATCGTACTTCTCCTAAAGACTACCGCCCAGTCTCCATTCTTTCTAACCTTTCTAAACCTGTGGAAAGAACAGCTCAATCCCAAATCTCTAAATTCCTTGAAAACTCAAAACTACTTGATCCTCTCCTATCTGGTTTTCGACCTGGCTTCTCCACACAATCCGCCCTACTAAAAATTACCAATGACTTACATACCGCAATGGACGAAAAAATGTTAACTGTGTTAATACTTCTCGACTTTTCCAAAGCTTTTGACTCCTTAGACCACTCTGTATTCTACATTAAATTAAAATCTCTATCCTTCTCCAACAGCTCTGTCCTCTGGTTGCAGTCTTTCTTATCCGATAGAACTCAACCATTCAGCATTCCAAACCAACCCCTATCTTCCTTCCTTACACTGTCCTCAGGAGTGGCCCAAGGTTCGAGCATTTCCCCTCTCCTTTTTAATTCCTATATAAGTGGTCTTTCAAAATCCATCTACTACTGTCTACATCATTTATACGCTGATGACTCCTAAATCTATTTTTCCTTTCATTCTTCTGAGCTACTAGTCGCGTTCGCCAATATTCAGGCAGACCTAGATAGGATCTGAGCCTGGGCAAGTCTGAATAATTTAAATACAAACGCGACGAAAACTCAGGCCATTATTATAGGTTCCAATTTTATTCTTAAATCCATTTCCTTCCTTCCTCCTTTAGTCATCAAGGATCATCCTATCACATTCAGCTCCTCCGTTAAAAACCTAGGAATCGCCATAGACGAAAACCTCTCCTGGAAACCCCATATCGCTCTCATCTCCCGTAAGTCAATAGGTACCCTTAAGCTATTTCATCGCTTCCACCACCTACTCCCACAACCCATCCGCAAGCTCCTTGTATCCTCTCTCATTTTCCCCCACTTTGACTATGGCTGTGTGGTGTACGGAGGCATCCCGATGGTACTCAAGGATAGATTGAAACGACTCATGAATACGTGCTTAAGATTTGTCTTCGGTACATCGAGACGGTCTCATGTGTCCCACCTTTACGAAGAGTTAAAGTGGCTCTTCCCTTCTTTCCGCAGACAATATTTCCTTGGATCTTTCCTATTCCAAACGATCAACACCCGACACCCTTCCTACATCTACAGTCTCCTACAGTTTAAACCCGTGGTCCACTCCCAGAAAACAAGATCCCGTGTTTCCGACCTTTATATCCCTTCCCATAGAACTAAGACGTTTGAATATTCCTTTATTGCCCGATCCACTGCCTTATGGAATTTCTTGCCTTCTGAAATCTGCCATGCCTCTTCCTTGTCCTCATTTAAATATCATCTTCACCAATTCCTTCTCACATCCCAAAATGACGTTATACAATGAAATAAATATTGCGAAACAGATTTTGACTGAGGTGAATGGTGTAAAATTGATAGTTTTTAATTTTAAAAATCAACCCATGTTTATTTTATTTTGTTCTCTTTTCATTTAAATAAATTTTTTTTTTTTCTTTTCAAAATGGTGTTATTTTTACTTGTTTTGATTTAATTTTACTGAAGATACTATATACTCTTTAATATTGACTAATGTAATTTTTGGCCAGATGTAGTTTTTATGTTTTGTTCATATCTGTTATTCATAAGGGACCTTGTCCCAGAATAAAGTTTACTTTCTATCTATCTATCTATCTAATGGATACAGGTCCTTTTTTTCTTTTCCGAGATTTCGTCACTTCCTTTCTCGTTCGCTTTATGTATTTTTCAAATTTTTGGGTTCAATTTCGTGTTTTCCCTGATTTTGAGACCAAATCAAAACTAGAAGAACTTATAGTTTCGCCCTATCTATCTTTATTTGTGCACAGGGAATAATGCATTCAATACTAAAATTTCCTATTTTTTTTATAATATGGTCCAACTTCCGAACAATTTATTCCGCAATTTCATAACAATATGTTTTTCTAAACAAAACGACAACTATTCTTTATATATAGTTCAGATTATGTATATATTATTTTAGTTTATAAAACAGGTATTGATATGTATCATTTCCTGGAAAGTATATACAATTTAAATTACCTCTAAGAATCAGTAAATATAAATATACAAAACAAAGTGTTAAATTGCAAACGTTAAATAAAAAATTCAAGTGATGTAGAGATGGTTGACCGTTGATATAATATGAGAAGGAGTTAGTTGAGGATGCGGTCAAATAAATAAAAAATTAAAATATTTTAATTACAATAATTAATATATTTTAATTTTTTATTTATTTGACCGCACCCTCGACTAACTCCTTCTCAAAAAATTCAAGATATTCAGCAAAGTATTTTTTAATTAAGTTTTATTAATATAATTATATCATGTTTACAATAGATTTCTACTTAAACGACCTCCGTACAGAATAAAGTAAGTTAAATAAAAAAAAAAAAAAAAGTAGTAAATTAAAAAATAATTGTTTAATTTTTTTGACCATTAATTAATTGCATTAATATTTGTTCATTAACAAAACCTATTATTTCACTATAACTAAGCCCTTTATGTGTACAGAATGGTGTGGGAGAGCCTTGTAGGCACCTACGCAAGTATCGCTTTTCTACCGCTCACGTGCATTTTATACGGAACCGCTTCAAATATTTTCAAAAGTAATCAATGCTTTAGAAAGAGAAATATATTCTACAGATGTTTTATTTAAGCACGTTTTGCGTTATTGTTGGCCGTTTAATTACAAACGACGCATGATTTTCAACTTGAAAATTTGTTTGTTAAAATTGTTGACTTTACTGGTGTTTTTTATTGCCTCAGCCAATTATTTTTTAATATTTTATTATTCTCTAGTTATTCAGCTTTAATAAAAGACCAACCATGAGGAAATTAAGCCAAGTGCTGATTCTTAGTGATCAAAAAACTAACTTAAGTCAAAGTTGTCAATCCGCCATCTTTGGACGCCATTTTGGGTCAGTGCGTTCACTTTTTTTGTGGGAAAATTAGCTTTTTTTTAATGAATTGTTACAAGGAACACAACGATATGCAATCTATAGGGATGTGGGGGAGGGGTGCACGATAGGAGGGTCTGGCCCACCGTGTATCACAAATCTCTTAGCTACTCCCCTGAGGCTGGGTGATTGCGCAGGTCAACCCTGTGCAAGGTGGCTCTGGAGCCAGGGCCAAAAAACGGACAAAAGAAAAATATAAATTTTAGGTGCAAAAGAGTACCAAAGTTAGGAGGCTTGAAATTTCGCTATTTGGTACTTGTATATCAGATGTTAAATGAAACTGACGACTGCCATTAAAAGACCATAGTTATGTAGTGACAGACTGAGCTTGAAGTTAAATAACTTCTAGTCGCCCATTTAACTTGAGTACAGGATGTGAAAATAGTAGATAAAAGTATAAAATGTCTCATGATTACAGCCGAGCATTACTCAGATTTGAAGTAAAAATAAACTAATGGCACGACTACTGACGAAAAGGAAAATGAAACAAAACCCTGTATACATTTTTGGAACAATACTGCATTTATTTATTGAGTTCAACACCGCGATGAACGTCCTAAGAAAAGTTCGGTCTTAATATCTGTGGCTAAAACTCGTAAGATTTAAAGTAAATTATTAAAACCAAGTAAATTGTTGAAATTAAAAACTTTTAACGCATTTATTAAATAATAAAGAAGTTCCCAAGATATAAATATATGAAATATTGAAGAAAATTGGGAAATAAGCGTGTTACCTTGTGTACCAGGTTTGCTTGATATGTTTTTCACTTGACCAGCTGTTTCATCTAATAAAAGACCGTCAAACATCTTAACGGGTTGTAAAGATAATATATATTTACAGGCAAGACTACAAAGGAAATGGAAAAAAACTCTTGAAAGTACAATTAAGAATTAGAGGTGAAGTCCAGAGCTCTGCCCTAAAAGGGAATCAGCCAATAGAAAAACTTTCTGTGAAAATGTTTTGGTCATAGAGGGTAGAAGAAAAAAAAGCCATTTTGGAGTGCAGCTGGAAACTTCAGTTTTAGGAAGACGTTCAACCTTCAGGCAAACTCCCTTGAGTTCTTATTTGAGATTTTTTTATCATCCTCCAACTGTACTACAGATGCCTCATTTTTAGAAGCAATAGTCTTGTTTAATTAGCTTTAAGTTCATTATAATTAAGATTTATCTCAAGTTGTGTAAATAAATTATGTAGTTTGATATCCTGTCACCTAAAATACCAGTATTTTCAGCAAAAATGTCTAGAATAAATTATTGAAAAGTTTAATTAAAATTAAATATCTGTAATCAATTGGTCTGGTATATATAATGTATACATATCTTCATACCTTTAATCTTTTTAAGATCTTCTACATTACTTCATTCCTTGTATGTGCCAGCCAATTAACCAATTTAAGGGAAATTTAAACAAATATATTGAATTATTTATCAGTTAACTATTTTCAGGTTTTTGTATTCATTTAGTGAATATCTTTAAATTTTCGACTATTTATGTTATTCCTCTTTTTTTTCAAATTACTCTTCCAGATTTAGGTCAATTGTAATTTATTGTTGTATTAGATTTTGTATTGTTGTCGTTAGTTGATTGTAATATGAATTTTAATTTTTTTTTTTTTTACACTTAAAGTGGATCACATATTGTAAATTTTATCAGCTTTAATTTTGTATAGAATGTCTTTGTTGATGCGATGGATAGTTTTCCTGATATAAGCGAAAACTCGAAAAAAGTGACCTACTAGGCATCCTTCCACATCTGGCTCACCGCCCAGGAGTGGGGACTTTTAGTATCTTTACCTCCAAAAAATGTCCCAAAGCCAAAAATTGTGTTCCCTCCATTTGATTTAATACTCCCTTTTTGAGCATTCATTGACTGGACTAAATGTCATGTAAAAACATTTGTTAAAGGTACTTAAATTTTTATTTTTACAATATTAGTGTGGCTATGGACATTGTAAAGTTTATTAAGCTGGGGAGGCTCAGTTGGGCTGGACACGTCGCAAGGATGAAAGCGGAGTAAATTCCTAAAAAAGTGGTGGACACCGCCCTTCATGTTACGCGACGGCCTGGTAGGCCAACGCTTCGATGGGTTGATGGAGTGGCAGCGGACGCACGGAGCCTGCTACGGATCAGAGGCTGGAGAGCGGCAGCACAAAATCGGGCGGAATGGCGGCGGCTCATTGAGGAGGCCAAGACGTACCCAGGGTTGTAGCGCCACTTATCATCGTCAACTAAAAGGAAGACATTGAATTGCTGGAATGAAATAAGTCTCATTGTTCCCTCCAACCTCTTTTTTATGTAAATCTTTTATTTTATTTTTCTTTTTTAAATATGTTATTGGTCTTTTTTGTTTCTATAGTTAATAATAATTTATTCTATTGCTTATTAAGTATTTTTTTGAAAGATGAAATTTTCTTATTTTACTTTGAATCAGATTTTAATTTTTTCTATGCTTACCTTCATTTCAAGTAATATCTATATCAATATAATGTACATAATTTGTTATTATATCTCATTATGTAAGTTTAAAAATGTGCCTATTCCATCTATATTAAAACCATTTTGTCACACTCTGCAGATTATCCTTACCCTGACCTCTTCATGACCAATACCTTAATATCCTGTCACGTTAACTCCCAATCCCTTTTAGCACATTATGACGAATTCCTCGATTATTTTCACCATAACTTCCATCATATCATATTCCCTCCCTATCCGTTTTCTTACCCAAATATATCCTCTTCCGTCATGATCGAATGGAACGAACAGGTGGAGGTGTGGGATTGTTCGTACATGACAGTTTGACGGCCAAAGTCCTTCTAAAATCTCCTCCTTCAGACGTCCCTAACATAGAATATCTGTTTGTCCAGATTTCCTTTAGTACCGTTCCTCTACTCTTTATTGCTATTTACCGACCTTCTCGTGTCCGATTCGATCCCACTCTCGAATCCTCCCTCCTTACATATATTCCTCTCTACGAAAATATTATTATTGCTGGTGATCTCAACACCAACCTCCTTTCAAACACTCCGGACAGAACATATCTTACTGTCCTAGTTTTTTCCTTAGATCTATTTATTGTACCCTTTCAACCCACCCATCACACCCAATCCACTGATACTTGGCTAGATTTATTTATTATTGATTCCCCACATAACCTATTATCCTCTACGCAAATTCCAGTTCCCTTCCTTTCATCCCACGATCTTATTGAAATAACATACAACTTCTCTACTCCTTCACCTAAACCCAAACAAATTTCCTGGAAAGATCTAGATTCCTTAACCACTGAAAACATCAGCCCCTTCCTCGATTCTCTTTCCACTTGCTTAGAACCCATCTATTCTCTCCCCTCCATCGATGATATGGTTGAATGCCTTTCCTCCAACCTCCTCGATTTCCTCAATCGTCACGCACCTCTAAAAATACTTGTCTTTAGACGTCCTCCCGCTCCTTGGATCAATACAGAAATAAGAGAACTAATGAGGAGAAGAGAAACTGCTAGAAGACGATACAGACGTACTAGACTAACTCAGCATTATTCCACATTTAAATCCCTACGAAATCTCACACAAATGACCCTACGTCGCGCCAAAGCCCAATACTTCAATAACGTTTTATCCCAAGAACCTAACCCTAAATTCAAATGGAAAATCCTTAAGAACCTCTCTGTTGTTACCTCGAAAACCTGCATACAGTATCCAATCGATCTCAACACGCTAAATTATTTTTTCACTAACCATTTTCTATCCACATCTCCATCTGACCACTCATCTTTTTCCATTACCGAAACCCCCTTTGATCCAGATAAGTTTTACTTTCTCGACATCTCTTCTACTAACCTGCTCTCTGCCACCCTTAAATCCAAAACGAATGATTATGGTCCTGACCAAATACCTATTAAAGTTATCAAACTCTGCCTTACAGCTTTACTACCCACACTTCTACAAATATATAATTTCTCTCTCCAAAATTCCATTTTTCCCAAATCCTGGAAAAGAGCCATAGTCCGTTCACTGAACAAAGTTCCAACTCCTTCATCAGCTTCCGACTTCAGACCCATCTCCATTCTATCCAATCTATCCAAGCCTCTAGAAAGATTAGTTCACTCTCAGTTGAACAGCTTTCTCGAGCAAAACCATCTCCTCAATCCCTTACAATCTGGTTTCCGTTCCCAGTATTCCACCCAGTCTGCCTTGCTAAGGATTACCCAAGACCTCCAATCCGCCATAGATAAACAGAAAATCTCCATCCTAATTCTCTTTGACTTTTCCAAGGCGTTTGATTCCGTTAATCATGAGATCCTTCTTTCCAAACTCCAAAGCCTGCCCATGTCAAATAGCGTCCTAAAATGGTTCCTATCTTCTTATCCAATCGATCTCAGACAGTTACAATACCGAATAAACCTCCATCATTATCACTTCAATTAACGCGAGGTGTTCCTCAGGGTTCCTCACTCTCCCCGACCCTTTTCTCCATCTATATTAGTGACCTTCCTAACGCCATTCAACACTCCAATTACCACCTATATGCCGATGATTTCCAAATATACCAATCATTCCAACCTTCTGAGATGCCTGAGGCTGCCCGGAGGCTACAAGAGGACATCGACTGCATCAACAGATGGGCAGAAATAAATTAATTAAAGCTGAATGCGAATAAAACCAAGGCTATTCTCATCGGGTCCAGACATCTCATTAGCTCCCTTCCTTACTTTCTTCTACTTTACCTCAATAACTGTCCCGACCATTGTTTTTAATGGTATTTTTTTTTAATAAGTATTTAAAAAATACTTATTTTTTCAAATTTACAAGCCTAAATACATATATTTGCTATCATATTCACTCCTGTACATACAGTTAACGGATCGGAGACAGTTAGGACTTAATAAGTAACACTTTTATTCATAATGTCTGTAACAAATGGCATCTTAAAATACAGAATTATACTATAAATATATGGGTTGACTACAAGAGTTCACTCCCAAGAATGTAACTGCATGAGTGACTAGTTTAGAGGACCATAAGGATTATATACCCTTGAATATAAAGGATTATATACCCTTGAATATAAAGGATTATATACCCTTGAATATAAAGGATTATATACCCTTGAATAGAAGGGGGGTGAAGAAATTCTGGCAGGTCCAGGAAGCCTGGGAAAGGGCTGGAGTTATGAGAAGTTATTTCCAAATTGATATTCTTATTCGTGAGAAAGGGCCTTTTGCTGAAATCTGTTCTTGTTTGTTAAGTCTTGATAATGAGTCTTGTTGTGTCCACTTAATGCCTTTTAGAAAACGACTTCTAAGCTATCAGAGAGAGCTTGCCTGGCTATCTAGGGATAGCATAGTCCTTTTGTCCTTTGAGTTGTGGGAGTTGTTAGGTCTTCATAGGTTGAAGATAGAACAACCGAGTAATAAATGATTCATTATAAGCGATCACGTGACTCACTCTTCAGTCTTTTTTTCGCTACAGCTTCTTACATTCAAACTCACTCTGCCTACTGAATGCAACGGCCTTTGGATGGCAGACTTCATTTTTAATGAACTATTGGTTATAAGGGATTATGTAGTGAAAATTCAAGCCTCCTAACTTTGATCAATTTTTGCACCTAAAATTATAATTTTTTAATTTGAGTCTGCCATTAGATGGCTGCGTCCTAACATAGGCAGACTACGTTTTTATTTAATTGCTAATATATAAGTTTCATATAGTGAAGTTTCAAATATCCTAACTGTAGTCAATTTTTGAATCTAAAATTACACTTTTTTTATTAGAGCGCCAGTAGAATGTTGCGGCCTAACATAGGCAGACAAAGTTATTTCTTCCTTTCATCACCCATATTCATTGTAGTTATAATTTCAAGGCCCCTAAGATTGGTAAATTTATTATCCTAAAGTTGCAATTTTTTAAATTAAGTCTGCCAATGGAAAACAGCGGCACAAAAATGGCAGACTGCTCAAAAATGGTGCTTCATTGTAGAAAGATTCATCTATCAAAGTTACATCTAGCCTGCGATGAGGTCCGTTTTCGGCAAATTTGGACCTCTTTGCATGGCCGCCATTTTTGAAAGCAGCAGCTTTGGAATGACAGACAAAGCTCATTTTAATTAAAATGTTATACACTTTCATAATTTTTACAATGAGGTCCGTTTTTTGGCTCTTGCTCAAGGGCTAAGGATAAAACTTCTCCTCAACCCCTTGACCACTCTTAGCTAATTTTTATTAAACATAACCTAATACTATTATCCATTTCATTTCAAATTGATGCACAAAATCGTGAAGTGGGTGGTACTGTGGTGAATAGTGGTTGAAATATTGATGAAAAAGAGGGGCACTTGATTTGTTTAAAATTAATAGAATTCAATTTGCATATAAAAATTATTTAAATTGTATGCCTTGGAACCCCCATACCAGACTGACACGACTAGAAACTGCCCGACGTTTTCGTCTACTGCAGCACTTACTAGACAAACTCTCTAAACTTCCAACTATTTACAAAAGACTCATATATATTACTATAATGAGGCCTATTTGGACTTACGGAGTTGAGCTTTGGGGGTCTACTAAACCATCAAATTCCTCTCGTATCCAATCCCTACAATCCAAAATCCTTCGTAAAATCCTCAATGCTCCCTACTTTGTCACAAATAAAATCATCCATAACGACCTTAATGTACCATGTTTCCGATTTAGCTCAATCCAG
Organism: Nezara viridula; assembly: GCA_928085145.1. NCBI lineage: Eukaryota > Metazoa > Arthropoda > Insecta > Hemiptera > Pentatomidae > Nezara > Nezara viridula. Next base: position 172,610,528 of record OV725078.1, on the reverse strand, counting down.
ATCCTATCCTTCCATAATAAACTTCTGAACCATCCGAACCCTCATGTTTCCAACCTTGCTTCCTCTTCTATTCCTGATAACCCTCCGAGGTGTCTGAAAAGAAGATGGCCTCGGGAACTTCTAATTTTTTTTTTTTTTTTTTTTATTGAATAATATTACAATCAGCCACTGTTGGAGGGCTATAAGTTCTCATTCATACATTATATACAAATAATAACTTATAAATATAAAAAGTAAATAAATATTACTGATAAAAAAATCAATAGGAAAAAAATAAACAAACAAAATAAAATAAAAACTTCTAAACACATTCATACCTATATACAATATATACATTCGCCCATGAATCTCCGAGCCAGGCTTTTCCCCCACATGTGGAAATCAAAGCAGGACTCCAGAGATCCCAGTACCACTTTTCCAGCCGCATCACTAGTACTTTAAACCAGTGGAGGCTGAAGGACGGCACTAGAGCCACAGATGCTCAGGATTGAGTGGAGAAGCTGACCGTTGCCAGGACTCTAGAAGCATATTTACAATAGATCTCGCGGCCACTGCCGTTTTAACCTTCGAGGGGGATTGTAGGGATGGTGGGAGCTGGATAGGGATTGAGCTAGAGGATTTTATGATGGATAAGGTTCTGGTGAAAGTTTGAGAATCTGGACGGGATGATGTCGAGGACAAATGGGATGTTAAGGTCATGGTGTAGGGTCTTATTTGTGACATAATATGGGGCATTGATTATTGTTCTAAGTACTTTGGACTGGAAGGATTGGATGCATTTGATATTTGAATGAAGTTCTCCACAGTTCAAGTCCGTAGGTCCAGATAGGTTTCAGTATTGTCTTGTAGATTAAAAGTTTATTTTCAATCGAAAGATGAGATGTCCTGCTTAGTAGTCTATATAGCTGGCCATATCGTTGGTTAAGTTCTTGTCTTTTAAGTCTCGTATGTGGGTTCCAAGTTAGTCTTTTGTCTAGAAGGAAGCAAAGGTAAGGGACTGTATCTGAGTAGGGAAGTGGTATTGAATTGAAAAGGATTGTGGAACAGGATCTGCGTCGCAGGGTGAAAGTGATATGTTTGCATTTTGCTTCATTGATTTTAATGCGCCAGTTGTTGCACCACTGCTTAATCAAGGAGAGGTGAGATTGTAGCTTTTGAGATGCTATTTGAGGATCTGAGTGGGAGGATAGAATGGCAGTATCATCAGCAAATGTAGCTAGGAAGGTATCAGAATTTGAAGGGATATCGGCAGTGAAGAGGATGTAGAAAACTGGACCCAAAACACTGCCTTGTGGAACACCATCCTCAACTGGATAGTAAGTGGAGAATTCGGTGCTGCAACGGACTTGGAAGGAACGATTTGAGAGATAGGATTTGAGGGCTAGGTATAAGGATTGGGGTAAATGGGTTTTGAGCTTGAAAAGCAAGCCATCGTGCCACACACGGTCGAAAGCTTGCTCTACGTTCAGAAAGGCACCAGTGCAATATTGCTTGTTTTCAAGTGCAGAGGATATATGGTCCACAACACGAAGGCCTTGTTGGACAGTGGAATGTCTTGAACGGAATCCAAATTGATGAGAAGGGATGTTGTGTGATTCGAGTATGGGTAGGATGCGTTTGAGAAGGATTTTCTCAAATATTTTTGAGAGGATAGGGAGTAAGCTTATCGGTCTGTAGGATGATGTGTTATTAACAGGTTTGCCTGGTTTTGGGAACAGCACGATTATGGAGTGTTTCCACATCAGGGGAAAGTTGGTAGTACGAAGGATGCAATTATATAGATAGGTCAGGAATATAATTGATTTTTTGGGAAGTTGTTTAAGGATTTGTGAAGTGAGGAGATCATATCCAGGTGATTTTGGGGGTTTTAATTTGTTTATAAGGATTTTGACCTCAGAGGGGTTAACAGGTTTTGGAGGTAGAGAGAGAGGAATTGGTGAAGAGAGGAATTCTTTAACTTCAGAAGTGTAGGTGGGATGGAGTTCAGGATGGGGAGTGACTGTGTAGGATAGATGTTTAGCAAACTATTCAGCTCTATTCGCATCTGACGAAGCCCAGGAACCATCATCACGGCGGAGGGGAGTGGGAAATGGATTGGAATTTCAGGATTTTTTAATTACATTTAAGAGGGAGTTATCACTAGATGATAATGAGGAAAGGTAGGAATTGTAGGATTGGGTTCTAAAGGTATCCAGTTTCTTTTTTATCTGTTTGGAATAATAATTATACGATTTCTGGTCATCAGAATTCCTGGTTCTTTGCCAGAGGGCCCTAGAGCATCGTTTGCTATGGATAACGTCCAATAGCAACACACGTCCAATTGGTGACACATTAACTGAAAGTTTTTAATATTCCTAACGAATATTGGTGGGGGTTTGGGTTCTCTGATGGTGGGTGCTGCTTCCATTTGTTCGTTTTGTGTATTTGATAGCACTTGAAATGGATTAGGGGTGGAAAACGGCGATCTTCACCAGTCTGAGTTGTCTCATGATTGTTATGTTATTTTGGGGTTCCACTTCTTCAACAGAGCTCCCTAGTGTGGCTGGTGGGGTGTTTCTTTTCGAACGCCGAAAAAATTATATACTAAACCCTGATGACCAGCCAATCTCCTATTTCTCCGTCAAAAATTTAGGATTTTTCATTGATCAAACTCTCCCCTGGAATCATCATATTTCTCACATCTTCCGACGGACAATTTCTACCTTCAAACTATTCCATCGCTTCCGCCATCTCCTATCTCAACATACGCGTGATCTCCTGGTTTCCTCTCTCATCTCCTCCCCCCTTTGACTACAGCTGTTTGGTGGTGTATGATGGACTCTTGGTGGAACTCCGTGACATACTGAAAAGACTAATGAACAGCTGCGTAAGATTTGTGATCGGGGCCCCAAGATACTCCCATGTCTCTCACCACCACGCTGAGTTAAAGTTGCTTTTCCCCTCCTTCCGAAGACAATATTTCCTCCATGGTTTCATGTGTTTATATAGAGATTTTTTTAATTTTGTATATAGTATGTTTAACTAATATTTTCTTTACTTATTGATTTTTATTTTTACTTTTTATGTATTTTTTTATTTAGGCCATATATGATATATTAATTTTGTACTTTTTTGTTATTCTAAAGGGGTTTTGTCTCAGAATAAATTTATTTTCTATTCTATTCTATTCTGTATGCAATACATCTTCAAATACATTATAATTTTGAATTATTATTTATTCTTTATCACTCTAAAAAAGGTATTGTTGACTTTAGGTATCAGTCCATTGGAGGATATTATAATTGGAGTGGTGGTGACCTTCCTCAAATGATTATTATTATAATTTTTATTTATTTGTTTCACACATTACATGGTTGTTTGTAACAGTTGGGGACCGAATCGGTCAACCAAATATTACATTTATATATTTTTAAAATTATTTTATATTTGTTAATTTTCGAACAATACTTGTCGTTCGCAACAATTCTGCCATTTGCATTTTTTCCATTGTCACAAACGGCAAGTCCAGCTCACGCAAAGAAGATTGAGATTCTTCTGGCATTAATCCATTACATGAAATTACTAACGGTAAAATCCGGCTTTCCTTTAAATTATTATTATTATTTATTCTTTATCATTTTAAGAAAGGTATTTTCCTGGAGTGGAGAAGAATTAACTTCAACCACTTCACGTCAATTTTTTAATTTATTGGATATTTAGGATTCTCGCAGTGTTCAGCAGCACAGCTTTCTGGGCTTCATTTATCGTAGCTGTTGAGAGGCCCAACTTCTCGGTAGCTTCTATAGTGGATTTTGGAACCAGCCCATTGCTAGAGATCACTAAAGGCCTTACTGTCACTTTGTTCAGTCTGTAGAGATCTTTTAACTCGGCTGCAAGAGTTTGATATTTCTGATTTTTTTCGACGCAGACTAAGTTGGTGTTCCCATCATTTGGTACAGCGATATCAATTATCTCAGCTGTCTTCATATTACTGTCGATCAACACGATATCAGGTCTGTTATGGAGCACAGTATGTTCTATTATAAACGGTTGATTCCAATACAATTTCATTCCGCCATTCTGGATAAGTTCTTTAGGGCTGTATTTATAATAAGGTATTGAATCATTCACTTACTTTCTATTTAGAAGAAATGGTCGAGATTGCACATTATCCTATAAAAAGGTACTTCCCTTTGTTTGAAATACTGTCTGAGGGTCATTTCTTGTTTCCGGCACGCCTCTTCAATGTTTATGAGATCTCTCCCACCTTACTTTCTTGGTAAATAAAGTCTTGCCGTAGATGCAGTCGGGTGATGCATTCTGTATTTAGCCACACTCGTCCGTATAAATCTATCCAATTCCTGGAGTAAAGTTGTAGACCATTTTAAAATTTCGAAACGGTAAGATATGGCTCGTATAACCCACGTATTCACAGCTTTTATTTTTGAACCTGAGGATAGGTATGTTGTAAGAATAATTTTCAATCTCTTTTTCAACGACTCTATCAGTCTGTTTTTTGCCTCTTTACTCGCTATTTTAACATGCTGCTCTCTCCCAAGGCTTCGCTTTAATCACATGAACAACAGCACATTTCTCAATACCAAGTGGCATGTGTATTGAGTCACTACATTGAGTTACAGTATTGAGCATAGATTGCAACTGAGATTTATTTTTAGCATAAAGTTTTAAATCATCCATATAAAAACTGTGGCTGATTACTGCACTCAATTCATTGAGTTTTATTTTGTATCCGGTTCTCTCTCGATTTAATAAAATTGATAGTGGAGCCATTGCAGGACCAAAGGGGGCTGAAGCAGTCTCCCTGATATATATCTCTCAAAATTTTAATGTATTTCTGAGGGTCTGTTCTATCCGCATGTCCTATCCTCAATCTAGTTTTCCAGCAGTTCATCAATTTCTTTAGTTCATTTAAACATGGATGAACGTTATACAATTCTAAGACTTTTAAAAGCCAACTGTGAGGGACCAAGTCAAATGCCTTTCTGTAATCAATCCATGCTATTTACAAATTTCTTTTATTCATGGTCGTTTGGCCTGTAACAAACGAGTCTATGAGCAACAGCTCCTTACAGCCTTGGATTCCTTTCCTACAACCAAGTTGCTCTGTTGGGATCAAATTATTGGATCGTAGGTGACATTCAATCTTACTTGATAGAATGGATGTTAAAATCTTATAAACTCCATTGAGACAAGTAATTGGCCTGAAGTCTTGTGGTTCCAATAGGTCTCCCTATTTTTTAGGAATTAGAACAGTAACACTCTGGCAGAACGTATTAGGAATGTCTATTTGTCCTCTCATCATTTTTTGTATAGTTCATCGCAAGTATTTCGTGCAAACAAGTTTGGTTTTTCAACCAATAATTTTGAATTTTATCACTGCCCGGAGCTTTTCAATTTTTCATTTTCTTTGTTGCGATGACTACTTCTATTGAAATATAAAAATCAGGCATTTGAGGTGCCTCCTGAAGTTCCCTGTTCACTGATTTTAGCCAGCTTATTTCGTCATTGTGATCTACATTGTCCTCCCAAAGCCTCTTCCAATAGTCGATTATATTATCGGTTAACCAAGTAGTCTACATGCATCAGCAGCCATGCAGTCTTGCCAGCGCAAACATGGTATTCCCACTCGTCTGTTTCCATATACAGGCTCAATGAACGATGAAAGCTCTCTGTGGGGGTGCATTGATATCCATACGCTGTCCAGCGTAGTCTTGCCAGTATGATGAATTGGCTCACATCTAGGTCATTAAATAATGTCTTGATTTCAATATTCGTTCTCCTCCTCCAATTTTGTGGTGTTTCTTGGACCCCTCCGAATATGCGTCATATAATCCTCCTTTCAAATCTTAGTAGGGATTTCTCAAGTGCTTTAGTTAAGGTGTAACTCTCACAGCCATATGTGAGTACTGGTTTAATGAGTGTTTCATATATTCTTATTTTGGCCTGTCTCGACAACATTATATTGCGAAGATGCCTCTAGAAGGAGAAATAGCACAGATTAGCCACTGCGATCCTCTTGTCTATCTCACAATCAATGTTATTTCGTGAATTTAACAGTGACCCCAGATATACGAATTCATCAACATTCTCGATTCCACGCTGTTCCAGCCTTGCTTGGTTTTCTCTTGTTATACTTGAGGATAGGGTGGACATATATTTTGTTTTGGACGCGTTAATAATAAGACCGATTTTGGCTGCCGACTCTTCCAGGCTTGTAAAAGCTTCTTGTATTGCCATTGCCGTAAACGATCTTCCCATTATATCGTCCGTATATCCAAGTATTTGGGTCATTCGATTTAGGAGGGTTCCTGTAGTCTGGATACCAGAATCCCTTATGACTTTTTCAAGAGTAAAGTGGAATACCAGATATGCCAGAGCGTCTCCCTGCCTTACACCTGTCGATGTTCTAAACCCCTTTGATAAATCACCTTTTACTCCTAAGAAACACTCACTACCCTCCATTGTCATTCTAACAAGCCTTACAAGTTTGGTAGCTACATTCATTTCTATCATTGCTTTGTATGCTTCCTCGCGGTTTATGGGATCATATGCTTGCTTGAAATCAATGAAGATGTGATGTGTACCAATTTGGTAGTCTTCGTTTTTCTCCAGAAGGATTCGCAAGGTGAATATTTGATCGATTGTTGATTTACCCTTAATGAATCCGGCCTGCTATTTTCCGATTTCAGCCTCGGCATAAGTTATTATTCTTCTATAAAGAATCCTTGAAAAATGTTGTTGGCGGTGGGTAGAAGGCATATATCCCTGTAATTATTACATTGATAGATGTCCCCTTTTTTGTACACTGGGCATATAATGGATTTTTTCCAATCACTTGGAAGCTTTTCATCAACCCAAATGACATGAAACATTTCCTGGAGGAGTTTTAAGAGTTCTTGACTACCATGTTTATAGAACTCTGCAGGGATGTTATCAATGCTTGGGGCTCTATTGCTTTTTTCTCCTATGGCTTCATTGATTTCTTCCTCGTGTGGGGGTTCTACATCTTCACCACTTGCAATTGGATTATTTGCCTCTGAGTCATTTGTGTCATTCCTGTTAAAAAGGGTTGAAAAGTATTCAGCCCATCGGTCCGAAATGCCTTGTTTATCAGTTACTAACCATCGTTTGCTCTGCATCCTGTGGTACTGGCGATGAAGGGCTTTCTTCCTTTATTAACAACCTGGAAGAATTCGCTAGTATTTTTGGATATCAAGACCTCTTCTATCTCCTGTAGACTCTTATTCTCCCATCATCTTTTCTTCCTTCTATGGACTTGTCTCTCACGCCTTCTCGTTGCTCTGTATTCCTCGTCAGAGCTCCATGTGTGCTTTATTTGCATCATTTTATTGTATGCGATGTTTTTTCTTTTGGTTTTATCCCCTACAACCTCGTTCACTACTTCCATAAGTGCAGTGCGACATGAGTTCCATTGTTACTCGAGGTTTGATTCTGGAACAGAACTCCTTAATCTGATGTCCAATTGCTGTGAGAATCTACGGCTTGTGTCACCGTCCTTTAACTTAATATTGTACTTTGTCAGAGAACGTCGAGGCTGGTACTTCACTGTTGATATCCGACACCCTAATTTCGCAATTACAAGGTAGTAGTCCGAGTTAATGTTAGCCCCTCGTTTTGTGCGAACATCAATTAATGAAGATTTATATCTGGCGCTGACGATTACATGATCGATCTGAGAGGTTGTAATGGATCCGTTCCGTCCGAATTTCCTTCATGTTTCTAGATGCACTAACTTGGAGGTGGTGGCCGAGTGTGTTGGAGCGTTGCCCGGTCAAGCATCCTTGTGCCTAGCGACGCTGGTTCAAATCTGGCCTATGAGTGGTTGACTTTTATTTCGTGGTGGCCCCACTGGGTGGAACTCGACCCTCCCACTCTGGTTAGAATAGGTTTGGTTGTACCTCTAGAACAACCCTTCCCCTCCCCCGTTAGCCAGAAATGGTGGGTAGTGGGTTATCTAATAAAATAAAATAAAAAAATAGATGCACTAACTTGTGCGGGAAACAGGTATTTTCCACAGCCAAACCCTTTGATAATGCGAAGTTCACCACCCTTTTCCCATTGTCGTTGGAGATCTCATAAAGGCTATTTCTTCCTATAGTATGCCTAAAGGCTTTTTCTTTTCCAATTTGAGCATTATAGTCTCCAATCACTATTTTCATATCATGGGCAGGGTAGTCATCAAAGCATTTCTCCAGTTCCTCATGGAATTCGTCTTTTATTTCATTATCAGAGACTTCTATAGGCGCGTGTACACAGATGATGCTGTCGTTACAAAACTTTCCTTTTATTTGTAAGACACAGATTCTGGGGTTGATAGGCTTGAAATCTATAACTAGCTGGGTCACTCTTTTTCCCACAATGAATCCAGTTCCAAACGAGTGTAATCTGTTATGACAACTGTAATAAATGGTGTGCTGGCCTTTCTTAAGGCTCCCTTGTCCAGTCCACCTGATCTCTTGGATGGCCGCTATGTCTATTGAATATTTGTTTAAGATGTTTAGGAGCGTTTATGTAGCTCCGGATCTATGTAAAGTTAAAACATTCCATGAAGCCAAAGCGTAGTCCAATTGACAAGCGTTGTTATTAGGTCCGGCTAATCTTTTTGGAGCATTCATAATATAAGTAATTTAAGGGGAACGGATTATTAGCCCACTGCCCCCGAGTCAGGCGGAGGGGCTGCGTCCTGACGTGCTTTCCCGTCCGGGGCGGCATCCTAGGGAAGGTGGTCCAAGGGGTTGTTCTGATAGTGACCTTGTGTCAGTGTGAGTGAATTGTGTTCTGTCCTGTGTGTTTTGCGCAGTGTACTGTACTCGGGAGGACGGAGGAGCGTCAGTTCCCACTAACTGTGCGCTACAGCTAGCCCCTGCGGCATTATTTTGAATTACAGAAAGTTATTTATTTAATGAAATACTAACTAAATGAAGAATATGTCACTATGAGTAATTTCTCTAATTGTAATATAGTTTCATTGTGTAGCCAGCAAAACAAAATTTTAATAACAAGATAAAATTCCTAAGTCGACTTTCCCAAATTATATTTTTAAGTTATTCTAGTATTGTAGTAAGTATAACATAAAAGAAAAAAATTAATAATGCTTTGTTATAACAATAAACTAATATAAAATTAAATTCACTACTGATGGATCTTGGGCAGTGAGATGTATAATTTGTTTATGTATTTGGTAGTATATAAATTCAAATATTTTAAATATATACAATCCAATACTTAACCCTTTGACTGCAGGAGTTCATTCGCGTGTTTCTACCAGATGGTGCATCCTGAAATCCAATAAGACGTCCAGAAAAACGGATGTTTTTTATTATTTTTTTTATAAATTTATTTAAAATGCTATTTTGAGTCACTCTGCAAAATCTTAACTTTCGAAAATTCATTTTAACCTTTTTATTCAAATTTTAATGAACGGGACATTTGTCTTCCTGGCCGCACGTTGCAATCCAAAATTAGATCAGATCCAAATCTACACTTTGCTTTCTTGCATATTTGCTCATTTCTGAAAAGCAAAATAACTGAATGAAAATTATCATAATATTAAGTGATCATAGAAATTAAATTATATTATTTCTAAAAAACATACACCGACGGCGCGATTCGAAGTATATATTTCTTTGTATTTAAAATTTGTTTTCTTACCTAAAATTTATAACTGTGCTATTTTCAATATGGGACATTGAAAATAGCGCAGTTATAAATTTTATTATTGCACTTACATTTATTTTGAGTTTCAAACACTTTTATATTATATGAAGTATATATATATATATTGTTTTTAGTAGGATGGAAAAATGATAAAATATCATTTTAATTATGTATATTTTTACTACTACATTCTAATTTTTGTATATTTTTACATGTATTTATTACATTATATATGTATATACATATATATATGTCGTATATATGTATACATATATATATGTATACATATATATATGTCGAGGTAATGTATTGTTTGTACAGTGACCAGGCCTGGACAGATAATGTTCAGATTAGGGTAATTTGACTTGGTGGATGAAGGAAGAGGCTTAGACAGGGCGACCCCAAGTGTCAGGCGGATGAGCACCCAAATCACTCTTGGTCTGCTGGGTAGGGGATGAACCTTAACACTCCGCAGGAACGGAAACCACAAAAGGAGAGATGTGTCTCCTGACTTTGTGGGAGGAAGAAAAATACCAACAGTGGGATGAGCCTCCAGACTTAGTATATAGGATTGCAAGCGGACGGATGAGCATCCAGACCTTTTATGGAGAGAGAATAGGAATAAAAATTAAAGGAGCATAGTGAAATAAAAGGCAGTATATATATACAATATACAAAAATAGAAAATATATAGTTCAGGTTCTGATGGTGAAATAAAAAATAGAACACAAATTTAGTGTTTAGAGTTTATTTAAACCATAATAACGATTTGTTCCGTCCAGATGGAAACGTTTATGGGTCGGTACTATTGATAATAAGTAAATCAGTTTTAAATAGTGACATATTTTTATTTAACAAAAGTTATGTTTAGGATTGTGTGTGTGTGTGTGTGTGTGTGTGTGTGTGTGTGTGTGTGTGCGCGCGCGTTCGAGCGTGCGTGCGTCAGAGAAAGCCCCCTGATCATTCTATGGAAATAAAAGTACAAAACATTTATGTTGGGGTTGAATCAGAGGAATCTTTAAAATTTGCGGAAATTAAAAACAAAACAATGATTTTTGGCATACTGAAAAAAATTAAAACAATGTTAATTTATTTTAATGAAAAACAAATTAAAATAAAATAATATCATCATACAATTAAATATTCAAATAATATTTTTATGTTTCTGAAATTTATAATTATAAGACTTATAGAATTATTGAAGGTAGCTAGTCGACTGTTCTAAGTATCATGGGTAATAAATATTCAGAACGCAGTAATTATAAAAATTTTTATTTGTGCGGACGTTTCAACCCAACATGTGGGTCATCATCAAGTACTCCGGAGTACTTGAAAGCCTCCATTGCTCGAACCACGCCCTGATGATGACCCGCATGTTTGGGTTGAAACGTCGGCACAAATAAAAAAAAAAAATTATAATGACTGCGTCCTGAATATTTATCGCCTAAAAGACTTATAATTATATATTTATAGTAAGAAGGATTTTCATAAATCATTCCGTTCCGATTTGTAAGTCTGTACACTTATTTTACAACTTATTCTTAAGAAAGTCGGCAACCTTTGTCATGAAAGCGGTGGCGATACAGCAAAGTCAATCCTGTAAATGTAAATGTAAAGCAACACTTGTCGCACAGTCTTATGATAAAACCAGGTCTCTGTCGGTCTTATCAACTAAGTCAACAGTGACCGATGGGGATATAATGCAACATACGTTGTCGGAGATTTAATAATTAGGAGGAGCCTTATTCCTTTATTTCAGAATGTAAACAAGGAGAATTGTCCAGGTTATGTATTCCTGCAAACTATTAAGCATTAAATAAGACAATCAAATGAAACACCGTGGGTAAAAAGGAAATATTTCTTGGAATCATAGCAGGAAATTAACCACTTCCTCTGACTCAATACACAAATGCTTTGTTTTTTCGTCTAGGATATTACTTACTAATGTTTTCTAGACAAATATCTGGCTATTTCAAGGGAATTTTAAATTTTCTTCATTAAATTGATGATAATAATAATGAAAATAAAAGACTTAGCGAATCCAAAGGTTCGATGCCGATGCCTTTGTTAAATTTATATAATTAGATATTTAGTTCAGCGTAAATTGGTTATATAATCAACGGAATAAAATTCGGAATGAAGACACAAGAATAGATCTTTTTTATGCTAAATTACAAAATAGATTTGTTTTAGAGCAAAATCGCAAAAAGATCTATTTTAGTTCTAAATTGCAAAATAGATAAAAAAAAAAAAATCAAAAAATAGATCTTATTGAATTTTGCATTTTAAATGTACTACTCAAGATTGGTATAGATATGTTGAAGGTATAAATACAGATATAAAAGGAGACAAGAGCCTGCCAAGTATGGGTCGCAAGGGTTACCTGCTGAGGTCATAAAAAAAATTCTCATAATATGCAAACAAAAAATTACCTTATGTCTCATAGAAAGGTCACGAGATAATTTAATAAAATATAAAATGGAGTTGCATCACTGAGCACATCGCAATTTCAAGGAGTTACGGAATGGACTTAATCCGTAACAACTATTAATATTAACTTTTATTTAATTTAATCATTTAATCATTCATGACCTTTATCAAAGCCCTAGATAGCCAGGTCAAGCTATCTCTGATAGCTTAGAAATAGTTATCTAGAATGTACTGACTGGACAGAAGACACTTATCAAGACTTAGGGAACAATAACGCTTTTCAGCAAAAGAGCACTTTCTCACAGACTTAATATCAATTCTAAAAGATAAGGATATCAATTCTTAATAGTTGATAACTTCATTCACACGCTTCCTAGACCGTCCGGAATTGATTCATCCCCCCTACTATTCCTGAGCATATAACCCCTATGACCTCAGACCAAATCACTCATGTAGTTTATTCTCTTGATGTCTCTTACTGCAGGAGACCTAGAGTGAACTTATGTAGTCAACTCATATATCCATAGTAAATTATTCTGTATTTTAGATGCCATTTGTAACATAATGGATAAAGCATTACTTATAAAGTCTCCACTGCCTCCGATTCGTTAACTGGCGCCCGCACCAGGCACTGCAAGTCTCAAACTAGATTTTGATCAACTTCGCAGTCTGTACCCTTGAAGATGCTTCTAGAGTGGATCTACACCCAGGTACCCAACTACAGAAGATCATCAGGTTACTTCTCCAGCCAAGGCACTGCTCATCCGAGATGTCTTGCTGAGTATCTCTGGACTTCAATGCAGATCCAGAAGAAATGTTAGCATCATCGCAGTAAGAACTTTATTTGTAACGTTTATTTATTTTGTTATTTTTATGTTTAATTTTATATATTTTTTTAATTCTATGGAATTACTGAATTTTTTTTTTAAATTATATTATTATTGATTGCCTAAGAACAGGCTATTGAAGTATTTTATTAAAAATTGTTATTAATATGGCAACGCTCCTAATAGGCAGAGAATTACATTGTGATCATTTTCCTTATTACGATGATAATCCGTATGACCTATTTAAATTTATATATACCATAAGGGAAGTACAAAATATTGCTTGTGCGGAAAATAACCTTTTAAAAGAAGTAAATGACAGAAGATTGTCAAATATCGTTCTTTCAAGACTAACCGGAAAGGCCCAATATATAAAAACTGCTTTTATGTTCGATAGCGTAGCAGAATTATTGACATTTTTAATAAATAGATTCAGCGACAGTAGGTTTAATCAATTCCCAAAAACTAATACAAAAGATCATTTAAATATCACAGACTTAACTCCCGAAAATCAATCTAAAGTACAAGAAAATTCAAACAATAAAATATTTAATCCAAACAAAAGTCTAAGAAAAAAAGAAACTTCTGAACAATTTAATAATTTTAGTAATCTTAATAATGATAAAATAGGAAATCTGGATTTAAGACTACCTTCACTAAAAACGGTAAAAGATAAGGCCCAAATAATCCAGAAAGGAAAAATACGTTTTAACAAATACATTAAGAATAAAATTGCCAATTGAAATACTACAAATGCGGAAACAAGCTCTCAAAAATTAATTGTTAATGTAGCACCTGATCAAGACCGAAACATAATTATCAGCAATAATGAATTAAAAACTGAATCGAATACATATGTAACCATGTTAGGAACAGAATCTCAAAAATTTGACTTTATTAGGGAAGATAAAAATCATAAATACCTTTCTAACAGTAAAGAAACAAAAATATCTGAACCCCTAAACAACCAAAATTCTAACACATCCAAAAATGTTTCATATTCTAAAAATCAAAAAATAAAAACAGTATTATATTATAAAAAATTTAAACAGTTTTATAAATCCAAGAAATATATTATAGGCAAGAATTTTAACAGTGATTTAAATATTAGTATTTACCTTTGAATGACAACACATCTTTGGATAAAAATAAAAGTAGTTTAATTTCAAGTAAAGATTTACTGGAAATCTCGAATTGCCAAGAAAACCTTAAGAATTATACATTAGATCCTAAATGTTCAAAACAAACCTTTCAACTAAAAATTTGTGTTATACCTAAAGAGTCTGTCACAATTACTGGAAATATTGTTGACATTAAAAATATTGTGCCATTAACAACTAGTGGGATAAACTATCCTTTGGTTATTAAATCAAAAAGGAATAAAAAATATATTAAAGTTTGACAGAAACCATTTCTAAAATATAAACAATTTAGAAAACATAATAACCAAACTAATAAGAATGTCGTCGCAGCAGACATTTCAAAGACATTAAAATCCAAAATAAAAGTTATAATAAAGTATATTAGTAGATGGCCTCGTGAAAGAGATCAAATTTACTTATGGATCTTGAAGCTGGACGAAAATAACTTCAATAATCGGTGGTCAAGATTTGGTTAATGACAATTAGAAAATTTCTTGTTAAGGTTTTAATAATAATAATAATAATAATAATAAGGCTTAGCGAACCCGAAGGTTCGATGCCGACACCACCAATCGCTTGTTACACACCTCCCTCCACCATTCGCCGTCCAAACCCAGTCCCTTCAGATCGGCTTTAATGCAATCTTCCCACCTTCGCTTCGGTCTACCCCTCGGACGCTTACCATTCGGCACAGCAGATATTAACCTTTTAGGAATTCTCTCGTTACTAAGCCCAACAACTTTACAAGCCCATTTGATTCGCCCCGATGACATTACCTCAATTATATTACCCGGATACAGCTCACGCAATTCAGCGTTGTGTAACCATCTGAACTCTCCGGTTAACTCATGCTTCTTCGGTCCGAATATTCTACGCTATACTTTATTTTCAAAAACCTTAAGACGCTGCTCATCCCTTAATGTAAGCGGCCAAGTTTCGCATCCATAAAGAACTGTAGGCAAGATAATTGTTTTATAGATTCTAATTTTTAAGTTTCGGGACAAGAGGCGCGAACTGAGTAGTTTTGTCACAGAAAAATAACAAGTATTCCCCGCCTTCAGTCTAACCTTAATCTCTTCTTCAATTTCGTTTTTTCTAGTTATCGTAGAACCTAGATACCTAAATTTATCTACCTGTTCAAACATATTACCATCTATATCGATATCACCAGTAGTATCGCCATTTTTTCAGCTAACCATATATTTTGTTTTATCCACGTTTATTTCGAGTCCTAGTTCTTTACCGGCTTTCATTAACGTTGTCGTATTTAGTTTTATAGTTTCAACGTCTTCGCTTAACAGTACCAGATCATCAGCATAGCCCAGCACGGATGTTGTCCCACCCAGATCCAATCCTTTCTCGGTTCGCATTACTTCCCTAATGGCATGTTCTAATGCCAAATTGGACAGGACAGGCGAAAGAGAATCATCCTGTTTTAAGCCCGAACGAACCTCAAATTTTTCGGACAAATTATTACCGATTCTAACTTTATTGAGTGTCTCCGTCAAGCACATCCTGGCTAGATTTACTAGTTTTTTTGGAATCCCCTGCTCGATTAGAATATTATACAGTTTCTGGCGGTCAATAGAATCGTAAGCCTTTTTAAAATCTATATACAGCTGGTGAACAATACCGTTATACTCCAATTTTTTCTTTAATATTTGCCGTAAAGAAAATATTTGATCAATAGTCAAACGATTCCGTCTAAATCCGCATTGGTAGTCTCCGATAATTTCCTCGGCGTATTCTGTGATTCGACTGGTTAAGATTAAAGTGAATATTTTATAACATACCGGAAGGAGTGAAATTCCTCGATAGTTATTACAATCCGTCCTCGGACCCTTTTTGTGAATCGGAATAAGAATAGATTCTTTCCATTCTTCAGGTAATTTCTCGTTCACCCAGATCTTTTTAACCAACCGATGTATTTTAGAAACTCCAGCTTCCCCGCATGCCTTAATTAGTTCAGTAGGAATATTATCGATTCCCGCTGCTTTATATGATTTTAATTTTCCGATAGCTACTTCAACTTCCTCTTTACTTGGTCCTTGTATTAACGGTTCAGCACTCTGGTACTCAGAAGGAGGACACAGATCATAATTTCCCGTATTTAAAATATTGTCAAAGTGGTCCTTAAACTTATTCAATATGTCAACCGGATCGGTCAGAATATTGTTATTATCATCCCTAATTCCAGACGTTACGGGCCCTACATATTTAAATTAAGAAGAAAAGGAATAATGGCATATTTGAATATAGCTTATTTATGTACCAATAATTATAAAAATTTGTATAATCTTCACAAAATATATTTGCGTTGCTAGGAATGATTTTATGTTGTATTTAACTATTATATACTACATCCATAGATTATAAATTACAAGCATTTATTTTCAATTCATATTTTATTATAATGGAGTAGGTATTGCAAATAATAGTTCAACTAGCGAGTTTGTACATAATGATATCTTTATCAGTAATAATTGTAATTATAATAACTGTAAGTTATTAGAAACATTATTAATTTATGAAATTATATTTCCTGTATATATTTAAAAATAATGTCATGTAAATTTCATCTTTTAAGCAATAAATGTTATTTTAAGTAATAAGAAAATTAAGGAACAAATTTATAAATTTAAGAAAATATTTATTTATATCATGATAATTAATTGAATACTATATTATCTTAAATATATATTTTTTGTATAGAGTCATTTTATTTTAATATTATTTGCAGAAATAATGTATTACTGTATATTACTATATAGATTTTATATTATTAGCTGTTTTAGATGATGTTATAATATTGAGTGTTATTGTAGGCAAAAATGTAACTGTTCCCAATCCTATGGAACCAATCCTCCATATACCCAGACTTTCCTTTAAAATACTAAAGAAGACCAAAGACATATTCTAACTGACATACTTAAACATTGCACTCAGAGGCTTCGTGCTTAAGGGGGAGAGTAGTTACGGAATGTACTTAATCCGTAACAACTATTAATATTAACTTTTATTTAATTTAATCATTTAATCATTCATTGACCTTTCTCATGACCTTTATCAAAGCTCTAGATAGCCTGGTCAAGCTATCTCTGATAGCTTAGAAATAGTTATCTTGAATGTACTGACTGGACAGTAGACACTTATCAAGACTTAGGGAACAATAACCCTTTTCAGCAAACGAGCACTTTCTCACAGACTTAATACCAATTCTAAAAGATAAGGATATCAATTCTTAATAGTTGATAACTTCATTCACACGCTTCCTAGACCGTCCAGAATTGATTCATCCCCCCTACTATTCCTGAGCGTATATAGTTTAATCTATGCTGACCCCTATGGTCCTCAGACCAAATCACTCACGTAGTTTATTCTCTTGATGTCTCTTACTGCAGGAGACCTAGAGTGAACTTATGTAGTCAACTCATATATCCATAGTATATTATTCTGTATTTTAGATGCCATTTGTAACATAATGAATAAAGCATTACTTATAAAGTCTCCACTGCCTCCGATTCGTTAACTGACAGGCTCTCGACTCATATGCGAGTCCACTGTCGTTAAAGGGTTAATAAATATCTTACATTGTGTTTTTTAGTTATTACTAATTATATCTGATTTGTGTTTAAGAAGAATTTTTTATTCATTTAATTTTTTTTCTTAAGAATCCAGACTTTGACTTTTCGCTATGAGTCTTCTATGAGAAAACTTCTAGAGTTTCTAGTAAACAGTATTTTAACTAATTTCATATTCATTTGCCATTGTTTAACTGTTTTACTGCATAAAAATCCGGCTCTGGTCATCATATTGGCTGGTGTAAAAACTGTTACTATGCCACGATGATAAATTTGAACTTTGCTGTGTAGACTATCATCTTTCAAAACATAAATACATATGTTTATGTAATTCAAAAGATGGAGGACGAAGTTAGTAGGTGTACCTGTGGGGAATCCCTCATAATCATTTGATAAATCGTAACTGATGCAATATTATCATCATAGGTGCCATAGATGGTTTTTTGGTGGTCAGTTATTTTATCATTATATACTAGTGATATTACTGCCTTAAACCCCAATGATAGAAAAGAAGAGCCGAATACAAAAATAAATTGCATTTTCCTAGCATTTACATATAGTAACTAACGTTGTCCTTCAAAATATTTTGCCCTCATTTTCATACACCAAAAACAATTCTTTTTGTTATCTTATCATACTCCAGTATTGTCATATGTTCAAGTTTTGGAGGTCTGAGCTCAAATTCACGATTTAAGAAGAAAAAAAAACTGTTTAGATTTAATGTAAGGTTAAAATGTTGAAACACCATATTAACATCACATTATAATAATCAATACAATCGATTTCAGTGTTATAACGCCTTACTTTATAGTTAAATGGAAACTAAATACTCAATAACGCACAAATCTCAGTTTTAATTAACTGTGAGACGCAAGACTCCCTGCAGGTGAGTCTTGGTCTTAGTCTTGCGACAAACAAAACGGTCTTGGTCTTGGTCTTACAAAAGTGCATTTATCATTTTTTTTTTTTTTTATCATTTTTTTTATTTTCCATTTTTCAAAATACTTGCAGAGTTTTATGAATTGGGATTGTAATATGTTAGTTATAGTGTCGATTCTAAAATGCTGTGTCGATAATACAGCTATTATCTTCATATAAGGAGTATTTTACTGAAGGAATGGAAGGGAGGTCTGAGATGTATAGGCTGAATAGTGTAGGAGAAAGACAGGAGCCTTGAGGGAGACCTGCAGATAGGAAATGGATTGTTGAATGGGTATTCTTTATTGTAATGCAAAAGGATCTATTGTTGAGATATGAGTGAAGGAGGTGGATTATGTAAGGTGGGAATTTATATAAAATGAGTTTATGGATGATACCCTCATGCCATGTTGTGTCAAAAGCTTTTTCTATGTCTAGGAAGAGCATACCGACGTGCTTCTTTTCATTGAACGCTTTGATAGTATAGTCGGTCAGTCTGGCTAGTTGGGCTACTGTTGAATGCTGTTTTTTGAACCCGAATTGCACGTTAGATATCAGACTATTTTGAGATATATGCTCAGTATTCTTTTTAAAAGTAGTTAATCAAAAAGTTTTGAAATTATATTAAGTAGACTTATTGGTGTGTAACTACGAACATCTGCTGGGTCTTTGTTTGGTTTCGGAATCGTTATGATTTTTGCTGTTTTCCAAGCTGTCAGAAAATATCTAAAGCGAAGCATACAATTTTATACGTCTTTGTTAGGAATAAAATAGCCTTTTTGCTTTATTTCTTAATAGCAATGGGGGGTATAGAGTCTATACCGGGCGATTTTTTAGTTTTTAACTGCTTTATAACTTGTTTCATCTCTTTGAATGAGATTAAAGGGAATGTATTTCTAACTGGTTCTTTGAAAAAGCTTTTTACTGATTTTCTGATAGTTCGAGTGTGGTTGTTGGTGCCTAGGTCAGCCGAAATATTAGATGCTAATGTAAAATAGTTTGCCATGGCTTCTGCCTTCTCTATATTAGAATAGGCGAAACTGTTTGATAGTTTGATTGGAGGAATATGGTGGGGACGATTTGTTAGAATTTTATGTATTTTCCAAAATGTTTTATAACCAGGAGACAGTTCTCTAAGAGTTTCCTGCCAATTAAGTTCCTCCAACTGTTTAAACGAATTTTTACGTAGGCATTTAATTTGTTAAAGAGGTATTTATACTTTATGTTCCTGGTGAGCTGATACTTTTTCCGGAATTTGTTTTTTATATAAATAAAAAATTGTAGTTGGGGAGGTATATTGTCGGGTTTGTATTAACAGGATACCTGTGAATTTTAATTTCTGAAGGCGAAACCCAATTTTATTCAAAATTAAATTTTAATTGCTGAAGGCAAAACTCAATTTTATTCAAATTTAATTCAAAGTTCAGTAAAGCAGGCTCTTTATTCAAAATAAATTCAAAGTGCAGCAAAGCAAGTCTTTTATTCAAAATTCAGCAAAGCAGGTCTTTAATTCAAAACAATTTCAAACTTCAGCAGCAAACAAGCAAGGATTAACGTTTTTTAAAAACGTGCTCATTAGGCTAAATACGAATATTAGACCGGAAATATATAATTTTTTCACAAAATTTGTTTTTATTACTGTGGACCCCCAAATGTGCAACAAAGCAATAAACGACGTAAGTTACATTTAAAAAAGCAACTAATTAATAGGTGAAATACGAATATCAGCCCGGAAATAGACGATCTTTATATAACCTCTCATAACCTATATGGCAATTTTACGTACGGCAAAAGGCAAAACATCGCTAATATGGCAAAAAAAAAACTATTTAATCTGTCAGGTGGACCAAAATGTTTAGGCAACTTGTTTAATTAAGGCAAGTAACTCTCATGAATTTCAATAAGGCAAATTCAAAATTATGGGCAACATTCTAATTGTATGCAGTGGGCTGTATCTTAATGGATTGGTAGGTTATGCTGATTGTGCAAAAAATAGCTTACTGTCTTTATGTCTGCTTATATCGTTTGGTTACCTTGATGGCCCTCAGGTGTGGTGGTGTGATCAGAGTCGCTGCCAATGAAGAAGTGCCTTCGAGAAAAAGGTCAGCTGTTTCAGATTAAGTGTTATCTCTTAGATCTTCTGATCTGACCCCACCACTCGCTGTAACAAAACAGTAATTTTGGCACAAACAGTAATCATTATTAAGAAATTCCAGAAATGTACCCGCATTGAGTCGAGGCGGCAAGAAATGCGGACCTATTAAAGTATTGTCTATTATCCCCAACCACACTGCACTGAAACTGGTGCTGCAAATGATGCTCAGGAATTGCATGGAGAGTTTCCTGCAATCAGAGATGATTAATTTTTTTATTGAACATACCTCTTCATGTAAAGGTAGCTTCATCTGTCCAGAGAATTTTTCCTGAAAATTGGGGATTATGCTCAAATTGATTTAATAACCAATCTGAAAAATTTCTTCTTTGCCGAAAATCTTGCGGCAATATATTTTGTACCCGTTGATAATGATATGGGTAAAGTCCATCTGCAATGAGAGTTCTTCGTACACTGCCAGATTGATTATCATCAAAATATTGTAATATGGTCCCACTCTTTTCTTCATTTCGTAAAGGGGCAAAAATACCATCAGCGCTTGGTATTATAGCAAATGTGCCAGTTTCTCTAGACTTTGAAACGTGGAGCTAAAGATAGACTTGTTTGGTAATCTTCTATTCGGAAATCACCTGGTATATTCATTCATCACTGGTAGATTACCATTACAAAAACTGTATACAAACACCATATCGGTATATTCAACATTAGTATAAATAGAAGGCGTAATAATGAGTACTATGGGAAAGCCTCTTACAAACTGATAAATGTTTTTGAGAGTTCCCAATGCTAATTCCAAATAGTATTAATCCTTATGTTGCCAATAGTTTTTATACAGTTTTTTTTTTTTTTTTTTAATGTAAATCACATTTTTTCAAGGAAATTTCTTTTTTTTTTTTTCTTTTTTTTTTCTTTATTGAGTATTACAACAATCTGTCTCTTGGAAATTGGTTATAGTGAGGTAGGATGACTTTCACACTATATGTACAAAAAAAAATAAAATAAATAGAAACACTAGAAGACATAGAAAAAGCCTATCAAGAAAACAACTGCCGAAAATTCTTCCAATAATTCAATGAAGGACGAAGACCATTCAAGCCCAGAGCTATTGCCTATAAAGCGGAGGATGGATCCCTTATCACTGGGAAGCAAGGGATTTTGGATAGCTGGGCAGATCATTTTGAAGGTGTCCGCCATGCTTCAGCAGTTCTGCTGGGATATTGTCAATACCAGGGGCTTTATTGTTCTTAAGTTTGATCAGAGCATTTTGAATTTCCTATTCATCTGGGGGATTCAAGTGATCTGCTTCCTGTGCTTCATCCATGCAGACCATATGAAGTCCTCTTCAACATTACCCCTATTGAGCAAACCTTCAAAATGATCTGCCCACCTATCCAAAATCCCTTACTTGCCAGTGATAAGGGATCCATCCTCCGCTTTACAGGCAATAGCTCTGGGCTTGAATGGTCTTCGTTCTTCATTGAATTGTTGGAAGAATTTTCGACAGTTCTTTTCTTGATAGGCTTTTTCTATGTCTTCGAGTGCTTCATTCTGTGATTGCCTTTTCTTTCTCCTCCAAAGGTGGACTTCCTGACGTCGCAGAGCTCGATACTCCTCCGTAGATCGTCTTGTTCATTGGCCCTATACCATTCTTTTGTAGGCTTCATTCTTCCTGGTGTTCATGGCTTTACATTCCTCATCGAACCACCGATGGCACCTCAAATCTGATTCAGTGCCGAGCACTCCCAGTGCGGTTGTTGCCAGAGCTTTATGGCAATGATCCCACTGTTTATCGACATCTTCTTCAGAGCTAATTCCTTCTAATTTCTGCCTAAGTTGTGAACTCTGCACAACGTTCAGCATCCTTTAGCTTGGAGATGTCGAATTGTTTTGCCATATTTATACGCCTAATTCTGGTGATTGATATTCTGGCTCTGATTTTTGCCACAACCATGAAATGGTCGGAGTTTGCATTAACACCCCTATAGGTTCTAACATCAAGGAGTGAAGACCTATGCTTCATGCTCTCGAGCACATGGTCAATTTGAGATGTCGTGACTCGTCCGTTGGGGCCGTGTTTGCGCCAAGTTCCCAGGTGGATCTCTTTGTCAGGAAAGCATGTGCTTCCGATCAGTAAATTATTGGAAGCCGCAAAATTTATCAGGCGCTTCCCATTTTCATTTGATCTGTGATGCAGGCTATATTGACTGATGATGGGCTTGTGTAGGGCTCTTTTCCTATTTGGGCGTTGTAGTCCTAAAAAGTGACCTATTGGGTGGCCTCACTGCCCCGCACATTCAGCTCACCTTTCAATAGTGGTTTTAAAGTTACTTTTAGTATGTTTACCTCCTAACTAGTCCAAATGAAGTCACAAAGTCAAAAATTGTGTTCCTTCTATTTCCCTCTATAGCCCCTTTTTGAGCACTCATTGACTGGACTATAAGTGGAATTAAGGGAATTCTTACCATAGACTGAGAAAAGAGTCTGTTAGGATTTTTGTTTTTTCTTCTTTGTTGGTTCATTCAATTTTTTATTGTTGTTTTGGTATTTCATATTTATTTTCATTGTTTATTAGAACAAAAAAGTTGAGATACACACAGATATATATGTATACATCTATTTATGTATGTAATTATCATTTCTATATTACAATTTATTATTTTATTACAATATATTATTTTTTTTATGATTTTAAAATTAAATCATTTCATATTTAGTGTCAGAAGCTAGACACTTTTTTTTTCTGGAATTGTAGTTATATTATTGTAAGGGAGATTAGTTGTCCCCGAATAGAATTTACTTTCATTCATTCAAATGATATATAATTTAGCTGTCTATAAATGATTGTACAATTCAAATAATTGTACTTACCTGTCTATAAATTATTATTTTTTTTTAAATATATTTTTAGGTTGTGCTTATCTTTATTTGCTTCAACCAGGAAGAATGGCAAAGGCCAGTTGACCATAATAATCTCCAAGCTAGAGATGATGTATTAAGATTCGTAAGGATGTACAATCGTATTGTTAGGAATGATCTGACTGTGAGTCTATTTATACTTAAAAAATATTTAAATATTAAAATTATTTCAATAATTTATATTTGCATGTTGAAATTTTGTTTTTTTGTCTTTATTAACAATTTAACAATAGTGAGTAAAAAATTGGTTTGGATTTTAAAATTAAAAATAACCACCACAACTAACACTAGATTATATTGTGGTAGGGATATCATTGACTGTAGATGTAATAAAGAAGAAACACATAGTAAGCATTCGTAGAAACACAAAAATGTGTGCCAATTCTTGGCCTTCAGTAGGGTGATTAGTCTGTAGTTGCTTACAGCTTTATTTGCTTCATAAATACTAGTCTCCCGGATAAAAGTATAAAACTCAGACGGAAATGTGAGCCAACATTAAAGCATACCATCATCTCCTTGATATATTATATTATGATCACTCTCGGATAATATTACAGTTTTCTACTTGGTAAATTCTATTTTTTTATTTTTTATGCTCCTTACCTGGCCATTTCTGGCATACAGAGTTCTCAGCAGCAGTGGGGTAGTGCACATGAGTTTTGCATGTGCTCCTGTCACCAAAGTGTTTGTTATATGCCAACAATTAAAGTATTTGTTATTATTCTTTATTTTATACATGCTTTAGTTAGTGTATGTATTATTTCTAGCAACAATAAAAATAGGGTTTTCCTGTGGCACAGTCCAGTGCATGGACCTCCCATGGTAAGACTGTGCCTTAATGTCCTCTTTTCAGTCCAGTGGCTCTCAGGAACCGTATGGGACCTTCACCCATTAGGAACAAAGGCCAGAGTCGCCACTAAGCATAGCAGTTCTTTACTGTTTCCATCATTTATGAATACACTGGGCACTCTCTTGGTATGACCAGATTCCTGACATTTCAGATACAGGGGAATATCCAAGTAGTCCTCATTGCTCAACATCCAGAAGGTGCAGGAGATTTCTTCTATCTGAAAGACTGCTGTTTTCGTGGAAGAATGTTTCCGTCTGAAGTTTTCTTTAGGTTCCCTCTCTCAAGATTTGAAAAGCATGGCCTATCCCATTCCTTCCTATTACACTCTTCTCCAGGTCTATTTATCCCTCTGCTCTCAAGTTTTCTCCATAGGAAGTCCTCTAAGTAAGAGGATTTCCAGTTCTCGGGTAATCCATTGATTTCCATCTTCACTCTCTTTCTTCTTGACAGGTTGTCTTTTAGTCCTTTATTCTCTAGGGCTTGCATCTGTATCAGCATCTTTGCTTGCTCCCCCCCTTAATCTTCACCAGGACAGTGGTGGACCTGTTGGTGAGTTCTATTAGTTGAGCGGTAATCTGTTTACCCTGCAGTTTTTCCTTAGGTTCCAATTTTTTTAGTCCAAGAGGCCATGAGAAAAAATTGACATTATTTGATGAAAATTTAGTGTTGCAGTTAGGGTTATTTCAAAATTGAAATACAAATCTTTTCCCCGGAAGTTTCCTCAAAAGATGGGAAATACAAGTAAATAAATGAAAGTGTTAGAATGAAAGAAATGAAGTAAAAATGAAACCTTTTTGAAAAAGTGAAAATACATGCACGACAAAAAAAAATATTAAATATAGATTTTTTTTTTTGTTGGCATTACAGACGTTGCAGTTCTTCTACTGCCTTAAAATAGCCCTGGAGCCAGGACCAAAAAACGGACCTCATCGCAGGCGAAGGTTTGAATGTAAATTATGAAAGTGTATAACATTTTAATTAAAATGAACTTTGTCTGCCATTCCAAAGCCGCTGCTTTCAAAAATGGCGGCCATGCTAAGAGGTCCAAATTTGTCGAAAATGGACCTCATCGCAGGCTAGATGAATCTTTTTACAATGAAGCGTCATTTTTGAGCAGTCTGCCGTTTGTGTGCCGCTGCTTTCCATTGGCAGACTAAATTTAAAAAATTGCAACTTTAAGGTAATAAATTTACCAATCTTAGGAGCCTTGAAATTATAACTACATTGAATGTGTGTGATAAAACGAAGAAAGAACTTTGTCTGCCTTCTTTAGGCCGCGGCAATCTACTGGCAGACTCAAATTCAAAAATTGCAATTTTTGATGAAAAAATTTACTATAATTAGGAGATTTGAAACTTCACTATATGATACTTGTATATTAACAGTTGAATAAAAACGTAGTCTGCCTATGTTGGGCCGCGGCTTTCTACTGGCAGACTCAAATTCAAAAATTGCAATTTTTGATGAAAAAATTGACTATAATTTAATAAATCCTTACCAACCATCTTCATACCATCCTCGACTGCCATGCTCCTCTCCTAACTAAAACCATCCGACATTCCCCTGCTCCTTGGCTGACACCCGCTTTAAGAGAGTGCATGAGAAGAAGAGATGCGGCAAGACGAAGGTTTAAACGTACCCAACTCTCGGAAGACTATATCGCCTTCAAGCAACTACGAAACAGCACTCAGTCAGCTCTACGCCGAACCAAATCCCGTTACTTCCATCATTCCTTATTCAACACCCCAAACTCCAAGGCCAAGTGGACTATCTTAAAAAAACTGACCAATTGCAACACACCTCAAACCCAGCTCCTCTCCTTTTCTGTTGATGACCTTAACGCTCACTTTGTCTCCTGTCCCTTCTCATCCTCATCTCCCGCGGCTATGCTGACTCCTGTGTGTTTACCTATAAATTTTAATCCTGATCAATTCTTTTTTTCCCATATTACACCTGATGACCTCCTCAACTCCATTCAAAAGTCGCAAACCAATGATTATGGACATGATAACATCCCAGTCAGTTTGATCAAAGCCTCACTACCATCCATCCTTCCAATCCTCTACCATATCTACAATTACTCACTACAAAATGCTACCTTTCCTACATCCTGGAAAACCGCACTAGTTCGCCCTATGAAAAAGACTTCCAACCCATCAACTCTCAATGATTTCCGTCCAATTTCTCTCATCTCAAATCTTTCTTAACCTTTAGAGCGACTAGTTCAAACCCAGGTATCAGATTTTCTAGAACAGAATAACCTCCTCAATCCCAACCAGTCCGGTTTCCGCTCAGTCTACTCAGTCTGCCCTCATCAAAATTTCCAAAGACCTTCATACAGCCATGGACCAGCAGAAACTCACCATCCTTATTCTCCTTGACTTCTCCAAAGCCTTTGACTTAGTAGACCACAAAATTCTCCTAACCAAGCTTAAAAATATTTCCTTCTCAACTAGTACCCTTAATTGGTTCCAATCCTTCCTTTCCGACCGCTCCCAGTATGTTGTAGTCCCCAATAACCCCCCATCAGAACCTTTACCTTTGTCCAGGGGTGTCCCACAAGGCTCCTCTTTATCTCCCACCCTTTTTTCCATCTACATCAATGACCTTTCATCCTCTATCCTTCACTGTCCATACCATCTATACGCTGACGACGTCCAGATTTACCTCTCCTTCAATTCAACCGAATCCTCTGGCGCCATCCAAAAATTACAGGAAGATATAAATGCAATATATGCCTGGGCAAATCACAATAGGATTACTCTAAACGCCAATAAGACGAAAGCCATTCTGATCGGATCTCCCTCACTCCTCAAATCCATACAGATACTCCCCAATCTTTTCCTGAACAACTCACCTATCTCATTCCATACTTCCGTAAAAAATCTTGGTGTTACATTCGATCAAACCCTCTCCTGGAAACCACACATCTCCCAAATTTCCCGTCGTACTATCTCTACCCTGAAACAGTTTAACCGTCTCCGCTATCTCCTTCCATATAAATCCTGTCAACTCCTGGTTTCCTCCCTTGTGTTCCCCCACTTCGACTATGGCTGTCTGGTGTACGGCGGACACTCGGGAGAATTCGAGGCCAAACTTAAACGCCTAATGAACTGCGCAATACGTTTTGTTTTCGGAATCTCAAGAGATACGCATATAACCCAGTATTACACCAAGTTGAAGTGGCTCTATCCATCCAACCGCCGTTTGTACTTCCTTGCCACTTTTCTATACCAAGTTATCAGAACTCAGCGGCCTTCCTATATTTTTCACAACCTACAATTCAAATATTCCATTCAATCCCGTCTCACTAGATCTCGTACCTCCGACCTCTATCCACCTCCCCACCGAACTGCAGCGTTTGACAAATCCTTTATAATTCAAGCCGTCTCCTTCTGGAATACCATCCCTCCCGATATCCGACATGTACAATCAGTTCCTCATTTAAATCTCTCCTTTTTAACCACCTACTCATTTCCCAACCCAATTGATCATGAAATGTAGATAAGAGAACTTTTAAAGTTCCCCCAGAAATGATTTTCTTTACTTATGCTATTTTATTTTATTATATAGTTTGTATTATACATATCAGGATGTTTTTAGTGTAATAGTTATATTTTTTGTTTTATTATTTTTTCAAAATCTAAATCTTAATAATAAATGTAAATAATTAATTTTATGTATGGCCACACAGGCATTTATTCTGTATCTGTAATTTGTCCTAAAGGGACAACAGTCCCAGGATAATAAAAAAATATTTTCATTTTCATTTCATACAATTAGGAGATTTGAAACTTCACTATATGATACATATATGTTAGTAGTTAAATAAAAACGTAGTCTGCCTATGTTAGGCCCCAGCCATCTACTGGCAGACTCAAATTCAAAAATTGCAATTTTAGGTGTAAAAATTAACCAAAATTAGGAGTCTAGAAATTTTGCTATTGATACTGATAAATTAGATATTAAATAAAAATGCAGTCTGCCATCAAAATACCGCTGTTTTGTAGTGACAGACTGAACTTGAAGTTAAATAACTTCTAGACGACGCACCTTTAGCCGCCCATTTAACTTGAGTACAGGATGTGAAAACAGTAGATAAAAGAATGAAATGTCTCATGAATACAGCCGAGCATTACTCAGATTTGAAGTAAAAATTATACAACAAATGGCACGACTACTAGCGAAAAGGAAAACGAAACAAAACCCTGTACACATTATTGGAACAATAGTACATTTATTTATTGAGTTCATCACCACGATGAACGTTCTAAGAAAAGTTCGGTTTTAATATCTTTGGCTAAAACTCATAAGATTTAGTAAATTATTAGTAAAGTGAATTATTAAAATCAGTTTGAACCCATTTATTAAATAAAACAGAAGTTCCTAAGAAACAAATGCATGAAGTATTGAAGATAACGTGGGAAATACGCATGATACCTGGTGCAACAGGTTTGCTCCACATATGTTTTCACTTGATCAGCAGTTTCGTCTAAAAAAAAGACCGCCAAACATCTTTGCCGAGTTGTAAATATAACATATATTTACAGACAAGACTACAAAGGAAATGGAAAAACCCCTTGAGGGCACTACGAAGAGAGGGGAAGTCCAGAGCACTGCCCTAAAAGGAAATAAGCTATTAGAAAAATTGTCTGTGAAAAAATTTTTAGAGATACAGGGGGGGGAGAGAAAGCCATTTTAGGGTGCAACTGGAAAATATTCAGTTTTAGGAAGGCGTTTGAAAGAGTGAATACTGTGGGAAAATTTGCAGAGTGTAGTCTTTCGAGGTAGTTGAAAGTGAAAGAGTTTTGGTAATCTTGAAACAATGTGTGATGAAGGGTGAAGATTCTAGACCTGGAAGGCGGTAAAGAATTGAAGTCTGGAATTGAGAAACGTAAAATATCCCGCGAGGAGTAGCGTCAAGGAACGTGAAGAGTAGCAGTCTAAGAGGTATGTCACTATTTATCAACCAATCATTCACTTGCTAGTAAGTCATAGTTACAATATTTATTTCTTAATGAAATAAAGAAACTATTTTTCTGAAATGTTTCAGTTATATGGTTACGTATATTATCTTTATTATTATCAACACTGCAATTAATGTGTTAATTTTCATATTTGATAAAAAAAGAAAAAGAAAAAAGAAACATTCATTATCCCAGTTAAATTGGATGTATATTTTAATTTGTATTTTTATTCACATTTACATGGCTCAGCTGTATTACAAAGTTTTATTATTCATTTTTATATCGTCGGTTTATTGCAAAAAGTCATTAATGACATTTCATAACCTCAAAGGATTAAGAACTTTGATGGATTTTATATTTGTGAAATAAGAAAATTGTACACTGAAAATATGTGTTCACAAAAGCATATTTGAAAGTTGACCTATATAAAAAATGCTCTCAGTGATGATTTGCAATAAACCGACGATATCATCATTATTTATGATTTTAAAATATTCAATGATTGAATTCTTTTTTATTTGGTGTTATTTTTATAAAGGGTGTCCGGGTGTCCCTAAAGCGGAGGAAAATAATAAAGTAGAGGTGATAGCAGACCTCATGAGCTACAAAAGTTACGTTTCCTCAGATAAGTAGGAAATGCCAGTTTTCAATTTTTTTTTTCAAATATAACTAACTAGTCATAGGAAGCTATAAAAAAAATTTAAGTAATTTTCAATGGTTTCACTGTAAACTAAACTAAATTTACTTTAAAATAAGGTAGAGTTAGCCATTGGCAAAACCATTTAAAGAGGACTTTTGACCAGACAAACTCAGCAAAGTTAAGTTTATTTTTTTTTAAATTATGAATTATTTGAAATTTTTTTTTTACCACCCTCCAACTATACTACAGATAACTCATTTTTAGAAGAAATATTCTTGTTTAAATAGCTGTAAATCCATAATAATTAAGATTCATCTCAAGTTGTGTAAATAAATTATGTGGTTTGATATCCTGTCACCTAAAATACCTGTATTTTCAGCGACAATGTCTAGAATTAATTATTGAAAAGTTTAATCAAAATTAAATATCTGAAATCAATTGGTCTGGTATATATAATATATACTTATCCTTCATATCTTTAATATTTTTAAGATCTATATTACTTCATTCATTGCATGTGCCAGTCAATTAACCAATTTAAGGAAAATTTAAACAAATATATTTAATTATTTGTCGGTTAATAATTGTCACATTTTTGTATTCGTTTAGTGAATTATCTTTAAATTTTCTATGATTTATGTTATTCCTTATTTTTTTGTTTCAAATTTCTCTTCCAGATTTAGATTAATTGTAATTTATTGATGTATTATTGTTGCTAGTTGATTGTAATATAGATTTTTTTTTGACACATAAAGTTTAATAGGATTTCAATGCATTAACATTAACAATACAAAGGTATTCAATAATAAAATTTGTAATATGATTGATTGTATACCTTTTTCGCTATCTCGCTTAGTTTCCGAAATATCTGATCCTCAACTATGGCTAACTTAGAGGGGAAAACATGTCATGTTTATTGTTGTTTTTCGAGTTTTCGCTTGTGTCAGGAAAACAATCTATCGCATCGACAAAGACATTCTATACAAAATTAGAGCTGAAAAAAATTTGCTATATGATTGGTTCTATATATTTTTTCACTACCTCGCTTATTTTCCGAGATATCCTTCCTCAACTATCGCAAATGTGGTAAAAAAAATTTACCTCATGTTTTTTAGTAAAATAATATATATTCTTGAAGAAAATTAAATTATTTAAAACTTTCTTTTCCACGACTTAATCCTAGAACGTAGCAACCAAGAGTTAGCTAGACAAATACACTAAAAATATGAGGTAAAAAGTGTTTTTCTCCAGATTAGTGATAGTTGAGGAAAGATATCTCGGAAACTAAGTGAAGTAGCGAAAAAGGTATAGGATCAATCATATTGCAAATTTTATCAGCTCTAATTTTGTTTAGAACGTCTTTGTTGATGTGATGGATAGTTTTCCTGATAAAAGCGAAAGCCCGAAAAACAGCAATAAACTCGAGAACAATTTTTTTTTCTTCAAAATCAGCCATAGTTGAGGATGGATATCTCGGAAACTAAGTGAAGTAATGAAAAAAGATATATAGTCAATAACATTGCAAATTTCATCAGCTTTAATTTTATATCAAACATCTCTGTCGACGTGATAGATCGTTTTCCAGATATAAGTGAAAACACGAAAAAGGTGACCATCTATGCTCCCCCCACATCTGGCTTTTCCTTTTCAACCTTCAACCTTTTCCAAGTCAAATTAACCTTTTTCCATTTCAAATTCAACTTTCGAATTTTTACAAATTTTCGACTTTTTTCGAAATAAAGGCTTCTTGCTATATTTTCGAAGGCATAGCTTTAGAAAAATACAAAAAAAAATGTGATAACTGGGTTGCGTATCCATTTATTTTTACTTTGTAGATTTTTTTCGGTATAATATTTCCATGTCATATTAAGTTTTTTCCAAATCAAATTAAACTTTTTCCAAGTAAAATTAATCTTTTCCAAATCCAATTAAACTTTTTCCAAGTCAAATTCAACCTTTTCCATTTCAAATTAAGCCTATTCCAATTCAAATGCAATATTTTCCATTTCAAATTAAAATTTTGATTTTTCAAAATAAGCGCCATTTTCCAATATGAGTGCCTATTATGAGGCTCTCTTCAATAGTTTTTCAAAATACTATCAATTTTATGTTAAATTTTTGGATATCGATTTATTGTCTCTATTCGAATTTATTCGGTATAAGGATCTCCATTTTAATATTAAGCCACTGCGTTTCGACTTATTTAAGTTTTTTGGATTTTTCCTATATAAGGGTATATTCTGGTGATGCTGGAGCGGTTGATTTTGAAAATGATCTCCATTTTATGACTAAGCCACCGCGTTTTGACTTATTTAAGTTTTTCGGATTTATTCGATATAAGGGTGTATTCTTATGTTTACAGAGCTGTCGATTTTAAAAATAACCTCCATTTTATGATTACACCACTGTGTTTCAATATATTTCAATTGTTTGGATTTATTCGACATGGGTGTATTCTTTAAAGGATTTATTCTTCATTTTAAGAGTGTATTCTTATGTTTCCTGAGCCGTAGATTTTAAAAATAACCTCCATTTTATGATTAAGATACTGCGTTTCGACATATTAGACCAATGTGTTTTGGTTTCTTTTGTGTGATTTTTCCTTCGAATTTAAAAAAAAATAATTTAAAAAAAATAAAGAATTAATTTATTTTTCAGCCGAAATAAATTAAATATCTGTTTTATCATTTTTAAATTTAATTTTAGTTTTCCTTTTTTATGTTTTGGTATCTTCTTACAAAATTATAAGATACGAATTTCGAACAATTAGATGAAAAATCTGAAAATAGTAGGTTAAATTAAAATTTATATCGAATAAATCCGGTTAATTTAAATAAAGCGAAACGCAGCAGCATAATCTTAAAATGGAGGTCATTTCCTAATCTACCGCTTCGGAAACATAACCACCCTATATACACCCTAATATGAAATAAATCCAAAAAAACTTAGATAAGCCGAAACGCAGTGGCGTAATCTTAAAATAAAATAAGATGAAAGTTGTTGAATGATGATTTATGTTAAATATAAGTTAAGTTTTATTCATGATTGTAGTGAATAATTGAGCAATATTACCTAGTCCTTACATATTCTGAGAACAGATTTTCCTCATGTTTTTGTGTTGAGTGTATTCTATAATGTTTGTTAATATTGATGTGTACGAAAAATAAAATTTAAAGTATGTTTATATTAAATATGAATATATACCCATGCATTTAGAAAAGATTTATATAAATTTTGATTTTTTAATATTAGTGTTGCTATATAATATATATATATATTTATTTTTATTATTTACTTTAGAGGACTTAGTTGTTATTCTTTTTTACCCGTCTTACTTCACTAATTCTGTACTTAACTAAACGAAATAGTCGTCCAGTGTTATTAATATTAATCAAATAAAAAAATACATATTTATTATTTCAAAAAATTTTAAAATGTTTTAAAAATCTTTGATTTTATATTGTGGATTTATATTAAAAAACAATAGTTAGGTCTTCATAGGTTGAAGATCTAACAACCGAATAATAAGTGATTCATTTTAAGCGATCACGTGACACTTCCATCTTTTTTCGCTATAGCTTGTGATATTCAAGTTCAGTCTGTCACTACAAAACAGCGGTATTCTGATGGCAGGCTGCATTTTTATTTAATATCTAATTTATCAGTATCAAATAGCAAAATTTCAAGCCTCCTAATTTTGGTTAATTTTTACACCTAAAATTGCAATTTTTGAATTTGAGTCTGCCAGCAGATGGCCGTGGCCTAAGATAGGCAGACTACGTTTTTATTTAACTACATATATATGCGTATCAAATAGTGAAGTTTCAATGTCCTAATTATAGATAACTTTTTCATCAAAAATTGCAAATTTCGAATTATAGTCTGCCAGTAGATAGCCGCGTCCTAACATAGGCAGACTACGTTTTTATTCAACTGTTAATATACAAGTGTCATATAGTGAAGTTTCAAATGTCCTAATTATAGATAACTTTTTCATCAAAAATTGCAAATTTCGAATTATAGTCTGCCAGTAGATTGCCGCGCCCTAACACAGGCAGACTATGTTTTTATTCAATTGTTAATATACAAGTATCATATAGCTTAGTTTCAAATCTCCTAATTTTAGTCAATTTTTTCATAAACAATTGCAATTTTTGAATTTGAGTCTGCCAGTAGATTGCCGCGGCATAAAGAAGGCAGACAAAGTTCTTTCTTCATTTTATCACACACATTCAATGTAGTTATAATTTCAAGGCTCCTAAGATTGGTAAAT
This sequence comes from Nezara viridula, assembly GCA_928085145.1. Classification (NCBI taxonomy): domain Eukaryota; kingdom Metazoa; phylum Arthropoda; class Insecta; order Hemiptera; family Pentatomidae; genus Nezara; species Nezara viridula. The sequence goes on along the minus strand of OV725078.1, from coordinate 172,576,193 downwards.
TTATTACCCTAAAGTTGCAATTTTTTAAATTAAGTCTGCCAATGGAAAGCAGCGGCACAGGAACGGCAGACTGCTCAAAAATGACGCTTCATTGTAAAAAGATTCATTGTAAAAAGATTCATCTATGAAAGTTTCATCTAGCCTGCGATAAGGTCCATTTTTGAAAAATTTGGACCTCTTTGCATGGCCGCCATTTTTGAAAGCAGCGGCTTTGGAATTGCAGACAAAGCTCTTTTTAATTAAAATTTTATACACTTTCATAATTTACATTCAAACCTTCGCCTGCGATGAGGTCTGTTTTTTGGTCCTGGCTCCAGGGCTAAAAAGCCTGCTCCATCTCTGCCTGTCTTGTGCTATTTCTTTCCAGTCATTTGCACGCAGCTCTATAACATCTTTGTTGATTCTATACATCCATCTCCTTTAACTTCTGTTGAGGCATTCATTGTTACGTAGAGGCTTCCAGATGGTTTTCTACAAGCTACATGTCCTGCCCATCTTAACCTCTGTGCCTTTATATCATGGGATATTGAGTGACCAGTTTCTGTAAGCATTTCTTTATTGGTCTTTCTGCTACATGTGTTAGTACTCAAATCTTTCAATACTTTTTTCCTGGGTTCTGGTTAGTATCCAGGTCTGAAAGCCATATATTAGAACTAGCTTTATCATAGCATTGTAGACCGTTAATTTGAGATTTCTTAGAATTTTAATACCTTTGAAAGGGAGATTAAAGCTCTATTTGCGCTAATTATACGTCTATTTCTGACCATTGGTCATTCACTGGGATTATTGAGGATCCGAGGTATTTGAATTTTTCTATTCTCGGGAACGATTTCCCTTTTACGCAGATCCTTTTATTTGGTTGGAATTTTCGGCTTATCAAATATTTTGTTTTGTCTTCATTTACTTGAAAGGCTGATTTGCTCTGCCTCTCTTATCTGAGTCTTAGTAAGTTTCTCAATGTCCTCTTATTTACTTCGAAGGACAGCTATATCATCTGCATGTCCAAGGATTTTATGATTTATGATATGTGGTTTCAAGGAGAGGGTTTGATCAAAGATAACACCAAGTTTTTTTTATGGCAGTATGGAATGAGATAGGTGAGTTGTTCAGGAAAAGATTGGATAGTGTCGGTAAGGAATTGAGGAGTGTGGGAGATCCAATCAGGATGGCTTTGTCTTCTTGGCGTTTAGAGTAATCCTGTTGTGGTTTGCCCAGGTACGAATTCCGGGTATATCGTCCTGTAATTTTTGGATGGCATCAGAGGATTCGGTCGGATTGAAGGAAAGGTAAATCTGGACGTCGTCGACATACATATGGTATTGATAGTGTAGGATAGAGGATGGGAGGTCATTGATGTAGATGGAAAAAAGGGTGGGAGATAAGAAGGAGCCTTGTGGGACACTTTTGGACAAGGGTAAAGATTCTGATGGGAGGTTATTGGGGACTACAACATACTGGGAGCGGATGGTAAGGAAGGATTGGAACCAATTAACGGCACGAGTAGAAAAGGAGATATTTTTAAGCTTGGTTAGGAGAATTTTGTGGTCTACTGAGTCAAAGGTTTTAGAGAAGTCAAGGAGAATAAGGATGCTGAGTTTCTGCTGGTCTATGGCTGTATGAAGGCCTTGGGAAATTTTCTGCCTCATAGCGACCACACAGTCTTCTAACCTATGCTCTCATGGTGACCACGTGTTCACCTAACCTCTAAGCTCTGTGGCAGCCATGTGCTGAGATAACCTGTATTCCTCGTGGTCACACTTTTTACCACCAGTTTTTCTAACCTATCATTGATCTATCTATCTCTTGACAAGTGCTCCTCTAACTTAACTCACCTTGTGAAACCATGTGCTGTTCTATCCTGTTCTTAACAGCACCCATGTGCTAATTTGTGAAATGAAGATTAATGTGAAATGGTCAATTATTTCAAATAAAAAAGTTAAAGGTACTTTAGAGGAAGCTAATATTGAAAATTAGCCATTTAAGCCCTGTTAGAGAACACCAATGAGAATAAAACCTACATTATTTTAAAAACTGCTCAATAATACTCTGATATACTGAGTTTAATCAAATGTTTTGATTAAATTGATTATGATATTATAAATATGTTCAACTAAATCATAGTAATCATTATTTAAAAAATCCAGAAATGTGCCCGCATTGAGTAAAAGCGACAAGAAATGCGGACCTATTAAAATATTGTCCATTATCCATACCTTCACTTTGAACAACATTTAATATGAATGTTAATGTTTACATTTAATTAATAAAGTAGTAAGAACAAATAAATAGGTTTTATTTATTTCATAGAATGTAAATAATTCATAACAACGAACATCTTTAGGTGTGAATATCTCCTAAACAAAGCGTTTGCGGACATACCTTCATAGGATGATTTGTGGTGTTTGATGCACTAAAGATATGTGAGTAGGGCGTTCAATCCTACGTCACACCCTCTAGCAAGTCTGGTGGGCCCCTACCTCCAGCAAGTCTGGAGGTCCCCTCCCTCCAGCAAATCTGGAGGGCCCCTCTCATTGTTGGTCAGCGAGTCCATCGGACTTAGCCGGGAGGAACTTCCAAGGAATTTCCACCCACCATCCCCACATCCGCCACCCATGGGACGCTCCCCATACGCGGTAATGAGCCCGCTCGAGGTCCAAAAGAAATAAGAGGTTGTTAAATAAAAAACAAAATTATAAGAGTATTAATATATTTATTCATCTCAGGTGTGGGTTACTGACAATCAGATCAACTCAGACAAACTATTATTATTTACACTATTTATATTAAAATTAAACATTGATTTTAAAATAAAGTCAAATATGAATTGACAAGCTAACCTTTTTTTTTATATGCACCGTTTCTTCCTTTGTTGCACTGAATTCATTTGTCTTCAAACACTTTCCTAAGTTCTACCAAACAACTCTTCCAAATTGGTAACACTATTACTGGGTTTTTCCCACTGGAGCCAGGATCACTTCTCCTATCCTCTCTTCATTGCAGTCACACAACCACTGCTTGTCATAACAAAAACCTTTGTCCCTCTCCTCTTTGGGATTTCCCTTCTTGGGAAACTACAGAGAAGCCATTTTCTTTTCCGTGCACTATTAGAACTAGATTAGCTTGCCTTTTAATTTCAACATCAATTTATTAAACACTTTTTACTCATTTCCAATAAAGGTGTATATTACAATATAAGGATAATTAAACAAATATAAATACCTGCAATGAAATGTAAATGAATATAGCATCATACTATCATTTTTATTTTCACTTCCCCTTTGTCTGAAAATACTTATTTTTGCTAAGAATAGGGTGGTAAGTGAAAGTCCTGTGATGCACGCACCAGGTTTTTCTTTCAAACATCTTTAAGCTGTGGGCAACTTATATACATGATGAAAATAAGCCCTATTTTGGCTTTCATAGTTTAGGTTTATTGCCCCACTAAGCCATTAAATTCTTCTTGTGCTTGTTACCAATGGATTTCTCTACAAGTGTTTCTCATTATATCATTGTTCACATGTACTTGATGTTTTTTTTTTTTTTTTATCTTAATACAGTTCTACATTTAAATTAATAAAAGAAAAAGAAAAAAAAAGTTCCTAATGGAAAGGTATACTTAATGTGACAGTGCAACAGATATAATGAATTCTAGGTTTTGATTGAGTATCGTACAACAATAATATGGAAACACCAATCCATCACTTTACATCCAGAAACCATTTTGCAAGTTTGATAGACAGTAATTGGAGGCTTTCATAGCAGCAATCTGTAAGTAATGATTAAAAAGAGTTGTTTTCTATTTTGCAATTTAGAGAAGATTGAAGACATTTTTATCAACAAATCCTTTTTGTTATGTTTCTGTCATTATTATTATTTTTTATGATTTCTCTTTTTTAATTTTTCAATATCAAGCATAGTATTATGTGATTAAAAAAAAAAAAAAAAAAGATAAGGATCTCTAATTTTCTTTTAAAGTTAAAATTTATTTCTGTTTGAAAAAATAATGTCCTTGAAATTTGGAGTTGTGACTGATGGTGAGTTTATGTTACTGTTAATATAAGGATTTGCCTGGAAATAATTTCTAAATGTTTTAGAACAAAGTTAGTCTAGTACTAATCTTTTTGAAAAATAAGCAATAATTTTAATAGTTAATCATTGTTATTATTAATTTATTTGTACATTGCTTATACTAGTTCTGCTATTATTGTTGATGTTGATGTATTGCTGTGATGCTATAAACTACCATAATACTGCTTTATTGCTAGTTTAAGTATGTAATCTGAAGTACTGTTGTCAGATTAGAATATATTTTTTTTTAACTTTTTCAGTTTATGCATTCTTTTTGTTCTGTACTTTCCTCATTATTTCTATTCTGTTTACGGTTGCAATAATTATGAAAACTTCGTTATTTGTTAAATTAAATTCTTTACTCATCAATATTTTCATTTATGCTGCAAATCATAATTTATCTGCTAACATTTCTAGTAACCCTACTATATGACTTTTTTCGGTATCACTTTAATTAGACAAAGCATTTTTATCACATCAGAAATTACCTGACACTTCATAAGAAGTAGAAAAAGGATTGCATTATGATGATATCAGAAATTGCTGTTTTTAATAAGATTTTATGTTCAAATGCCCTTTTTCAGACCATGATCATATTGGACAGAATATATCACGCTATTGTGTGTGTTAAACTTAGTCAGAAAAATATTCTGCCATGCCAATCTTAAGGGATTAATAATTATCCTGTACTATAACATTTGCAAATCACTCCACGAGGCGAGAGATAATATATTTATATTTATTTATATATTACAGATTAGGTATTTTAAGGAGAAGCTAGTTTCAATTAAATTAACTGCTAATGATTTCAGTATTAATAGTTATTTTGTTTGTTTTCTTGTAATTTTTAATACTATGCATTATTTTGTTACATCACTACTGGTGGTAGGAAAGGATTGTATTTGTGCGGGAGGTTAAACAAATTTTTGTGCTCAGAATCGAAAATTTCTACTTGTGTTTTACGTTTTAGACATTAAGAAACAAAGTTGGTCCCACGTCTTTCTGTATTCATATCTATGTGACAGGTATATCACTGTATTTCTCTGACCAAGATTGTCTATTGAGCCTCATTTTATATCACGATAGCTTACCAGATTCCTTAATAATAAATTCAAGTGGCTGCTCTTCTATTTGCTTTTTGTAAGCTATAAATTCTTGCTCCAAAGATCGTTCATTTGAAAAAACGTGTCTAGTGAATTCATTTGCTAGATATGTTTCTTCGCACACTTACACGCTGGGTCAAACTCCCTACCGTGCACCTCTCTCCCCACATCTCTATAAATTACATATCATTGTTTTCCTTGTAACTATTTAAATAAAGCCAATGTTTCCACAAAAAAAAGTGTACGAACTGCCCCAAAATGGCTACCAATCATGGCCAACTGACGACTTTGACTTTAGTTGGTTTTTTTATAAATGAGAATCAGCATTTGGCTTAATTTCGGCATAGATGGTCTTTTATTAAAGCTGGATAGTCATAGAATAATAAAACATGAAAAAATATTAAAAAATAATTGGCTTAGGCAATAAAAACATCAGTACAGAAAATTTGTTTTGTTAAAGTTGAAAATCAAGCATTTTTTGTATTTAAACGGCCTACAATAACTCAAAACGTGCTAAAATAAAACATCTGGAGAATATATTTCTCTTTCTAAAACACTGATTACTTTTTTAAATATTTGAAAGGTTCCGTAGAAAATGCACATAGGCGGCAGAAAAGTGGTACTGGCATGGGTGTCTACAGGCCTCTACCACACCATTCAGCGCTCATAAATGGCTTAGTTATAGTGCTATAATAACGCACATTATATTGTTGTATATTATATTATATTATGTTGTATATTATTATATTGTACATTATATTGAATTTTGTACATTATATTGATTATATTAATGAACAAATATTAATGCAATAGTTTAATTGTCCAAAAAAATTTATTTTATTTATTATTTATTTTTTAAATTAACAACCTCTGTATAGAATGAAGGAAATTAAATTTTAAAAAATAAAGTAATCAATTAAAAGAAAAACAATTTTTTTTGAACAATTAAATTATTGCATTTATATTTGTTCGTTAATACAATCAATATAATGTACAAAAAACGTTACTATAGCACTATAATTAAGCCATTTATGAGCACTGAATGGTGTGGTAGAGGCCTGTAGGCACCCATGCCAGTATCACTTTTCTGCCGCTTATGTGCATTTTCTACTAAGCCGTTTCAAATATTTTAGAAAGAGAAATATATTATCCAGGTATTTTATTTTAGTACGTTTTGCTTTATTGTTGGCCGCTTAAGTACAAACGATGCTTGATTTTCAATTTGAAAATTTTTTTGTTAAAAAAATTGATTTTATTGGTGTTTTTTATTGCCTAAGCCAATTATGTTTTAATATTTTTTCATTTTGTATTAATCTCTGACTATCCAGCTTTAATAAAAGATCAACTATGACAAAATTGAGCCAAATGCTGATTTTGAGTTACCAAAACTCTAACTAAAGTCAAAGTCGTCAGTATGATCTTTTAATGTAGTTAGGTTTCTTGGCTGCAATTTTTATCAGAATAGGGAAATAATTTCTTTAGTACTGATAAGGTATTACTATCCAAGAAGTATCAGCAGCTATTTTATAGGAATAGAAAACAAAGTTTATTGATGACTGGGTTCTGTGTGTAGGGCTCAGATAGGTTCAGGTAGGAACCTCAAGATACAGATATAGAACAACAAATCTTTTTTTTTCTACCTTAATATAGAGTGGGTAACAACTAAGAGCTAAAGAGATTACTCATGGTCATAATAATCTGAGTGGAGTCTAGAAAAGGACAAATTTTATTAAGCAAAATTGCATCTTCTTTTAATTAATAAATTTTTCTGTATTAATTTGAAAATATTGTATTAAAGTGAAACATAACATAGTTAACAAATTATTGAAATGAAATGAAAAAATAATTTTATTCTGGGATTACTGCCCCTAAGAATAATAACAGAGTTACAAATTTATGGGTCTTAGTCTGACATAATAATAAAAATACAAACTAATTCACTGTTAATTTTTATTTCAAGTGTGGAATAGATTGAAATTGAACAGTGTACAGATGCAAGTAATTTTACATGTTAGGGAAGTTTGAATGTGGAGTAAGTGGTGGAACAGGAGTTGTTTGAAGGAATTTGTGGACAAGGATTGACGCATGGAGGTAGGAAACGAGTTCCATAAGGAAGCAGCACGAATGACGAAGGATTTGCTGAAGGAGGAAGTTTCATGGGAGGGGATATATAAGTCTATAGGTTGAGACCTAGTATTGAGAGAGTGGATAGAGGAGTGTAGACTAAGGATTTCCAGGATATAGGGAGGGTTTTTGGTTCTGAAGACTTGGAAATGGAAAACACCAAGGAGGAATTGTCGTCGGGAAGTAGGATAAAGCCACTTCAACTCGGTGTACCAGAGTGAAACATGTGAATGCCTGGGGATCCCGAAAATGTATCTTATGAAACAATTCATGAGTCTCTTCAGTCTCATTTCTAGCCTGGCAGATAGCCCTCCATACACCAAACAGCCGCAGTCGATGTGGTGGAATACAAGGAGCTGTCTGTTTTTTAGAGAAATATAATCACGGAATCTCAGGAGTTGTTTAAGGGCAATTATGTTTTTTCGGGTAATCTGGGAGATATGGTTATTCCAGGAGAGGTTCTGGTCAAAGGTTACTCCTAGGTTTTTGACTGTAGAGAAAAAATGGATGGGACGGTTATTGAGGTTAAGTAGAGGAAAGTAAGGAAGGGAGCTAATGAGATGTCTGGTCCCGATGAGAATAGCCTTGTTTTTATCTGCATTCAGCTTTAGTTCATTTATTTCTGCGCATCTGTTGATGCAGTCGATATCCTCTTGTAGCCTTCGGGCAGCCTCAGACATCTCAGAAGGTTGGAATGATTGGTATATTTGGAAATCATCGGCATATAGATGGTAACTGGAGTGTTAAATGGCATCAGGAAGGTCACTAATATAAATAGAGAAAAGGGTAGGGGAGAGTGAGGAACCCTGAGGAACACCTCGTGTTAATTGAATGGGTGATGATGGAGGTTTGTTCGGAATTGTAACTGTCTGAGATCGATTGAATAAGAAGGAGAGGAACCATTTTAGGACGCTATTTGATATGGGCAGGCTTTGGAGTTTGGAAAGAATGATCTCATGATTAACGGGGTCAAACGCTTTGGAAAAGTCAAAATGAATTAGGATGGAGATTTTCTGTTTATCTATGGCAAATTGGAAGTCTTGGGTAATCCTTAGCAAGGCAGACTGGATGGAATAATGGGAACTGAAACCAAATTGTGAAGGATTGAGGAGATGGTTTTGCTCGAGAAAGCTGTTCAACTGAGAGTGAATCCATATTTCTAGAGATTTGGATAGAATGGAGATGGGTCTGAAGTCGGAAGCTGATGAAGGAGTTGGAACTTTGTTCAGTGGACGGACTATGGCTATTTTCCAGGATTTGGGAAAAATGGAATTTTGGAGAGAGAAATTATATATGTGTAGAAGTGCGGTTAGTAAGGCTGGAAGGCAGAGTTTGATAACTTAAACAGGTATTTGGTCAGGACCATAATCGTTCGTATTTAAGGGTGGCAGAGAGTAGGTCAGTAGGAGAGATATCGAGAAAATAAAATTTATCAGAATCAAAGGGGATATCGGTATTGGAAAAAGATGAGCGGTCAGATGGAAATGTGGATGGAAAATGGTTAGTGAAAAAAGAATTTACCGTGTTCGGATCAACTGGATACTGTGTGCAGGTTTTCGAGGTAACAACAGAGAGGTTCTTAGGGATTTTCCATTTGAATTTAGGGTTAGGTTCTTGGGATAAAATGTTATTAAAGTATTAGGCTTTGGCGCAACATAGGGTCATTTGTGTGAGATTTCATAGGGATTTAAATGTGGAATAATGCTGAGGTAGTCTAGTATGTCTGTATCGTCTTCTAGCAGTTTCTCTTCTCCTCATTAGTTCTCTTATTTCTGTATTGATCCAAGGAGCGGGAGGACGTCTAAAGATACGTATTTTTAGATGTGCGTAACGATTGAGGAAATCGAGGAGGTTGGAGGAAAGGCATTCAACCATATCATCGATGGAGGGGAGAGAATAGATGGATTCTAAGGAAGTGGAAAGTGAATCTAGGAAAGGGCTGATGTTTTCAGTGGTTAAGAAATCAAGATCTCTCCAAGAAATTTGTTTGGGTTTCGGTCAAGGAGTAGAGAAGTTGTATGTTATTTCAATAAGATCGTGGGATGAAAGGAAGGGAACTGGAATTTGCGTAGAGGATAATAGGTTATGGGGGGAATCAATAATAAATAAGTCTAGCCAAGTATCAGTGGATTGAGTGTGATGGGTGGGTTGAAAGGGTACAATTAATAGATCTAAGGAAAAAACTAGGTCGGTAAGATATGTTCTGTCCGGAGTATTTGAAAGGAGGTTGGTGTTTAGATCACCAGCAATAGTAATATTTTCGAAGAAAGGAATATATGTAAGGAGGGAGGATTCGAGAGTGGGATCAAATCGGACACTAGGAGGTCGGTAAATAACGATAAAGAGTAGAGAAAAGGTACTAAATGAAACTTGGACAAACAGATATTCTATGTTAGGGACGTCTGAAAGAGGAGATTTTAGAAGGACTTTGGCCGTCAAACTGTCATGTACAAACAATCCCACACCTCCACCTGTCCGTTCCATTCGATCATGACGGAAGAGGGTATAGTTGGGTAAGGAAATGGATAGGGAGGGAATATTATGTTTGAGCCAAGTTTCAGAAACGGCTATGGTATGATGGAAGTTAAGGTGAAAATAATCGAGGAATTCGTCATAATGTGCTAGAAGGGATTGGGAGTTAACGTGACAGGATATTAAGGTATTAGTCATGAAGAGGTCAGGGTAAGGACAATCTGCGGAGTGTGACAAAATGGTGTTAATATTAGTGGAGTAGGCACATTTTTAAACTTGCATAATGAGATATAATAACAAATTATGTACATATTGTTGATATGAATCTTACTTGACATCTTTAAATGAGGGTAAGAATAGAAAAAAGTAAAATCTGATTCAAAGTAAAATAAGGAAATTGCATCTTTAAAAAATATACCTAATAAGCAATAGAATAAATGATTATGAACTATAGAAATAAAAAATAAAACGATAACATGTTTAAAAAAGAAAATGAAAATAAAAGATATTCGTAAAAAAGAGGTTGGAGGGAACAGTGAGACCTATTTCATTCCAGCAATTCGATGTCTTCTTTTTTGGTGACGATGATGACCGGGGATCCATCCTGTCTTCTGTATCGTATCTTTCCTCCAGTGAACCGTACGTACCTTAGCATACCTGATTCCCTTTTCTGCCTTGCCAACCAGTATAAATGTTTATTACCTGGACTCATTTCTTCGCCCAGATAAATTCTCTCGTCGCTGTCCCGGTCCAGATGCAAAAGTCCCTCTTGACCTTGCGCAAGCGGATGACTTCATCACGCATCGTCTGGCGGACGAACCGCTCGACGATTGGCTGTAGCCTAGGCTCTTCTCTTCTGGTCCTTTTCCTCTCTACAAAATCCAGGTCTTCCACACCCAGCTTTATGCCTAGAGCTGCACTGATAGAGCACACCAAGCCCTCTGTAAATTTTCCAGCATTGGGTGTGATACCCCGTATTTCCATGGAGTTGGATAGCTGAGTTTGTTCAGCTTTGTTAAGTCTACCTCTAGAGTACTATTTCGAGATTTTAACTGTTTATTTTCAATGAGTAAATTTTCTATTATTTTCTATTGTTTCAATGCCATCTCTTCTATTTTTTTAAGTCTCATTGTTTTCAAAGGCGAGATCGCTTTGCTTTCCGAGCGAGACTTGAACTTCCTTTATGTCCCCGGCGATCTTTTTAACCTCAGCCAAAATAGAGGTATTGCTCTCTTCTGACACATCCACAGTTGCTGTACCCTGTTTACTTTGAGGTTTACATGATGTACAAAAACCAATTTTTTTTAGTTGCTGTTATACATCGGCTTCAGAGACGTTAATACATTTTCTATGATAAATTAATTTGCACGTAGTGCAAAGAAATGTAGATTTATCCTCTCTGGCAATCGTATTATTGCATTTGGGACATAGAGTCATCGTGAGCAACTGATTTACTGGATAATAATAATAGAGTAGATACCGGTAGAGGTGGTGGGGAGAGGTAGCTGTAGTGGGGTTAAGCACCTCATCTTACGCTCGGCTATATCACAACAATTTTAAATTGTTTTCTTACCTTATAGTGCTTATTAGGTGTTGATGATTTAATTCAACAGTTATTATTAATTGCCAACGCAATTAACATTAAGAGCACTTTAAATATTTTAGTGACGGTGAACTGAACTGTAATTGCACCACTTAAAATTTTACATGATTAAGAAGAACACCGATGGCATCACTTGAAGGCTAGGGCCAGACTGATTATTCTATTATTCTTTACACATTTATCATCAATTTTAATTATTTTATTTATTCATACCTTTAATACCAGGCTACACAATTAGCACAATTTATTCTGGTTATCAAACATACTTATTTGAGTATAATAGTTCACTCACTGAATATCCAACTGATCATTTTTTTTTACTATTTTACTACAATTTACTACCACTAAATAAATCTGGTTGAAGCTTTAGCTACTTATGCTATATGTAATGATAATTTATATAAATGCTAATTTATATTGATTCATCAAAGTTATTTTTATTTTATCCATAATTTCATTTATTTTAAAATTGACATCAAATTGTAGGACTTACTCAAATTTTCCCAATCTTTGTAAATAAATATTTTTCTTTTTATTATTTCATTGCCTAATATATTAGGATATCTTTGTGGGAGCAATATTCTTTTTATAAACCATAATATATTATTGATCAAATGAAATAATATATTAGCATATCTTTACTGTGGCAATAAAAGACATTTACATTTATATTTAAAGTGTAATCTCAGTATACAAAAAGGTGGAGAGTTTGTTTGTTTATAAATTTAAGACATAATTTAGATTTTTAAAAGGTAATTAAAATAATTTTTCTCTATTAGGCTACAGATATACCATTTTAAGAAAAACTTCTACATTTATTGGGCTTTCATTTTGTTTAAATAAAGTTAAGGTTTCTTTTGGGATTGATCTACCCCATACTCTTGATTTGTCAAAAAGTTTAGTGTGACATGAGATTACCGGTTCATTTGAGGAGGTCCGAGCCAAAGCCAATTGAAAGCTTAGGCTTGGAACTCCTTCAAATTGGACAATTAGTTAAATTTCTGATGGCCTGACATCTGTCCCTGAAGGATCTCTAGGTTTTTTGGAAAATACCAGTTTCCCTTAACTGCTTGTATATGCCTTTGATTGTTTGTCAGTTAGGCTGAAGCCTCTTAGGGAACCACTGTGCATACTCTTCATCTTATATGGCATTGCCACTGGAAAATCCATAATAAAACACCATGTCTGTGTATTCTGCATTAAAGAAAGGTATGATGGATGTACTTAAGTAGGAATGAGGTGAAGTACACTTCTAAAATAATAAATCTCCGATGGCCATGATGTGGATAAATATCTCTAATATCTGAACTGATTATTCATAATATGATAGTGATCAGCCTACTCTTCAAAACAAATTACACACTGAGAGGAGAGATTACTCAGGTTCAAACAATGGAAAAAAATATATCCTTTTTGGCAAAAGAAGTTTGTAAATGAGTTAATAGTTGACCCAAATCAAAATTAAATAAGTTTAAAATATTTTTATTTTCGTAATAAAAATTATCAATATTAACCTATTTTTACTCTTAAATTTAATTATTTCCATTGTTTAAACTCTAAAAGTAAACTGATATAATTTTTAATTCATAATCTTGTTTGTGATTATATGAACTTTGTTAGAATCTGGCAATAATTCCAATATTCCTTAAGATTTTGTAGATTTATCTATGAAATGTAATTGCTTGGGTCCTATTTTATAATGTGTGTATGCCTATATATTTTTTTATGTGTATGTGCTCATGTGGATATGGGTGTTTAAATTGGATTAGATCACAAGTTATTATACAGGTTGTCCCATAAGTAGAGTGAAGTATTTAAAGAGGTGATAGATAAAAGACCTCAAGAGCTACAAAACACTTTAAACAATGAGCCAATATTTGGCAGAAAAGTAGGAAATTAAAGTTTTATGGTTTTTTAAGTAAGTTACGTTTTTTGTTGAATAGGAAGTGATAACTAAAAAACTATTTAATTTAAGTAATTAACAATTGCTTCACAGTAAAGTTGAGGTTCATTTGGGGGAAAAAATATGATTTTATATCCTGCCACCCATGTTATCAGCAAAAATGACTACATTAAATTTTTGCAAAGCTTTTATCTCTTTTTTTTATTACCTGGGATGTATTGTAATAAACATAATTGCCTAAATACACATTTTTTTTTTTTTCACTGAACTGCCTTAGAGAGCACGCGAATATGATTTACTTTTTGTTCTTTTTTTTTTTCCCCTTTCCTTCCATTTTCCCTCATTAGCTTTTGTTTTCTTTCTTCTGTCCACACGACTCCCTTTTTCAATTTTTTCTTTCCCACAAGAACCTTGATTTCCTTCAGTCTCTTCCTATATCTTTCTCTGTCCAGACAGTGCTGGTCCGTTATTCCTAGTCTTTCCGTTTTTTCTTTCATCTGCTTAGTGCATAGTTTTGAACTTTTGCATCCTCGGATTTCCTGGAATATTTCCTTGTTTAGTCTTTCCGGGCTCATTGTTACCATATCTCCGTGGAATTTCAGTCTCCTGATCCTTCCATTTCTGTTTCTAGGTCCTTTGTGTCTTTTTAGATTTCTTGGTTGGGTCTTAGCCTGTATCCTTCTTGTGTCTTTTTGGGGCCATAGATCCTTCTTAAGATTCTTTGTTCTATTCTCAGTAGTTTTTCCAGACTGGGGAGGCATGTGGTTTCCGTCCCGTGTAGTATTACCAGTTTAACGACTGTGTTGTAATTTCCTATTTTCGCTTTTGTGGACAGGTTTTTCTTGTTATACACGTTACTAGTAGCAAAACTTAGTCTCTCTAGTTTGGTGATTCTCTCTTTCATAATTTCTTTTTCCGAACCATTCTTACATATATTCTCGTCCAGGTACTTAAATTTTTTCGTTACTTTTATTGGTCCGTATTTAATTTCTACTGTTTTCTTCTTAAAGTCTGGGTCTGTTGTCATTAGTTCTGTTTTTTAGTAAGAGATTTGTAGACCTGTTTTTTTTTTGGCTATTTCTGTCAATGTTTTTATTGGTCGATCGCCTCTTCTTCTGTTTCCGCTAAAAAGGCCAGATCGTCTGTGTCAGCAAGGTACCTTACTTTGAGGTGGTTGTTCTTGGCCCCTATTGTCACACCCGTATTATTGCTTCTCCATAGCTCTTTCATGATCTTATCCAGTACCACGTTGAACAGTATTGGGGAGAGTCCTATCCTCTCTTTGTCTGAATCCTGTTTTTATTTGGAAAGTTTTGCTGATGGTTCCTTTGAATCTTACCTTGGATTTGGTGTCTGTTAGTGTTAGTTCTATTAGTTTACTAGTCTTCTGGTCTACTCCTTATTCTTTCAGTAGTAAATACCATTGCTCATACCATCTATATGCTGATGACTCCCAAATTTATCTTTCCTTTCCGCTTACTGAGTTATTAGAAGCATTTACTAATATTCAGAAAGACCCAGATAGGATGAGTGCCTGGGCAAGCTTGAATAAATTAAAGTTAAACGCAATGAAAACTCAGGCCATTCTTATAGGTTCCAACTCCCTCCTTAGATCCATTTCCGCCCTTCCTTCCTTGATTATTAATAGCCAACCAATCTCCTTCACCTCCTCTGTAAAAAACTTAGGAATTACCATTGATCAAAACCTATCCTGGAAAACCAATATTGCTCATATCGCCAGAAGGTCAATTGGCACACTTAAACTATTCCTTCGTTCTCGTCAGCATCTCCCAAAACCTATCTGCAAGCTCCTCGTTTCCTCATTGATTTTCCTCAACTTTGACTATGGCTGTGTAGTATATGGCGGCCTCTCGTTGGTGCTTGAGGACAGACTGAAGAGAATCATGAACTGTTTTTTTTTTAGATTCGTCTTCGGCACTTCGAGATGGTCTCATGTGCCCTACCTATATTTCCCGAGTCAAAGTGGCTCTTCCCCTCTTTCTGCTGCCAATACTTCCTTGGAAATTTCTTATACCAAACGATCAACTCCCAGCACCCTTCCTATATCTACTTTCTCCTCCACTCAATAAAAACAAGATCCCGTGTTTCTGACCTCTATATACCATCCCATAGGACAAAAACCTATGAATTTCTTAGCCTGCTCCGTTGCCTTCTTGAATTCCTTGCCACATAACATCCGTCATGCCTCTTCCCTGTCAACTTTCAAAAACCTTCTTTTCCAATATCTCTTTACATCCCAAACGATTCGCAACCATAAATTTTATTTTATGGTTTGAATTTCTGAGAAGTAAATGGTGGTGTCTACTGTGTAAGTTTCAACATAAACATCAATGATCTTTGTCACCTAGTTTGACTATTACTTTTACTATTTATTTGTTTTTCTCTTTGCTTCATGTAATGCTTTTTCTTTCTGGGTATATATGTTTTATATGTACGTATTTTTTTTTTATTTTCATTTTATGTATTTTCACTTTATTTTCTCTATTTTTCCATTTCAACTATAACCACACTTGAGAAGTTTTTTTATTTAACTGATAGCATATTATTTAATAGTGCGAGTTTATTAATTTAGCCTACTTTTTATATGTTAACATCTAAACCAATGCCTTTCTGTTATTACTTTTTGTCTCTCTGTGTACCAATATGAGTATGTATGTATATATAGTTCTTTTTTTTTCCATTACACCACAAGTAATCCTGAGTTTTATTTTTATTTCTCTTAGTGTCTGCATATTATTATATAAATCACTGTAGATATTATTAAATTTTGTATTAAGCTATTTTTTTATTAGTTAGCCAATTGTTTATAAATTGTGTGGTTATGTGTATATAAATATGTAATTTCTTTCTTTTTTTTTCATCACAATAATAAGTAATTTTGAGAAGATCTTATGTTCATTTAATTTTTTTTTCTGTTAATTTTTTAGTGATTACATACTATTTTTTAAATGATATTATTAATTTATCATTGTTATTCTAAGGGGACTTAGTCCCAGAATAAAGTTCAATTTAAAAAAAATACACTTTATTTAAGACAATTTTTTTTTAAATGATTTTTTAAATATTTTTCATGTAAATTGGTTACAAAACTATGTTTTTCACCCAGATCTTTGTTGTAGAAATTTATCCTTATTTATAAGTGATAAATAAAATATTCCTGGTTCTAATATTTATGCTATCATACATTTTTTTTTATTTTAAACATAAATATTAGGATCAGGAATATTTAATTTGTCACTTATAAATAAGGATTGATTTCTTTTATAGAAATCTGGAAGAATTTACAAGGAAAATATTTTTAAAATCATTATTTAAAAATAAATCTTAAAAAGTGTATTTAGACAATTTGTTTATTTTAATACATCCCAGGTAATAATAATAAAAAAAAAAAAAAAAAAGCTTTGCAGAAATTTATTGTAGTAATTTTTGCTGAAAACACGGGTGACAGGATATAAAATCACATAATGTTTTTACATATCTTGAGGTGAATATCAGGTTTCTCTCAAACAAATCTCAACTTAATTAATATGGACTTACAGCTTATTAAACGAAGAAGTTTATCTAGTATCTGTAATATAATTGGAGGATGATTATACAGAATCGCAAATAAATTTCAATTTTTTTAAACACAGAACTTAGCTCAGCTTAGCCACTCAGAAGTCTCCTTTAAATAGTTTTTACCATTACAAACTCTTTATTTATTTCAAGTAGATTTTGTCTAGTTTACAGTGAAGCAATTGTTAATTACTTAAATTAAATAGTTTTTTTGGTTACCCCTTCCTATTCAACAAAAAACGTACTTACTTAAAAAATCACAAAACTTTAATTTCCTACTTTCCTGCTAAAAATTGGCCCTTAGTTTATATAAAGTTTTTTGTAGCTCTTGAGGTCTTTTATCACACCCTATATGTACAATCTGTATATACGTCATGATATTATGTAGCAGTAGGGATGGAGGTTATTAATAACTGGTTATCGATTATTCGTTTTTTTTTTTTTTTTTTTTTATCCTCGATTTAACTGGCCAATTATAACTTCTCAAAATAACCGGTTATGAAAATAACAGAATTTCTATTATTTTTTGAGGGACAAATTTTCTTAATTAAAAGGGGAAAATGAAATAGCTGGTATACCAGTTTTTTTGTTAAAAAAGTTTGTTGTTGAAAAATACGATATTAAATATTGAATTAAATTATTATTGAATTTAAACAACATATTTTTAAAACGTGCCATTTTTTAAATTAAATCAATATTTGAAATTAATTAAATAAATACATAAATTATTAATTTCATTTACAGATACAATAATTGTTTAATTTAAAATCATGACTCAATAAAGTTGAATGCCCACTTGTTACAAGTAATTCAAAACTCAGGGTTGGTGCTTTTGATAATGAAAAAAACACTGCCCATTTAATATTGAAATTAATACATATTAGAAAAACTTCAATATTATTATTAGAACATACATTTTTTTTTTTAAAGTCCAATTATTTTTGTCCGGTTATTGGACTATTAAAAAAACAATAGGTTATTAACAAAGCACTAAAATAACTGAAAACATCGGTTAACTGAAATGTAATTAACCGGTTTTTGGTTAAACTGCCCTGATAATCCCATCCTTACTAACTAGTAGTTAAATTTATTACCATAGAAAATAGTATTGTGTAATGGTATCATGTCTTGCATGATTGTGCACATAATTTGTGTTTGTTTTAATATTATTCGAAATGAACATGGTAACATTTTTTTCAATAGTAAAACAATATTTTTGTCTTCTGTTAATAGTTTACGGAACGAATTTTGGAACTTCCAGTGTTGCTGCGACATTTTATTGTTGATACTTTTCGTGGTGAAAGATTGGAAAATAACTATTTCAGGATTCGGGTAATACTATTCATGTTTTTTACTGTTATGTATGTATTGGTACCATTTGATGTAATCCCTGAATTTGTGTTTGGCATTTATGGTTACATAGAAGATATTTTATTATTCTTTATCATGTCCGGATATATATTAATCATATACAGAAATTATATTGCTACTGGATAATCTTGATAAACATTAATGCTAATTATTAGACTGTGATATAATTAGATTGTTTTCTTTATTTTTGTACTGTTTCATATTTTTGATTAATAAAATGCTAAGACTGAAATTATTAAGAATATTTTTTATTATTTAAAAGAATATTTTGTATAAAGTAACCAGAAACTGTCATATAGTTTTTAAAATGTAATGTTTGAATGAGTTAATGGTTTACGGAATGTTTTTGTAAAAAAAAATATATCTTTCTTTAAAAAAAGATTGTGACATGTAGTATCTATTATGTTGTTCGGAAATAGTTGCAGATTTGGGGCCTTGGACTGAATAAATGAATAGGGTCCTAAATCAACCCTAAATAAAAACGATCTCACATTGATAACTTTATTTAAATATATTCTTAACTTTTTAAACCAAATAGGCCCTCTTTAATCAATTGATAAAGAGTGGATAATGCTTTTAGTCTGGGAGCTTGTGTTCAAAAAGTTGACCTATTTCATACTAAGGTTTGTCTTGTTCATGCTATGGTTTCGAAATGCGAGGAAAAAACAATTTTGTTTCGGGGTTAGTGAATTACGAGGGCAGATATCTCGGAAACTAGAGAAGATAGTGAAAAAGTGAATATAATCATTTCTGTTTAAAATTTTGTCAGCTTTTATTTTACATGCATTGTTATTCCTATAATGCATAGTTTCACTGATATTTGTGAAAAACAAAAAAAAAGTGAACTTTTTGAATCATAAATTCAAATTTTTGACTTGAAATCCACGAGTATGGAGTAATTGACTTTTGTTTCGTGTCTTAAGACAATAAATATTATAAATATAATGGGTTGGTAGCTTTCTATATCTTTAGGCCCTCTTTATGCAAAAATTGTTGACCTTTATAGGGTCTCTATCTATCTTCCCCTGGCCGCCATTTTGTATTCCAGTGGCTATATGCTGGCAGACGTGCATTTTTCTTATCAGACCTGTGGATATGGTCAATTTTTAAGGATAAATCTTAGTCAAAATAAGTCACCTTTTTTGCCACTAGCTCCCAGACTATTAGTCTTGTAGCCAATCTCTCATATATTTTGCTAAATCAGGCATTAGATATTGAAAAATTCAAGCATTATCATGAAATAGAATCTTAAACCATGCATTATTTTTTGAAAAACTATGTTTTTAAAAACATTTGGTGCATATATCTTATAGGCCTGCATGAGGGTCTTGATTTCCATTTATATTGGAATCCACCCTAAGATATAAAAATCTCAACAATACTTAACCCCAAAACTTCTTCTTGTTTCCCTTACTCTTGTGACTTTCAGTGTCAAGTACGAGTCTTAATACACCTCCTCTACTCATTCCTGTACTCGGCCATTTGGTGTATCTGCCCTCTCCACGTCTTTTCCCTCATTGTTCCCAGACTTTCCGTGGGCTCCCTGTAAGTTATTCTGGATCGTCCCACAGGTCTTCTTCCTTCATCTTTGTTTAGCCTCTATATACCATTTCATCTTGCAGGAATCTGGCATTCTCCCAACCACCTGACTTGACGTCTATTTTTGCTTTCACGGAGACTATGTTACTGATATAAAAGTAATTAGAGGTGCAGAGCCCAGTGCAGACCACTTGGTTCTCATTGCAGATATCCGGATTGTTAAGCTGATCAAGAGTGAACCCAAAACATATGAAAGGATTCATATGGTGGTACTGCGGGATCCCTAGAAAAGAACCTTATATGCTGACTAACTTGACAATTGGCTCTTATGGACAGATCTGAAAAAGATTATAGACAAAATGTGGTCAGATATTAGATATCAGAGTGCTACCAGAGGGTAGTTTCTCAACAAGTTATTTCATGTTATTATTTTCTATTATCAAATTTACTAAATGTATTTTATTTTTTAATACAGTTGTAAATATTGTAAATAAATAAAAAAAAAAAAAAAAAAAAGATATTAGATGCTGTATGCTGAAGACTGCTACAGAGATATTCGCTATAAAGAAAATTGAAATGTAGGAAAAAAAACAAAAACAGATTAGTGGAGTGAAGAAGTTAAATATGCAGTGGCAAACGAAAAGAAAGTCTGGAAAGAATATATGTCAAATAAGTCTCTGAAAAACTTGCTATCTTTGTTCATAAGAGGAATATCGCAAAACAGGTTGTTAGGGTGTCAAAGAGGAATTCTTGGGAACAATTTGAAAGGGAACTAGACCAAGATTTTAGAGATAACATTAAATAGTTTGGGGAAAAAGTTAAAGGCCTTCGAGGAAAAATCATGAGAAATGAAAATGGAGATATAGTAACTGATACCTCTAGTATTCTAGAAAGATGGGAAAGGTACTATGGTGTGATGTTTGTAGAGCAAACAACAAGTTCTGAACAACCAATTTGAATCCATGTGGACAAGATAATGAACAAGAATAGGATTTAGACATAATATTGAAAGAAGAAATTGAAGTAGCCATAACGAGACTCATCCTTGGAAAAGCAGCAGGTTATTTTTGTTTAGAATCTGTTACTTGGTGTATAAACCTCTTTTCCACCTCAGTAGAGAAGGATTTTGATAAATGATGTGTCGACAAATAACAAATTTCATAAAGGAATAATGAATCCCGATTCGAGATATATAATTGGCCTACAATAAATATGTCAGTACTCAGTGGACTCAAAATTTGATGCTCACAACTTTGATTGTATGGATTTTTTCTCTTAGGGAACTCATTTCCAAGTTACAGGGCCATTTATAGTAATTTGTCTCAGTTTTTGACAAATTTGGTAAAAATCAGTGTTGGTTCACCTTGGTTTTATACCTTACCATGTAACCAAATTAAAGTTTATGTACTCGTTCAACACACAATTTAATGTTCTTTAATTTATTAAAGAGTACGTTTTTCGCTTTGATGCATCATTTAGGAGTTATAGTTGAAAAACCAAACAAAATATCAAAAAAATATGACTTTTTTGTCTGCAAAAAGTTTTCGCTTGGTGGCCCACGTTAACAATTTTGTTTTTTACGTGACTGAATCCTTATAAGCAAGTATAAAAAATAAAAACTTTTTTCTCATTTTTCGTAATGGATTTCCTATTTCGATCCTCAAATTACTGACCTAATATTCTTTAAATCAGCCACCATTTTTTGAAAGTAGCGGCTCTGGAATGGCAGACTAGGTTCTTTTTACTTAGAATAGCATACACTTTTGTAATTTACAATCAAACCTTTGCTTGCAATGAGGTCGATTTTTGGGCTCGGCCTCCAGAGCTATTAATGCCAGAAAATGCAAATTCCTACAAGTAGGACAAGAGCGCAAACAAATCCATGCAACATTCATTGATGAGGAGCTTACAGTTATGAATGAGTTCTCCTACCTTGGAACTGTGATCAGTGGAAATGGAAAAGTCCAACTAAAAATATCCCAAAAGATAAGAAGCTAATAAAATATATACTATTCATTTAGCAACACAATCATAGGAAAGAGGAAGGTCAATAAAAATGTCAAGCTCCACATTTTCAAAGTATATATGTGTCTATCCTGATGTATGCAGCAGATAGCTGCGTCCTTCCGGACAACAAATAGAGCCGAATAAATGCAGCCGAGATGAAATATTTGCGCATAGTGTCCTCAAAAACACGTAGAATAAAGAATGAAACTATGAGGAAAGAATTTAACATTCAATGAAGGAGACCCTGCAGAAGTAAAAGTTGGAATGGTATGGACATGTGGGCAGAATGAGTCTGAGCCTTATACAAATTTATTTAGACAAGACCATTAGGCACTAAACCTTGAGAAAGACTAAGGCTTGGCTATAATAGCTATACTAGTTGGGACAAGTGGGAGAAAATATATTGCAGGAGATGACAACTCTTGTGAGAGACAGAGCTAGATGGAGATACTGGGTTGGATTAACTTAACGCTTAAAGGCACAAGGAGAAAGTTAAGAATCATTACGTATACAGTCTTTCTTTGTATTTCTTGCAATTTTTCTGAGGAACATCATTTCTGCACACAGTTATACTTGAATTATTCTTCTTCAGAATTGCCTTCTAGCGTTCTGCTCCATGTAATAATATAGGCAGAATTATTGTTTTATAGATCATATTGGTATTTCTATTAATGTCGTTTTTGTCGGTTGATCCATTGTTGATTTGGTAGAAAAGCCCGATAGCTTTCCTTACTTGGTTTGAGATTTCTGGATCAATTCGAGTATCTCTGTTTATAAGTGTACCCAGATATTGGTAGGTAACCACGCATTCCATTATCACTCCATTGCAATTGATATTTAATACTTCTTAATTTCTCCCAATTTGCATTACTTTACCTTTTGTAGTATTTATATTCATCCCTTTTTGGATTAACTCCTCTCTCCATTCCATAACTGCTTGCTGTAGATTTTCTTAAGAGTTTGTTATTAGCACTAAGCCATCTGCAAATACAAATGCCTGTGTCAAAATAGGGAAGAGGTCCTATGCCCTGACAGTTGTCTGGAGAGTTCTTCTCTTGCAGATATTAAGAATCTCATCCATATATGTTATTAAGAGGAGGGGACTTAAGCTGTCACCTTGCTTGACACCCTTTTTAAAGGAGAAGAATCCGGACTCCTATCCACTAAGGTGGACCATCCCCTTAGGTTGCTGATAGGCTGACTTTATAGTCTCTATCAGATTAAGGGGTACTTTCTTTCTATGGATCGCATCTCAAATCTCTTAACATGAGACATTATCAAAGGCTGTCTTAAGGTCCAAGAAGGCAAGAAGAACCCAATAATCTAGAATCTAGAACCAGAATAAGCTGCTTTCTGACCTAAAAGACTGACAATGTATCACGTGTTCTCGTTAAGAATGATCATAGAAAAGGCTTGGGATTGAAGGATGAATATAATTAACTGCATAACAAAGTTTAGTTTTGATGAATTGTTTACAGGCAAATTAAGACCCTTGTGGACATATAACATACATTTCGCTAAATCATGTAATCTTATTTATAACATTGATAACTGCACTTATAAAAATAAATAATATATTTTGTGTTATAATGTTTGAAGTTAAGTTATTTGTTGTTTTATATTTTAGAGTTAAAATGTATTCAATTATAATTATATGGAATAATTTATTGAATATAGATTATTTGATTAAATTCAATCATTGTTTATTTTATTCACCCATTAAATCCTGCACTACTCAGTATAAGCTATTCTATCCTATGAATATTATTTTAGGAATCTCCTGAGATTTTTACATCTAGAAGTCCGTAAATATGAACCTCAATACTGATGTATGGTGTTGCAACTGTTCTCTGGTTTTAACAAGGCTCATGGCCAAAGCCAACATTTTTATGCAGCATAAACCTTATAATATTGTTTTTTTTTTTTTTTGTTTTTTCCCATTAAATTGGTAAATCATGTTTTACTATATAAACTTTTTATATTATGTAGAGTGTCCCGTAAGTTGGGGGAAATATTTATAGGAGTGATAGTAGACCTTAAGATCTACATAAAAGTTCATATAAACATCTGTTCGATTTTGGGCCAAAAAGTAGGAAATTCAAATTTTGTATTTTTTTAAATAAGTCATGTTTTTTGTTGAATAGGAAGCGATAACTAAAAAAAATACTTAATTTAAGTAATTGCCAAATGCTTCACCACAGTAAACTAGACAAAATTTACTTCATATGAAAGTTAAGTTAGTCATTGGTAAAACCATTTAAAGAGGACTTCTGAGGGGCTAAACTAAGCTAAATTCTGGTTTTAAATAACTCATAAATTATCCGCGATTTTTTTTTTTTTTTTTTTTTATCGTCCTCCAACTATACTACATTTACCTCACTTCTAGGAAAAAATCCTCATTTAATAAGCATTAAGTCCATATTAATTAAGTTGAGGTTTATTATGGAAAATTTGAGATTTTTGTTATAATTAATAAACTTTAGCTCTTCTTGCGTGCCATATGCTGCAGAATAAACCTTAGACTTATCCAGCTCCTATCTAATCTAATGGCGTTAAATCCAGAGATTGTGGTGGCCATTTAACAGGTCCGTTTCGACCAACCAACCGGTCTCCATAAGTAGCATTTAAATAATCAGTGACACTATTAGAAAAGTGAGCTAGAGCACCGTCATGCATAAACCACAGCCTTTGACTAATGCCTAGGGGAATATCTTCTAGGAGTTGATAAAGATTATTTTACAAAAACTGCAAGTAAGATATACCTGACAGCCTAGGTAGAAAAAAGAAGGGAGCAATGATGTTGTCGCTTAAAAGACCACACCAGATATTTAAAGAAAATGTATGTTGATGATGTCCAACAGCAGTCTTATGAGGGTTTTCTTCAGCCCAAGTATGGGTATTTCGAAAATTAAGAATCCCGTTTCTTGTAAAGTAAGATTTATCAGAAACCAAAATGCAGTTCAGGAATTTAGGATCTTGTTTGCATTGTTGAATGAACCACTGAGAGAAATTTCTGTGCTTGTTATAATCTTGTGTTAACAAATCTTGCCTACTCGATATGTGAAATGGATACAATTGTTGTTGGCGTAAAGTTTGCCATACGCTGGTGGAGGAAACATCGAAACCACGTAACAATCTTCTGGTGGTACTACTAGTAGGAGATAACTGAACAGCATCGAGTATTTCTTCTTCAGCATTTGAAGTTCGTCAAAATCTTTGTCGGCTGGCATTTACTCATATAGGTTTTAGTGTGCCATTATCCCCAAGGCATCTTTCAATGGCCTCAAACATTTTACAATTTGGTATTCTTCGGTTAGGAAATTTTTCACGATATCTTCGAACAGCAGCAGCACCATTTCTATGTACCTCGCCATAAGTTAAAAGTATGTCTGTTTGTAGATATTTCAACTATGGTAGATATTTTTACAATTTTGGCACGCTATGGCGGTTTTATCTTCCTTGGTAACAGCTACCTTACACAACGGACATGATGCCATTATGAACTGTTGAGTGCACCTGAAATGATTGGAATAATTGAGTGGAGAGTTGTGGGAGTATACAGCTAACATACTCTTATCATAGTCAGTCAAATATGGTATTAGTAATCCCTAGCTCGCTTCTTCTTTTGTAGTGACAGTAAATATTCTAATTCAAGATTCACTATTATTGCTGTTCATTGTTTATGCAGTAAATACTCCACTGATTAATTGTTAATAATATTATCAGTATTAATACTCACAAATTGGTGATGTAAGTGTTTAAAAGAAGGAAAAACACAGAACATACTCAGTAATTGACAGCCGGAGCCAGACTGAATGTATAATATGCAATATGCAATATAGATTTGCCGAATTGCATCTGAGTACACTGATTCCTAAAGATATTTCCTTAAGCATCTGTTTAAGAACTGTATGTAAAAAAAATATGCAGTAAATAAAAATCTGACTGCTCATAGCTCAAAACGCCAGCCATAAGTACATAGCTCACAATGTGTCTTTGAATAGACCTTTTTTCTGGGAGAACAGAAAAATGAATAGAAGACTGTGGAGGTGGTGGATGTTTAAAAAAATAAATAAATAAATTATTAATTCCACTTCACCTAATCATAGGCATTAATAGATCTCAAATAAAATATTTGATTACCTTTTTTTCTTTTAATTAATATAGAATTTAAAGGTCATGAATAAAAACTAATAGCAGTTAATACTATATTGAGAAAATAATATAAATCAAAATATATGCACAACCAAATAACATAAATTGAAAATATCTCCCTTGATGCAATTAAAAAATAATGCATAATTGAAAGGAACATAAAAATACCTTTTAAATCGAATTTACAAATTATACAGACCAAATTAATACCTTTGATAAAAATAAATTTATGATATTAATAAAAATAATTATAATTAAAGCAATGTATTTAATTGATAAATTTATTATTGAATACTTGATGGTTGACTGTTGTATATTATTGAATAAGGAGATAGTCCAGGATGGCGGTCATAATAAGACTAAGGGTCTGTTCTAACAAGCAGTGCTAAACTGTTTTCGCATGTGCATGTTTAAACAAGGCCCACACCAGGTTCTTCACAGTTAATCCGCTGTACCAACAAACAGTCCTGGACTGTTTAGCATGGGCAGTGCTGGTTAGGTGTTCCAACAAGCCCTGAACCAGGACAGGTAGTCATTTTCTTGGTTCGAAGCAGTCAACTTTTAGGAGAATGTACTAATAATCCCAGACATGCACAAAGGTTCTCACCCAAATTAAGGAGGTGGGGGTCAGACTACAACAGCGGCAAGTGTCAAATGTAAAAAATTATTAAGTGTGAAGTGACGCCTAAATCTGCTAAAAACTAAAATGAAGGTATGTAATTCTTAATTGCTTCTCTTCAAAATTAAATTTTTATTTTAATTAATAATTGTTAAAATTGGCTTTTCAAATTTATTATGAAGTTTGTAATGATTATGAATATTTAAGAAATAAAAATTCTCTTTTTATTTTTTTATTATCTTCATTTAACAGTAATGTTGATCTAAAGTGTTGAAATATAACAGATTTAAGACATGGTCCAGGTATTTAATGTAATGATCAGACTAAAAAAGTTGTGTCAAAGGCTAGACTTTGTAATGGCAGTTTTGAATAAAAGGGTAGAACAAAATATTTTTCAAAACTATTCACAACAGCACTACTAATGAAGTAATTAATTATATCTTTAGTAAATTACAAATTTTTAAAAATAAATTCTATCATTTAATGTGTAGTTTACACAGTGGCCGGGTTTTCACTAAACATTTTCTGATTGAGATTCATTACCGAAACTTCATTATTTTTAAATAAAGACAATTAATGAATGAAAATGAAAGATCTTTTTGCTCAAAGATTTAAGCTTTTAATCTTTAATTCAGATAAGAAAAATAATTATTATCTGACTTTATTTTAACATCTGACCTTTGTATCTGATTTCTTTTTCAGATGTATTGGTTGTTATATGGCTGCCACTATAAACAGAGCTTAAATGAAGAACAAACAGGACAATGAAGAAACCTAAGAAGAATATGGAACTAAAGATAAGTCCTACTGAAAAGATCAGACTGTCGTATGAAAAGACTGTCAATAAAAAATTGATTTTTTTTGGGGGGGGTATTCGAATTTTCCATACAACCTGGAATGAGTTGATTAGGGAGAGAAATAGGGATTATACCTTATGGGTTACTTGTGGTTCACAATCAATTCGGTCACACTTGTTCATGGAGTGCCGGATGCATCTGGGTTTATCCGAAAGACTGTTGTCAGCGTTTCATGAACTAGTGTGGCCGAAGTGATTGTGAAGCACGTGTAACCCATGCTGTCTTTACCTAAATAATTAAAAAAATGAGATATTGATAAAATCTAATTGTTTATGAATGGGGAAGGAGGAATAATTAATTTTTTTTGTTTTTAACTATTCTTGTATAATTTGGTCACTGATTTTTTGTTTTATGTATCCAGATCACTGAAGGATTTGTTTCTGATTTGTTTGTGTTTATCATGATTTAATAACCGTTTTCTATTTAGATTATGATGTATTATTTTTATTAATATATAGCTAATTTAGAGTCCTTCGGATTCTATTACCATGATTTTTATGCTTTCAGAAGTTTAGCTCTATAATTTTTTTGAAATTTAAGGAGGAACAAATATTTTGTATTTGTAGCTTTAATATGGTTTTCAGGTGTATTTTAAGTTGCTAAAATGTTTTTCAATTTTGTAATCATTTAACAGTTTCTCTGTTACTGTTTTCTAATAAAGATCATCAATAATCACCTAGCGTTATAATGTTTCATATATTTATTTTTGTTTTAAATATATTGTTATCTTTAAAATGGTTTATATTTGTTATGTAGTTTAAGATTACCTACTGAAAAAAATAATGTTCTTCAAAAGTGTAATTTTTTATCGTAGTTGAATTTAAAAAATAATAAAGTGTTAACTATCTTAATTTAAAGTTAATGTAGTTAACAATCTTTAATTTATTTAAAAATCAAGTAATCATTGCCTCCATTTTACCTCTGATTTCCTCATTTCCCATATCAGGATTTAATGCTAATTATTTTCTCAGTGGTTCTGCGCATGCGTTAGCCTTAGTTAAACATACATCAGGTTGTCTCTTATAAAATTCACTATTAATAGTGACAGTATTCAAGTTCAATGTGAAATAATAGTGTTATCAGTTACATTAACAATTAAGTTTGATAAGGAACACAAAAATTAGGTGAGTAATCACTTATTTACAGCTCAAGAGTGAACAGTGTAAATAGTCTTCAGGTTAGTTATTGATTACGGCCGGACATACACATTGGTAATCCCACTAGTGGGCTGCAACCCTCCGTCGGAGGAAGGCCTGTGCTAATCAGTCCTCTCCAAGCACGCGCATATATTTTCGTGTATAATACATATACTTTTTCTCGCTTCTCTTTTACCAATTTTTACTTTCAATTTTAATATGAAATGCTTTATTATCACGTGCTAATGTCGAGCAAGGGCAAAAACATTAGGTCCAGGAGCCTCGATACTACAAGAAGTTCTCCTATTAATAAAAAGGAGAAGGCGTTTGAAAAGAAACACCCCACCAGCCACACCAGGGAGCTCCATTAAACAAGTGGAACGCCAACCTGGCTCCTCACAACAACACAACAATAATGAGACAACTCAGGCTGGTGAAGAATTGCCGTTTTTCACTCTTAACCCATTTCAAGTGCTATCAAAAACACAAAACGAACAAATGGAAGCCGCATCAACCCCCAAAGAGCCCAAACCCCCACCAATATTCGTTAGGAATATTAAAAATTTTCAGTTAATGTGCCATCAATTGAATAACCTAGTGGGCTCAGGAAAATATTTATGCCAAAGCCGCACCAATGAAATTAAATTAATGCCTGACACTCCAGAAACCTATAGAAAAATTATATGATATTTATCTGACACCAAGGCTGATTATCACACATATCAACTGCGTCAAGAGAGGGCGCTCAAGTTTGTTATCAGAAGACTGCACCCATCAACGCCAACAGATGCTATAAAAGAAGAGCTCATGGGTATGGGATTCTATGTTCGACAGATAGTGAACATATTCAAGGAAGATAAAGAACAGCCTGGCATAAAAAATAAAATATCGCTTCTACTATTCTTCGTTGACCTTGACCGAACACCCCAGGTCAAAGACATCTACAAGGTCAAATGCCACTAGTGTTGTAGAAAAGCCTTACACCAAGGGCGACATCGCTCAATGCCATAACTGCCAGGCATATGGCCATACAAGGTGGTATTGCCAACACATTCCTAGATGTGTGAGGTGTGGTGAGCAGCACAAAACAGAGGACTGCAAGAA
The DNA here is from genome assembly GCA_928085145.1 of Nezara viridula. Lineage (NCBI taxonomy): Eukaryota > Metazoa > Arthropoda > Insecta > Hemiptera > Pentatomidae > Nezara > Nezara viridula. The sequence goes on along the minus strand of OV725078.1, from coordinate 172,546,556 downwards.
GTCTAGAAAATCACCTGCAGTATGCGCTTTATGCCACCAAGAGCACCCAGCCAACTATAAGGGTTGTCAAACATATAAATAAATAAAAACAAGAATGTACGCAACTCCTAGAGAAGAAGGGACATCCAGGCCACCAAGACAACCCTCTAGAACAGTGAACAGAAGAGTGTCCTATGCTCAGATGTTCAAAGGAGACACTGTAAACACGCAATCTCAGGCCCTGGCACAAGAACCTCAACCTCAAGAATTCACACATCAACCTCAAGACCCATATCCCTCTATTCCTGAACCTAGGTTCAATACCCAGGCATTCATTCCTCCTTCCAATTCCACTGACCTCACAAGCCTATTGGAATCTTTCCTCTCTGAATTTAGATCTCTCATCACCCCTCTTATTTCATACTTACCAATGTTATATCCAGCATCATTCCACCACTAAGAAATCCATAAATGTCCTCAACCAAATCACTTTCCATTCTCCTATGGAATTCGAAATCGCATAAACGAACTGACAATCTTATTACATGACAAAAATATCGACATAGAACTAATAACTGAAACCCGACTAACCAACAAAGGACAAATCAATGTTCCCAGCTACAATATTTATAGAACCGATCATCCTGATGGAACACCACATGTTGGCACTGCCATAATTATCCATCGATCTCTTTGCCATCATTTCTTTCCCTTACCGACCCATAATTTACTACAGTCCACTGCCGTAATAAGTCAAGCTTCCCTTTACCCAATAACATTAGTTGCGCCATATTCCCTGCCTAAAATACCCATTTCCAAATCCCAAATAATTTCCTTCCTGAATTCTTTAGGACACCACTTCCTCCTAGGTGCAGATTTAAAAGCAAAACACCAGCAATGGGGAGCCAGATCCACAAATTCCCAAGGACGAACATTGCTGATCCAGCAAGCTATGTGCTGAACTGCATTCTCACCTAATCGTCCCAAAAAACCCCATATTATAAATCCTCTACCCCAAGACCTATTGGACCTTATCCATCGCAAACAATGCTCTGGCATAGAATCAGGCATCCAGATGACCGGAAATCGTATAATTATTATTCCAAACAGGTAAAAAAGAAACTGGATACCTTTAGAACCCAATCCTACTATTCCTACCTTTCCTCATTATCTGCAAATGACAACTCCCTCTGGAATATAACTAAAAAAATTCTTAAATTCCAGTCCATTTCCCACCCCGTCTGCCGTGATGATGGTTCCTGGGCTTCGTCAGTTGTGAATAGTGCTGAAGAGTTTGCTAAACATATATCCTACACATTCACTCCTCATCCCGAACTCCATTCCACCCACACTCCTGAAGTTACAGAATTCCTCTCTTCACCAATTCCGCTCTTTCTACCTCCAAAACCTGTTAACCTCTCTGAGGTCAAATTCCTTATAAACAAATTAAAACCACGAAAATCTGCTGGATATGATCTCACTTCACAAATACTTAGACAACTTCCCAAAAAAGCAATTATATCCCTGACCTATCTATACAATTGCATCCTCATACAACCAACTTTCCTTTTGTGTGTAAACACTCTATAATTGTTTTGTTCCCAAAACCAGGTAAACCTGTTAATAACACATCATCCTATAGACCGATAAGCTTACTCCCGATCCTCTCAAAAATCTTTGAGAAAATCCTTCTCAAATGCATTCTACCCATACTCGAATCCCACAACATCCCTTCTCATCAGTTTGGATTCCGCTCAAGACTCTGACAAAAAAAAAAAAGATAATAAAATAAGTTTTAGTAAATATAATTTTCTATCTGAATTTTACTTGTTGGGCCCCTGGCTTTACCAGCCTTTCGTCTCTAAAGAGATAAATCGCACTATAAAATTGTACAGGTGCTCATCTGTTTTGAGTTGCTAACTCATTCATATAAATAACCAGGTGATTCTTGAAGTTTTTGGAGGGGGTAAATTTAAATCTATAGGAGTGGTAAGTTTAAGCATAAAAGGGTTGATCATATATTTTTAATAGTTGATGATACAAATCATTGTAAAATAAAGCGTCTATTAGGGCTTAATGGGTGCTTAAAATTTTTTATTCTTTATATTGTATTGAGTTTTAATACAGCCTGCCTCACTGAAGGGCATTGGTAGTAGGGCTATAGTATTCATTCACACAATGTGTACATAAGAAATGAAAATAAATAAAAGTAAGAAAAAGAAAAAAAATATATATATATATATAAATAAAAAGATAAAGTAATGTATAAACAAGATATACAAGATAAGTAAAATAACAGAATAAAGCCGAATGATAATAAAATAAATAAAACAAACTCACAACTATGTACATTGGCCCAGGGGACTCAGAATCAAACTTTGATCCCAGTGCTTCTCTCCCAGCCGCGTCACTGGTATTGTAAGCCAGTGGAGACTGACAGAGGATTGTCTTGTAGATTAATAGTTTGACTGAAAGTTGACATTTTCTATTGATTAGTCTATATAGTTGGCCATATCGTCGGTTAAGCTGTTGTCTTTTAAGTCTGGTATGTGGGTTCCATGTTAGTCTTTTGTCTAGAAGATAAAGTCTATAAGATACCGAACTGCGTCGGAGAGGTGAATTGGTATGGAGTTGAAATAAACTGGTGAACAGGACTTGCTCCGAAGGGTGAAGGTGGTGTGTTTGGATTTGGATTCATTTACTTGGATGCGCCACTTATTACATGAGTGTTCAATAAGAGAAATGTGACTTTGTAGGTTGAAGGATGCTGTTTTAGGATCTGAATTGGAAAATAGGATGGCTGTGTCATCAGCTCCCTCGAGGAACTCCCGCTTTAATGGAATAACAGTTGGAAAATTCGGTTCCACAGCGGACTTGAAAGGAGCGGTCAGAGAGATAGGATCGAAGTGCTAGATATAAGGACTGAGGTAGATAGGTTTTAAGCTTGAAGATCAATCTGGCATGCCGTACCCGGTCAAATGCTTGCGCAGTGTTCAGAAATGCACCCGAGAAATATTGCTTACTTTCTAGGGCCGAGGATATATGGTCAACAACTTGGAGGCCTTGTTGGATAGTGAAATGTTGGGAACGAAATCCGAATTGGTGGGTGTTAAGGTTTTGAAATTCTATTATGGGTAGGATTCGTTTCAGTAGAATCTTTTCAAAGATTTTTGAAAGGATGGGAAGTAGGCTTATTGGTCTATAGGATGTTGTGTTATTAGAAGGTTTATCTGGTTTCAGAAAAAGGATGATAACAGTGTTTCCATAAGAGAGGAAAGTGGGTAGTTCGTAGGATACAATTGTATATATAAGTGAGGAATGTGATTGCTTTGGATGGAAGTTACCGAAGGATCTACGGGATTAGAAGGTCGTATCCAGGAGATTTACGGGGAAATAGTTTTTGTAAATGATATTTGACCTCAGAAGGATTAACTGCTTTTGGTGGTAAGGAGAGTGGAAAGGGTGAAGAGAGAAATTCTTCTACTTTTGCAGTGTGGGTAGGATGGGATTCCGAATGTGGGGTGAATTTACAGGAGAGGTGTTTTCCGAATCCCTCAGCTTTGTTTTCATCAGACGCCGACGAGGAGCCATCACCTCGACGGAGAGGATGGGGAACATGGTGGGATTATAGGATTATTTTGGTGATGTTCCAAATAGAATTGTCATGAGCGGAGAGAGGTAAGGTAGTTGTTAAAATATTGAGATCTGAAGTAGGATAATTCCTGCTTCAGTGTTTACAGTTATAATTATAGGAACGGCGCTCAGCTGGATGTCTAGTGCGTATCCATAATGATCTGGCACGGCGTTTGATATGGATTAGGAGGTGTTGAGGTAACTTATTTTCTTAAGGATCTTTGGTGAGTGATTGGGATTACACGGTGGGTCAGACCCCTTATCGTGCAACCCCCCTCCCCCCCACATCCCTATAAATTGCATATCGTTGTGTTCCTTGTAACTATTTATTAAAAAAAAACCAATGTTCCCACAAAAAAAGTGAACGCACTTCCCCAAAGATGGCGGGTTGACGACTTTGACTTTAGTTAGTTTTTTGATCACTGAGAATCAGCACTTGGCTTAATTTCCTTATGGTTGGTCTTTTATTAAACTGAATATTCATAGAATAATAAAACATGAAGACATATTTAAAAATAATTGGTTTAGACTATGAAAAACACCAGTAAAGTCAAACATTTTATCAAAAAAAATTTTCAAGTTGGAAATCAAGGGTTGTTTGTAACTAAACGGCCAACAATAACGCAAAATTTGCTGAAATAAATAATATTTTATTTTATTTTTTTATTTAACTTACTTTATTCTATACGGAGGTCGTTTAACTAGACAATCTCGGAAAAAGGAAAAGAAAAAGTATAGTATGTATATAGAAATACAGAAAATAGAAAATGTATCTATGGTAGAAGTAGGAAAATAGAAAATAATATGTAATACAGAAAATAGAAAATGTATCTCCCTGCAACACTTATGGAGACAAGTAGTACTTGTTTTATTTATTTCTTATTTCAGCTTTCTCAATTTCTTCCCTCCTTCCTTTCATTCCTTTTCTCTGTTTTTAACTCTTTATTATATTATACATTATCTGTACATCTTGATAGACTTTACAATATCTCAATTTTCTATCTAACTACTCCATTCTCAATGTCTTAATTTTACTATTTATTTTTATTTCTTATATAACTTCATATTTCTTTTTTATGTTTTACATTTTATTCTAAGATTCCCATTTTAACACTTACGTCACCCTTTTTGATTATGGCTACTTCATCATTCCACACTTTGTAACGGTTATTATTATTTATCTCTTAGTTCTTACTATTGTCATTATTCTAACAATTTCATTTTACTTTATTTTTTTATAATTTTTTTTTTTACCTTCACTACTTATGTTTCTCATACCTTGTTATCTGGTTATTTTCTTAGCCCTGATGAAGGCCTGAACTTCAGGTCGAAACATCGGCATATGTAAAAATAAATATTATCATTTATTTTTGCCTTCTTTTTTGACTGACCACCCCAACTATTCTTCTCTTCAAAATTTATAGTAGACAGATGAACAGAATATTTCAAGATACTGCTAAAAGGAGGTCAAATGCAGTTTGGCATGATATTAAGTGGACGATGGAAGTTTATTATGTTGAAGACCACTTTATTTTCTATTGTTACTGAAGGTTCACATTGGGACTATCTTCACTTTGAAGCAGGTTATAGAGAAGTCTGTCGAGAAAGGGAAATAGCTCTCCTTCTGTTTAGTGCATTTGCAAACGATTTTTTAAGAAATCTAAAAGGAAAACGAGCTTTTTCTGAAAGACAATTAGATATTTGCACAATCCAAAGTGTGAGGCACAAAGAAGATAGAGAGCTATTTTTCTTTCTAGATGGACGTCTTTATAATCTGCCTTAAAGTGAAGATAGTCCCAATTTGCAACTTCTCTTCCAATGTATAACTTAGTTTCTCAACTACATCGCTCTGGCAATCGACAATATTTCTTATTCTAGCTTCTACGATTCTTGAGTAGATTTTCTTTGGTACACCAAACAGGAATAAATCTCGATGGGAATTACATTTCCTAGTATCACCTTTCTTGTAAAGGTACAAAACTACAGTCCTTATCATTTTCTAATACATTTGTTGCCTATGTCCGTGCAGCAGTTCGGTTTACTTTGTCCGGACCACCAGGCTTGCCAATTGCTTCGAACAAATCTTTCTTGCTGATAAATGTCTTCACTATAATAAACCTGCATCGTCCCCTTAAGATCATCAAAACTTCTTCAGCATTTGACTCCCTTTTAGCAGCATCTTGACATATTCTGTTAATATGTCTACTGTACATTCGTTTAGCCATATAATGGATACTGGTCCTTTTTTTTTCCGAGATTTTGGCACTTCCTTTCTTGTTCACTTGATGTATTTTTCCAATTTTTAGGTTCAATTTCCCGTTTTCCTTCATTTTGAGACCAAATCCAAATAATCAATCAGTTCCGGTTACTAGAAGAAGTTATAGTTTCGCCATTTCCATCTTTATTGTGCAAAGGGAATAATGCATTCAATATCAAAATTTCCTATTTTTTTTATAATATGGTCCAACTTCCGAACAATTTATTCCGGAAATTCATAACAATAAGTTTTACTAAACAACCCGGCAACTATTCATTATATGTAGTTCAGATTAGGTATGTATTATTTTAGTTTATAAAACAGGTATTGATATGACTCATTTCCTGGAAAGTATATACAATTTCAATTACCTCTATGAATCAGTAAATATACAAAATAAAGTGTTAAATTGCTAACATTAAATAAAAAATTCAAGATAATCAGCAAAGTATTTTTAATTAAGTTTCATTATTATAGTAATATCATGTTTACAATAGATGTCTACTTACATGACCTCCGTATAGAATAAAGTAAGTTAAATAAAAAAATAAAATAAAATAATAAATTTTTAAAAAAATTGTTTAATTTTTTTGACAATTAAATAATTGCATTAATATTTGTTTCATTAATAAAACCAATAGAACGTACCAAAAACGTGATTATATCACTATAACTTAGCCATTTATGTGTACAGAATGGTGTGGTAGGGGCTTGTAGGCACCTACGTCGGCACCGCTTTTCTTCCGCATAAGTGCATTTTCTACAGAACTGCTTCAAATATTTAAAAAAGTAATCAGTGTTCTAGAAAGAGAAATATATTCTCCAGGTTTATTCGCATTTGGCGTTATGTTACGAAACAACGCTTGATTTCCAACTTGAAAATTTATTTGTTAAAATTTTTGACTTTACTTGTGTTTTTTATTGCCTAAGCCAATTATTTTTTAATATTTGTTCATGTTTTATTATTCTCTGACTATTCAGCTTACAATTGCCCAGGCAAGGATTCAATCGAGGTCTTCTTGAATCTTGGCAAATGCTACCGTTAAGTCAGAGGAGATATGCTTGAACCCTGGACAACCCCTGAGGGTAAAGAAAGGAAGGTAGATAGTGGTTGATTGGGAACGGAAACTGCTTGGGTACATTGTGAGAGGAAAGACTAGAACCAAGAGATGGAACTATTGGAGAAGGATAGTGATTTTAGTTTAGGAGCTACCGACCATTTCATTTGACGTAAGAACTTAAAGCAAGTAACGATTTTCAATTCCAGCAACTGCACATGCACACACTATACATGAAAAAGCAGGAAAATTTCCGAAATTTTCGTAGTTCTTTGGACCTGACTCCGAAACTATGCAATTTATCGAAATTATTATTATATTCAAAGTAAAACATGATGAAATGAGGATTTAGATGATTTTCACTGTTTGCTTATTTAACAAGAATTATCTGTTTTCTTCGGTTTCTCCCCGAAACTCATACATAATCTGTGCATCTCTCGAAGAAATGCACTTTGAAAATGCATCAAATTTTCTATGTACTTCCTGTAGACACGATAATATGTGAGAAGATTAAGCTGCTGTTAAAGCGCATGGAATCGAACGCGAATTTTCTTTTTGTATCTCCCACTCTCAACTCAAGTGCTTTTATATTTTCAATGCATTTGATTCGGCTAATTTAAATATTTTATAACAAAACTAAAATGTATAAACAAATTATATAGCTTTTATATATTTTGTTATCATAAGAGACTTAAACATCCTTCTGAATTATAAAAAAAATTATTATTATTTATTTATTTAGAAATATAATAACCTGTCACGTGGACAATAATTATAGTGATATATGAACACATTCACACCATATATACAGAAGATATAAAATTAACAAAAGTAAAATAATAAACCAAAACTATGTACAATAAAAAAATAAAATAACCTAAAGATAAGTAAATTAAAAACACAGTCATACCTATATACAATCAGGCAGGGAACCCCAAGCCAGGCTTCTCCCTCCAACTATAGAAGGAAAAGCAGGACTCTAAGAGATCCCTGCACTACTCTCTGAACCTCGTGATTGGTGCTAAAGCCAGTGGAGTTCGAGCAAGAGCGCTATGCTAAAATAAATAAAAAAAGTAGTAAAGCTGTTAGTTCGTCAACGTGATTTTTAACACCATTGCATTCCAAAGCAGAATAGATATGGGTTTTGGGATGTGAGTCATTAAGGATTTTTTAAAGGAGGGATGAGGTGAGATACGAGATTGGTGAGGAGTGATATGAGTGGAGTAACTAGAGATTTAAAATCGGTGAGGAAAGATGCTAACAAACTGATGAGATCTGTTGCATTTGAAGGAGGAGGAATTTGAGGTTGTTGATGATTAGGTATGTTAGGATGAATAGAATATTGAGGTTGGGGCTGAGGTAGTTGCTGCGGCAGGGCTTCACATGTATTATTTGGGTTCTTACCCCCAATTAGCTCGGAGTATGATAAATTATTATTAACAATTCTAGAAGGTTATCTTCTTGGTCTGGTTGTCTCATCTTGATTCCGGTTCTTCTGGTATCTGGATTTGAGGCTCTTTAAGTTTGGCAGCCTTTATAGTTGGCACATCTAGACATAGGGCACAAACTGCAGGATTTTGTATAGGTTTGGTGCACTCTGCTGATATGTGTTGTTCACCACATTTCACGCAACACGCCAAATGGTGGCAATAAGTCTTCGTGTGGCCATACCCCTGGCAATTGCGGCACTGCAAGATTTCCTTCTTGGGGCATGGCTTCTCTATCTTAACGGTAGTGTACTACAATCTCTTGATTTCGTATATTTTTTCAATACTAGGTGAAGGCTCTAGATCCACGAAAAATAAAGGTAGTAGAAATTTATTTTTTACTCCAAGCTGCTCCTTATTCTCCTTCAGAACGTTGGTTATCTGACGTACTTTGAAACCAAGCGTCGTTAGTTCTTCTGTTATTACTTCAGTTGGGGTTGAGGAGTGAAAATTTCTCATCTCCACTCGTAACGATCTCTCCTGTTTCGTGTGGAAATTTGCATTCGTTTCTGACAGCTATTTCACAATTTTTCGGTAGGTTTCTGCAGTATCTGGTGTTATTTTTGTATCGTTGGTCCTGTTGAGGCAAGAATAACTGCCGGAGCAGATTTCGTTTAGTTGTGTACACAATAGCTGGAATTTTTTTATATTTTTTACAAATATTTGAGGAGGCCTTGGTTCGCGGGGTATTGCTGCTAACTCCATTACTTCTCTGTCATTATGAAGCACTTGGAACGGGTTTGGAGAAAATAAAGGAGATTCTTCAACCATTTCTTGCCGAGAGGTAGCTGGTTGAGGCTGAGGTTCTGGATCTGAAGTGTTCACTGTGGTTATTGGAGCTATTTCTCGTAGGCAGCGACGAGTTCTTTGTTTGACTGGTGAATCACGAGGGGTACTAACGCACGCTGACTGAGTCCTCTTAGTGGGCACCTTACTGGACATCACTTGGTGACAATGCCGCATATCATAAGAGAAGAAAAGAAAAAAAAAAATATTAAACCCCATATATATATATATATATATACATATAAGTTAAGTGTCTCGGGCTCGTAACAATAAAAAAAAAGAGAAAAAATACTGGTTTATTGTTGCTTCTAATTCTCTATATATACAGTTAGCTCTTGTTTACATCGATACGTTTGGTATTAACGCTAATACTGTGCCGCTCCGTACCTTAACTCCCCCCTACGAGTTTACGGACACTCTTCGTAAACTTACTAGTCAGAAAAAAAAAAAACCCAATGAAATACCAATAAAATAATAAAACCCACCATTGTGGTCTTGCTTACACTGTGGCCAAGGTACGGAGTGTTCAGTACCTACAATTTGATATAATTCCAAACAACGAAATAAAAGAAATTCACTATATAAAACAAAAATAAAATACACTTCTCTTTGTTCCTTTGGAACACCACTTAAACACTTCCGTGTTGTCCCGCACTTCTCCTCACAGACATACAGTAATTTATACTATGTACAAAAAGAATAATAATAAATAATAAAAAAAAAAAAATAACCTCTATAATATGCTACCAAAAACAATAAAATAAAAAAAATCTTATTTTCTGGAGACAAGGGCGCTCCAATTCTACGGCTGCTCTGGTTCTGAAATTGGGAATTTCAACTGTTCTACGTGAACCGTCCTTCTTTTTTTCGGTTCTTTGATACTCTCAATCGTAACAACATTACGTTCCCTAATGATTATCACCCTGAATGGGCCCTCATATCTCCGCAACTCCTTCCCCTTATTTGAACTTAGCTTCCGGTAGACAACGGATCCGATTTTCAATCCTCCTGTTATCTCCTTTACCTTTAAGTTTTCTCGCGCCACCCTTTTGCTCTTTTCCCTCTCTATTTTTCCCTTAACTCTGTCCCATAGATTACCCAATTCTATTTTGTTATTTATTATTCTCCCCGTCAATTCTTCGTCTGCGGCTGTGCTTCCCCAGTCGCGCTGCCGCCCGCGTAATCCGAAGAGAATTTCAACTCCTTCCCCCCGGGAAGAGAACCCCGTTACTGTATGAATGGAGTGATTATATGCTGCCACGCGGCATTGTCACCAAGTGATGTCTATATATATATATATATATATATATATATATATATATAATATATATATATATATATATATATATATAATATATATATATATATATATATATATATATATATATACAGTCCGGCCTGAGACAGCCACCAGTCAACATACTTTTATATTGTTCCGTGTTTTGTTTCGTTTAAATTTTTCGATTTTTACCATTTTTTTTTTCTTTATGAATTTCTCAATTATTATAACTTCATTGACAGTTCGGGGTTCCTCACAATTTAACGAGAAGTGAACGTAATTAAATTATAAACTTTTACGAGCTACGGGACTGAAGTAAGCAACTGAGTTCTATAGGATTAAGCCCCGCTGTTGTGTTACGGATCAAAACATCCTGCCTTATTATTGTAAGTAAAAGCTATTTACTTTATATAAATACGGCTAATTGCCCGATATGCAGTTGCACCATCGTTAGAAATGAAAAAAATATGTTATGTTGTGCTAAGTGCAAATCGTTATTTCACAGCAGGTGATGTAAAATTAGCGATATAGACTTCGAAACTCAAAAAAAGCGTGGTTTTATGCTAGCTGCGATCAGGCTAAATAGGGTACGACAGGCGGTGAAAACACTGATCAAAATCGCACCACGGAATCGATACCGTCAGAAATTCTGGCGGCAGTACAGCGGCTTGATAAATATGTGAACGGAGAGATAAAAAATATTAAATCTGGGCCTGACAAATATGGAGACCTCAGCTTCGGATTAAATACTAGATTAAATAAAATTGAAAATTATTGGAGGGACAAGCAAAGCATCTAGAGGAAATAATCTCGGAAAATAAAGCCCTCAAATCTAGAGTGGGAGAATTAGAGGTCAAACTAAATAAAGCTGAATAAGGTCTGCTAAGAAGATCGCTTTAGATCCGGAGCATCCCGGTGAGACTCCCGCAGCCCTCGTTACAAGTACAGGGGCAGGTCTGGGAATTAAGCTCAATATCGAAGACCTGGATACTGTGCAGCGCCGCAGACCCAGAACACACGACCCTCGACCACCATCTAGCATCGCGCGGTTTGTCAGGCAGTCAGTAAGGGACGATCTTGTAAATAAGCGAAGAATTAAAAGGGACTTCTCGACGTGAGAAATAGGTTGACAGGAAAATGACTGCCACCGTATCTATCTCAGCGAGGAGATGACCCCGATGAATAGGCATCTATATACTGGCTCGCCCGACAGAAGAAAACCGCGGGTAAAATAAAGTACATCTGGATTGCTGCTGGCAGATTGAGGTGCCGAAAAGACTACGGCCATCAGGTGGTCTTCATCGAGCAGGCTAAAGACTTAGATGTCTTCGACTGACTTCTCAAATTTCGTTCACCTTCCAGCATCGATCAACATTTGGCACTTACATCGGACTTTCATCGGCAATCTTACTATTGTTACGCACTGAATCTTTTATTTTCTGACTTCTTTTATCTTATTATTTCATCACGTTTAATTTATCTAATGTATTACAGCGTCTTCCCATCAAATACCGATTGTACTCTCATAAATCCTACACCTGTCTAGTGTCATAACCACCTGTCACGTCAATTCCCAATTCCTCCCAGCTCATTACGATGAATTCCGAGATTATTTTACCCAAAGCTTTTACCACATCATTACGATTTTCGTAATCTGGCTCAAAACTTACATTCCATTCTCTTCTGTCTCCCTTCCCAACTACATAATAATACGTCACGACCGAGACAGCCTGACTGGCGGAGATGTACCTATGTACGTTCATGAAAGGCTGAAGACCCGAACTCTCCATTATTCCACTCCATCCGATTAGCCTCAAGTCGAGTTCCTAATTGTTGAGATCTTATGTAACACCTCTTCTCTCCTCTATACCGTAGTATATCGTCCTCCTCTTGTTCCATTTGATCCATCCTTCGAATCATCCCTCTTCAACTTTGTTCCTCTCTATTCCAAAATTATCATTTCCGGTGACTTAAACACTAATCTCTTTTCCGATTCCGGTGACAAATCATATCTCGAAAACCTTTATTTTTATCGTCAATCTCCTTCCTATCGTCACATCTGATTCAAAAAAACATACAATACCCAAACTCCTCCAATTCTACCTAGAACCATAATATTCGGTAACCTTGATAACCTAACTCGTGAAAAAGTCTTACTCTGCCTGGAAACCCTAGATTGGAGTAGATTATATTCCTGTTCCACAATTGGTGCCATGGTGGATATCCTCACCTCCAATCTTCTTAATATCCTTGAAGCCCATGCTCCCCTCAAAACCTCTACCTTTCATCGCCGTCCCGCTCCCTGGATGTGTCAGCAAATTAAAGATCTCCAGAAGAGGCGTGATGCTGCCCGTAGACGCTTTAGACTTACTAGGCTGGCCGACGACTATCAAGCGTTTATGGTGCTAGGCAACCTGACAAAAACCACAATCCGACGAGCCAAATCGACCTATTTCCATGAAGCCCTTTCATCAGCTCCCGATTCCAAATCCAAATGGCTACTCCTTCATAAACTCTCTCTCTGTGAATCTTCCAGATCCTCTCCCTCAGCAATATTTTTAATTTCACCAGATGATTTAGACTCATATTTTATAACTGCTTCCTCTTCCATGCCTCATTTTAATTCTTCCTTCTCTGCTCCCAGTACACCCTTCAATGACGACGACTTTTACTTTTCATATATCTTGCCCGTAGACATCATATCCGCCGTGATGAAATCACATTCCAATTCTTTTGGTCCAGATGGCATTCCGGCCAAATTAATCAAACAATGCCTTCCCGAAATCCTTCCTGTTCTCATATGCGTATATAATTTCTCCCTTCAAAACCAGCATTTCCTAACTCATGGAAGATAGCCACCGTTCGTCCTTTAAATAAAAATCCTAACCCTTCTTCTCCCAAAGATTTCCGTCCAATTTCAATCCTTTCCAACCTTTTAAAACCCCTTGAAAGAATAGTGCAATCCCAAGTTTCCAATTTCCTTGAACATTCCAGTCAACTCAACCCATTCCAAACTGGTTTTCGACCAGGTTGCTCCACACAATCCGCCATAATTAAAATCATTAGTGATATTCAGTCCGCTATAGATGAGAAAAAAAATAACTGGCCTTGTACTCCTTGACTTTTCCAAAGCCTTTCATACCAATGACCATACCATCCTCTTCTCCAAATTAAAATCATTATCCTTTTCCAACAGCGCTATTCTTTGTTTTCTGTCTTTCCTCTCTCAACGTTCCCAAGCTGTCGCTATTCCTAATCAACCCTTGTCTTCCTATCTTACTCTATCCTCAGGAGTGGCCCAGGGCTCTAGTATATCTCCTCTTCTTTTTAGTTCCTATAACAACGACCTCCATAAATCAATCCTCCACTGTTCCCATCACCTCTATACCGATGATTCCCAAATTTACCTTTCCTTCCCTCCCTCAGAGTTGTATGATGCGTTTGCCAAAATCCAAGAAGATCTAAATCGGATCAGCAACTGGGCATACATCGATGGATTAAGATCAAACGCAGATAAAATGCAGGCCATTGTCATTGGTTCCAAACCCCTCCTCAAATCCAATACCAACATTCCTATTGTGTATCTAAATATCCATCCCATCATCTTCAGCTCCTCAGTTAAAAACCTAGGCATTTTCATTGACCAAACCCTCTCCTGGAATCGCCATATTGCCCACATTTCTCGGCGGTCAATTTGTACCCTTAAACTATTCCATCGCTTCCGCCATCTCCTTCCTATACCCACCCGTAGACTCCTAGTATCCTCCCCCATCTTCCCCCACCTTGACTACGGCTGTGTGGTGTACGACGGCCTCTCGGTGGAACTCGGAGACGGACTAAAAAGAATTATGAATAGCTTAGTAAGATTTGTCGAAGGGACCCCGAGACGTTCCCGTGTTTCTCACTACTATGCCCAGTTAGGGTGGCTCTTCCCCTCCTTCAGAAGACAATACTTCCTTGGCACATTCCTTTATCAAATAATCAACAATCATCGCCCGTCCTATGTATACAATCTCCTCCAATTTAAATCATCTGTCCACTCCCTCTCCACAAGATCTCGGCCTTCTGACCTTTACACCCCTTTCCATAGATCTGCTTCATTTCAACATTCCTTTATTGTCCGCTCCTCCACCTTTTGGAATTCCATCCCACTTAAAATCCGCCATGCACCATCCTTATCCACATTCAAAACCCTCTTATTCCAATTCTTCTTCACAACCCAATCAGACGCTGGTTATATTATGTATAATGCAACAAGGATATTTTATTTTTTCTTCATACACCCCTATTTTATTTTATTTTTTGGTTATTATTTATGAACTGTAAAGATTCAGTATCACTTTTGGCATAGCACTGTGTGGTGATGCATAAAGAATAAGAGATTGTTTATTGTTTTTATCCATTTTTCTTTTTTATATCTACAAGATTGTGTATATTTCAGACTGTATTTCATTTCTTACATTCCTCAATTTGTATACATATATATCTTTCTATTGCTTTTTTTTTTCTATACATGTAATTCTTCTTTTTTTTCTCCTTTTCTGTTTGTTATTTTTTCAGTAAAATTATAAATGTAGTTGAGAAGATTTTATTTTATTTTTTGGTAATTTACATATATAAGTTGTTGTATATATTGTTTGAATCTTTTTAAGTTAGTTTTTGGCCAGATGTGTATTTTTTTCTTTTGTAACTGTACATTATTGTTATTTTAAGGGGACATCGTCCCAGAATAAAGTTTATTTTCTATTTCTATTTCAATTTCTATACATAATCATAATATTATATATATATATATATATATATATATATATATATATATATATATATTATTACTATCACGTTGTGCTTGATATATGATATATGACAAGATATATATAATATATCAAAGACAACACCGAACGGTGGAGGGAGGTGTGTAAGAAGCGATTGGTGGTGTCGGCATCGAACCTTCGGGTTCGCTAACCCTTTTATTATTATTATTATTATATATTTAACAGTAAATATCAACTGCTCTGATGTACACTTGGACTGTATTCAGTGAATAATCAGAGATATTCCGCTAAAAAATAGGCAAAAACTGAGAGACGATTTGAGAACACAACCTTCGCATCAGCTGATCCACTGCCTTCCCATAAAAGGCTTGGCAGGACCAAAATACGCTTTAAATTCAGATTCAGCATTCCAAAAAAAAAAGGAACCGACTATTTGAATTTTTTCCTCATCCAACTGGTCTAATTTGATGACTTTGACGTCGTCAGTTTTTAAAACACAATCCAGTACATCGTCAGTCAAGGTGAATTCTCTTTTAGGGATATATTCTTTACAACATATCAACATTTCAGCCGTCAGTTCTTCCGTTATATGAACTGACAAATTTCGCCTCTTTAATTTTAATTTTAGTTTTTTAATGTAATTTTAGAAAGCGAAAGCTCTCGACCGACTGACCGATCGTTTTCAGTTGGCTTCCGGCCGTCGTGTGTACAGATGATGTTTATCTAGAATTTAAAATGGTTACTGGCTATAAATCCTTCCGTTAAATGAAATGGTCGGTAGCTCCTACTCTATTGATTGGTATGGTTGAAGACCACGATCAACAAACACTGATTTATAACAATATTCATACATTAAAAGTTATTAAAAATTTTAATACATTTACTAACTTTTATATTTTGTAAATATTTTTTAAAATTTTAAAATTATATTTTAATGTATAATTATATAATATAATATTTAATATAATAAAATATAATATAATATTTAATATATAATTATATAATTTTAATATATATAATATTATATAATTTTTTTTTAAATTATATTTTAAAAACATATCTTATCTCCTAAATGTCCGATTTTAACGATTTTTTTGTTTTTGTTTTTTAGGCTATTGCATAAACTTTTAGAAAACCATTTCGAAAAACTTTTCGTTTTTGAGCTAGACTGCTAACATACAAACACACAGACACACAGACCATTTTTTGGGACTTGGTCAAATCGACTCAGGGTACCTCAAAACGTATAAATCCGTCGAAAACTCAGTTTCAAAAATTTTCTCGAACGCAATACTTACACTTACTATATATTACATATATACGTAAGTGAAAGTAAAAATATTTAAAAATCGCGATATCTCTACTAATAGTGCTTCGATTTCGATGAAACTTCTTTTGTTTTTTAGGCAATTTAAATACCTTTGAAACATCTTATCACAACATTCCCAAAAAAGTGTATACTTTTTGAGTTATTCGGAATTTAATTTTACCATCCCTCGTAACTTTTTTTCAGCTTCTTTTCGCTGATGAATGTTATATAGATAAATTTGAAGGGTGTCGAGAAAATGACTTTAGCGAAGTTTCAATGAAATTGGTACATTCGTTTAGGCGCTACAGTCTATAGCTACGTTTTTCTGCATTTTTATTTTTTTCCCCCTTTATTAACTTATCAAATTCTTTCAAAAGTTATATTTAGCATTTTTTCGTAACTCTGAATAATGCGAAATAATTATCTTTTTAAAATAAACCATATTAAAGGTACTTTAGAGGAAGACGTATATGAACATTGGGCATTTAAGCCCTGTAAAGTGACATCAATTGGGGATAAGACCTAATTTATATTAAAGATCACTTAATTATACAATGATACACCGAGTTTAATCAAAATCGTTAGAGCCGTTTTTGAGAAAACTGTGAAAATGTGTTTCAGCGTTGATATAAAGTGGCACTTCCGGTTAGCCGATTTTAAGGAAAAAGTTGCCGTCACAACTAAGGCATATACCTATCTTAAATACGTGATATCAGTTTCATAGGACTTTTCGTTTTGAGCTAGACTGCTAACATACAAACACACAGACACACAGACACTTTTCGGGACTTGGTCAAATCGACTCAGGGTACCTCAAAACGTATAAATCCGTCGAAAACTCAGATTCAAAAATTTTCTCGATCGCAATACTTACACTTACTATATATTACATATCTACGTAAGTGAAAGTAAAAAATAACTAAATACAGTAAAAATAACTAAAAATCGGAGTCTGGCCAGAGACAGCTACCTATGAACATCGCTATAATTCTCTTATATCTACCCAGTTTTTCTTTATTTTAATCTTCACTACAGTTCATCTTAAGTTCAGTTTTTTTTTTTTCTAGAACATTATTATTGTTCACTGATTCAAGTGACATATATTTAATTTTATTTACGTAAAAAAGTGCCTAACCCTAACTGATTTCCAAGAGGTACGAGACTATAATCTTCTACTAATCCTTACGGCATTAGACAAGCTGTTTGCTATTTTCATCATATCAACAACTGCCTACCGGTATTTATTTATATTTTAATTGATTTACTTCTCATAAAATATGGTGCAGTGTAATATTTGCAATTACTACACTTACAATTACTATTGCACGCGAGGACAAAAACAATATTAATTGTGCAAAACGTAAAATTATTTTTTATGGTAGGTGTTTCAACCTAATTGATAAAGACATCGAAGCCCTAAAAGCACACAAAAAAATATAGGTATGCCCTAATTGCGACCAGGCCAAAAAACCCAACACTGAGCCGTCTGCCTCAGAAATACTGGCGGCAGTAAATCGTCTAGAATCAAGCGTGAATGAAGATATAAAAAACATAAAAACAGCCCTCGATAAATATGGGGAGCTCAGTTTCGAGTTTAATGAAAGATTATCAAAAATTGAAAAACACCTTGAAAATCAAGCCAGTAAATTCGAACAAATTATTCTGGAAAATAAAGCCCTCAAATCCCGAGTGGGCGAACTGGAAGTTTGCCTGAATAATACAGAGCAGGGCCTATTATCCAGAACACTGGAGATACGAGGGATACCGGAACGAAATGGTGAAACAGCCGCCGCTTTGGGACCAGTATAGGAGCCAGCCTGGGAGTCAGGCTTATTGCAGAAGACCTGGACATGGTGCATCGCTGCATAAGCAGGAAAGATGACCCACGACCACCGCCTGTCATCGCGCGATTTGTCAGGCAATCAGTCAGACACGATTTAATATCGAAAAGAAAAGTCAAGAGAGATTTCTCCACGCGGGATATCTGTTGGCAGGAGAATGACTGCCACCGGATATATCTGGGTGAGGAGATGACTCACACGAACAGGCACTTATACTGGCTTGCCCGACAGAAGAAAGCAGCGGGGACAATCAAATATACCTGGTTTGCCGCTGGAAAGGTGCGATGTTGGAAAGAGTACGGACATAATGTTATCTTGATCGAACAGACGTCGGACCTCGATATATTTACTTGTCTACACAGAATTTGTCTACCCCCCCCCCCCCCATCCTTATCAAAATAACTACTGACAAAATTTCCTTCAAAGAAATATTTTCGCTGTTAGTCGTTGAGCGATTTCTTCACTTTCACATATTAATTTATGTATTATTAACTATATGCTTCTTATTTTTTGTTTCTGTAAACACTTTTCTCATTTTATTAATTGTAATAGCTTATCTGTATTTTTTATTAGTTTTAGTTTTCTCTACCGAACTCAGTTTCCCTCCAAATCCTCTTCATGTCTAGTACATTAATCACCTGCCATGTTAACTCTCAATCCCTCCCTGCCCACTATGACGAATTCCTGCAATATTTCACTCAAAATGTTTTCCATATTATACCTACGTGTATATATTATTATATTATATTATTATTATATTATATTATATTATATTATATTATTATTATTATTATATTATATTATATTACAACTCCGAAATGTGGCTTGACCCTTATATCCCCTTCTCTTTTGTCTCCTTGCCTAATTACACACTCTTCCGTCATGACCGGGTAAGCCGGACTGGCGGTGGAATAGCCAAATTGTGGATTTGTCCACAATTTTGTAAATATGTATATATTAGTTTTTATTTCCTATCAATTTTTTCAAATATTTGTAATTGGTTTATTGTATAGTCTAAGTTAATGTTTAGTTCTATAATAATTTTATATTATTTTTTTTGATAATTTAAGTTAATTGTATTTTCTTTGTTTTCTTATAAATCTAATTTCTTGTTCACAATTTTTATTTCCTTTAACAGTTGTTTAAATCAATAGAAATAAGTAAATTCATCATTAGCATTAATTATAGCCAGTTTTATTTTCTTCTTTTTCTTCATTTTTGTTTTCACGTACAATATATTATGTTTTTTTTTTTTTGGTTTAATAAGGAATTGTAAAACACTATTCGGGGGATTAAGGAAAATTTATATAACCGAATAAGAAGGTTCGATAGGTTATGAGGTTAATTAAAATATGTTTTTAAACCCATAGTTCGTAGCCATAGTTCTGAGTTCGTAGCTCACTCCGTGTCCAAATCTTTTTTTAAAATTAAATTTATTTATTTTTTTTATTTTTATGGTTTTCGCAATTTTCCAAATTCAACAAATTAAATAGCGTAGCGCCTGTTAGATAGTTAGTAATAATTAATTGATTCTTCATTAATTTTTTTTTTTTTTTTTTTGCGAACCCTGCACTGAGCATCCGGCAAGTTTGTTGCGGAAACAATTTTTCTAAATTAAAGACCGTAACAAAATGGCGCTGGAATAGGGACTTGGAATAAATAAAGTGGTTATAAAGGAATATTTAATTGACTTCATTATTTTATTTTTTTTTTTTTTTTGGAACCCTGCCGTCTCCACTGAGCATCCGGCAAGTTTGTTGCGGAAACAACTTTTCTAAATTAAAGACCGCAACAACCTGAATCCTCAATATATCCTCAACTTCCAACCACCCACAAATTGAATACCCATTAGTTGAAATCCTCTGTAATACTTCTCTCCTCTATGCTGTGGTATATATTCCTCCTCTTGTTCCATTTCACCCGTCCTTTGAATCTACCCTATTGAATTTCATTCCCCTCTATCCCTCTATCATCTCCGGTGACCTCAATACCAATTTTCTATCTAACTCCAATGTAAAATCCTATCTAGAAGACCTATTCTTCTCCCTTCATCTCTTTACCGTTCCTTTATCTCACACTCACCATATTAGGAGGTCCGACACTTGGCTAGATTTCTACATTATAGACTCTGCACAAAACCTCCTCTCCTCTTCCCAACTGCCATTATCCTTTTTGTCATCTCACGATCTGATAAAAATAACATATAATATCCGAACTCCTCCTATCCAGCCTCGAACTATCATCTTCCGCCATCTAGATTTCCTTACACGAGAACAAATATTACCTGACCTGGAAATCCTAGATTGGAATGGAATATATTCTTGCTCTTCTATCGACTCTATGGTTGATATTCTTACTACCAATCTCCTCAATATCCTAAATACCCATGCCCCTCTCAAAACCTCTATATTCCGTCACCGGCCTGTTCCGTGGATGTGTCAGGAAATTAAAGACCTGCAGAAGAGGCGCGACGCTGCCCGTAGACGCTTTAGACGTACTAGGTTTGCAGATGACTACCAAGCGTTCAGGGTTCTTCGCAACTTGATACAAACAAGGATCCGGCGTGCGAAATCTCTCTACTTCCATGAAGCCCTTTCCTCAACTCCTGATATCAAATCAAAATAATGCTTCGTAAACTTTCCCTTTGCGATCCTTCCAGATCCCAACGACAATAACTTTTATTTTTCCGACGTTTCCCCCTCGGACCTTTTAACCGCTGTAATGAAATCCTACACCAATTCCATAGGACCAGATGGCATCCCTGTCAAATTAATAAAATTATGGCTCTCTGAAATGCTCCCAGTACTCTTTTTCATCTACAATTTCTCCCTTCAGAATTCAGTATTCCCTACATCTTTAAAAAAATTATTGACCTTCCTTTGAATAAAAATTCTAATCCGACTTCATCCGAAGATTTCCTCCCAATCTCAATTCTTTCCATCCTCTCAAAACCCCTAGAAAGATTGGTGCAATCCCAAGTCTCCAACTTCCATGAAAAGTCCAACCAACTTGATCCTCTCCAATCTGGTTTCCGTACAAGCTACTCCACACAATCCGCCTTAATTAAAATCACCAGCGACATTCAAACTGCAATAGATGATAAAAAGTTAACTATCCTTATCCTTCTCGACTTCTCCAAAGCCTTTGATTCCATTAACCATTCCACCCTATTCAACAAACTAAAATTATTATCCTTCTCCAATAGTTCCATCTCTTGGTTTCAATATTTCCTTTCACAACGTACCCAAGCAGTCTCCATACCCAATCAACCAGTATCTGCCTTCCTTTCTGTATCTTCTGGAGTTGGCCAGGGTTCAAGCATATCTCCTCTCCTTTCAGCTCTTACATTAACGACCTACATAAATCAATTCTCCATTGTTCCCACCACCATTATGCAGACGATTCTCAGATGTACCTTTTTTCCTTACATTTTCCTCTCCTGAGTTATTGAGTATTTGCCAAGATCCAAGAAGACCTAAGGTTAAATGCTCCCTAAACTCAGGCCATTGTCATTGCTTCTAAGCCCCTTCTTAAGTCCCGTACCGACTTTCCTATTCTTCACTTTAATGACCAGCCGACCTCCTTCTACTCCTCTGTTAAAAATTCTGGGTTTTTCATTGATCAAAACCTCTTCTGGAATCACCATATTTCTCATATCTCTCGACGGACAATTTTCACCTTTAAATTATTCCATTGCATCCGCCATTTCCTACCTCAACATACGCGTAGACTCCTAGTTTCCTCTCTCATTTTTCCCCACTTTGACTACAGCTGTGTGGTGTATGATGGCCTCTCTGTGAAGCTCCGCGATAGACTGAAAAGACTAATGAACAGCTGCGTAAGATTTGTGATCGGGGCTCCAAGATACTCCCATGTCTCTCTCCATCACGCTGAGTTAAAGTGGCTTTTCCCCTCCTTCCGAAGACAATATTTCCTAGGTACGTTCCTCTACCAAATCATCAACAACTCGTCCAAATCGTAAGACCAAATCATAAGACCAAATCGTCTTTCTTACGCCTACAACCTTCTTCAGTCAAATCCATTTCTTGTCCACAAGATTTCGACCTTCTAACCTTTATATGCCTTCTCATAGATCTGCCTCATTCCAAAACTCCTTTATAGCTCGCTCTGTCAATTTCTGGAATACCCTCCCAATCAAAACCCTTCTATTCCTATCCTATCCCAAAAACAGTCAGATATTTGCTAACAATTTGACATCATACATTTATTTCATGCCATTCATTGTCAAACATCAATGCTATTCTTTGCTAGAGATATTAATTTTCTTATAGGGTACAGATTTTCCTACTCTTGATGTCACTGAACGCATCTATTGGTAGCATATAAATATTATCTTTTATACACCACTAAATTCATACCTTGCTTATTGTTACGTTAAGAAATGGTGATGACGTATTTATGCATTAATCAACATTTAAATGATAATGTATTTATATATTAATCAGGCACTTTATATTGTCATTTTCAGCTTTCTGTTTTCTCAACAGAAACACAAAGCTTATTTTAATGAAGTATCTAATATATTTTTATTTTTTAATTCTTTATTGTTTTCTTAAAAGTGTATACTGGTCTATCAGTGCAAATAGCTTTAAGTGTCTTGTCATGGTGTAGTTTTGTATATAGTTTCGTTTGTTTTGTATATAGAATGTTTACCTTATATTTTCTTTACATTATATCTATTTTTCTATTGATTTTATTTTGACCAGATGTAATCTTTTAATTTTGTTCTATTTTGTTATTCTCTAGGGACTGTGTCCCAGAATAAAATTATTTTCTATCTATCTATCTAAATAATATTATAATAATATAATAATTCTTTATTATTTACTATATCTGGATAACCTAAAACAGAAATTAGCAGTTTTTGCAAACAGTTTGCGTAGATATAGTGAAGCAGCTTTACGGAGGTAGCAGAATCACATGTTCCAACAAAATGAACGT
Organism: Nezara viridula; assembly: GCA_928085145.1. Taxonomy (NCBI): domain Eukaryota; kingdom Metazoa; phylum Arthropoda; class Insecta; order Hemiptera; family Pentatomidae; genus Nezara; species Nezara viridula. Next base: position 172,523,193 of record OV725078.1, on the reverse strand, counting down.
CAGTTTTATAGGAACCTTAGAAAAAAGGTGAAAACACCGAATAATTAACCTGAATACATTGAAGCGTAATGGAAGAATGTATGGGAAAAATCAACGAATCACGAAGAGAACGCCCCTTGGATAACGGAAGAAATTTCCTATTTTCAATGTGCTTCTGAGATGCAAGAGTTAACAATTACAACACAAGATGTTACGGAAGCTGTTAGGAAAATGAAAAACTGGAGAACACCTGGTCCAGATGGAGTCCAAAACTATTGGATTAAAAGATTTAGGTGCTTGTATGAATTGTTGGCCAATAGTTATCAAGATATACTGGATGGCAAACAGAGTTCTCCTACTGGTTTCTCTGATAGGATCATTTATATGCTTCCGAAAAAGGATGAGTTAAACTTACGTTCTGAGGATTTCCGCCCAGTAACATGTTTAAATGGTCTTTATAAGATTCTGACCTCCATCTTGGCAACAAAGATTTATGAACACTTGGAATCTCAGAGCATGATACCCACCGAACAGTTACGATGCAAGAAAAGGGCCAGGGGCAGCAAAGAACTTTTAGTAATAGATTCATTTATTGCAAGTATCAAAAAGCCAGCGAAATCTTTCTGTTGCGTGGATCGATTATAAAAAAGCTTTCGATTCTGTACCACACAGTTGGCTGCTCAAAGTATTGGAAATATACAAGGTTCAACCTAAAATAAACAAACTTCTTTCAAATTTAATGGCGGACTGGGCTACCACGCTGAATATAGGAGCAATCCGTGCTAACAATCAAATTAAAATTCTTAGAGGCATCTATCAAGGAGATTGCCTTAGCCCTCTGTGGTTTTGTATGGCACCGTTCCCATTAAGCCAGATACTCAAAAGGAGCAAGGTGGACTACAAACTTAACATCAAAGATGATGATATCACATTCAGTCATAGTTGGTATATGGATGACCTCAAACTGTATGCGAAAAATGAACAGCAATTACGGAAAATGGTTGAAACAGTATCATCCTTTACCAGTGATATAGGTATGTCATTCGGACTTGATAAATGCGCGGTGCTTCATGTAAAAAAGGGAAGAAAGGTTAATACCCAGAACATCCTGATAAATGAAGAAGATCACATTAAAGAGCTAGAAGCACACCATTTATATAAATATTTAGGCATGCAACAAAACCTTAAAATTGTCCGAAGGGACGTGCAACAACAGCTTCTGACTGTGTTCAGAAAGAGATTGCGACAAGTACTCAGGACTCAGTTATCTGGGAAGCACAAAATTAAGGCCATTAACACCTGGGTCATACCAGCTCTGAGCTATAGCTTTGGCATAGTACAGTGGTCCAATACCAGTCTACAGGAGATTGATCGTCTAGTAAGAACGACACTCACACAAGAGAGAACTCACCATCCAACATCCCCCAAAGCCCGCCTGTATTTATTTAGAAAGGAAGGAGGTCGCGGACTTCTAAATATAGAGGAAGCATGTCGAAAGCAAGAGCCGGCGCTACGACGATATTTTCTTGCAAAAAACTACAGGGATTTACTTAGTATAACTAATATGGGTTCAGGTCTAACGGCACTCAATTTGAACAAAGCCGAAGATTTCACAGTTGTGTCCGAAAATGAAAGGCTGTCAGAATGGAAAAGCAAGGCGCTACATGGCAGATACTACAGCCAATTGAATGAAGCCTCCATAGACAAAGAAAAATCTGTGGAATGGTTAGCGGCAGGATGGCTATACTCTGAAACAGAAAGGTTTGTAGTCGCCATTCAAGATCAGGTCATTGCCACCAGGTCATATGGGAGGCACGTTCTTAAAGACACTACAACATCTGATAAATATCGACTTTGTTCAACGACGTACGAATTAATTGAACATATCACAGCCGGATGTGGAGTACTTGCTGGTACAGATTATCTGCAGAGGCACAACAATGTGGCGAAAATATTCCACCAGACTCTGGCTGTGAAACTTAACCTGTTGGATGAAAAGGTGCCATAATAAACCTATAATAAATATAATCCGATAAGGCTGCTTCAGAAGGGTTCCCTCAAGATGTATTGGGACGAATCTATAATAACGGATCATACAGTGCGTCACAACAGACCCGATATCCTTATTATAGATTTAGGAGCAAAGAAGGCAAACTTAATTGATATCGCGATTCCAAACGATAATAACATAAGCACGACCGTGGGAGAGAAGCTCCGTAAGTACCAAGAACTAGCGATTGAATTAAAGGAGTTGTGCCATTTGGAGAGCGTATTGGTTACACCAATAATAATATCAACCAATGGTCTCATCCCAAAGTCAACTGTGGCAGGTATGGACGGCTTGGAATGCCCCTGGATGTGTTAAGAGAGGCTCAGCAAGCGGTTCTCTTGGATACAGCGAGAATAACAAGAAATTTTTAAATATCTAAAATATTATAACTGCAGGTGGTTGGACTTGTCCCCCACCTTCAGCTTTAAATCCGCAAAGGCGAGAATAAAAAATATAATAATAATAATAAATAATATAATATCTAAAACTATGTACAATACAAAATAAAATAACTTAAAGATAAGTAAATTAAAAATATAAAAACACATTTCTTTTTTTTTTTTTTTTTTTTTTTGTTCTTCCCTACCTCGCCTTTTAGGCTATACGGGATTTTCCGGGCCGGGGGGTGAGGGCGGGGAAATTTAAAATCCCCTCCGGCACCGGGACGCGAACTCGTACTTTTTTATATCATCACAAATCTCTGTTATCAGGTTGCCAGGCATCTAGCGGTGCTGTTACACACGCTTTAGCCTATTCGGCCACCCCGCCCCCAACACAGTCATAACTATATACAATCAGGCAGGGAACCCCAAGCCAGGCTTCTCCCTCTACTAGAAGGAAAAGCAGGACTCTAAGAGATCCCTGCGCTACTCTCTCAATCTCGTCACTGGTGCTATAGCAGAGTGGAGTCTGGTCCCCCCAATGTTCAAATCCGTAGATCCAAATAGGTTGGTGTACGATGACAGCAGTACCGGCATGTGCTCTCCCGTCAGGATGGTTAGTACGGTATGTTATGTACTGAGGAATTTTTAAATGCTGTTTTATTGTCAGTCGAGTTTCTGTAATTAACGTGGTTTTTAACACCATTAACACCAGCAGAATAGTTATGGGTTTTGGGATGTGAGTCATTAAGGATTTTTTAAAGGATGGATGAGGTGAGATACGAGATTTGTGAGGAACGATCTAGGTGGAGTAACTAGGGATTTGACAACGGTGAGGAAAGATGCTAACAAACTGGTGAGATCTGTTGCATTTTAAGGAGGAGGAATAAGACGTATTTGAGATTGTTCATTGTTAGGTATGTTAGGATGAACAGGATATTAAGGTTGGGGTTGAGGTAGTTGCTGCGGCAGGGCTTCACATGAATTAGTTGGGTTCTTACCTCCAAGTAGTTCGGAGTATGATACTTTATTACTAACAATTCTAGAAGGTTCTCTTCTTGGTCTGGTTGTCTCATCTTGAATCCGGTTCTTCTGGTATCTGGATTTGAGGTTCTTATAAGTTTGGCATCCTTTGTAGTTGGCCTGGTGTCCCTTTAGTCATACGGCACAAACTGCAGGATCTTGTATAGGTTTGGTGTACTCTGCTGATTTGTGTTGTTCACCACATTTCACGGAACACGGCAAGTGGTGGCAATAAGTATTCGTGTGGCCATACGCCTGGCAATTGTGGCACTGCATGATTTCCTTCTTGGGGTATGGCTTCTCTATCTTAACGGTAGTGTAGTACAATCTCTTGATTTCATATATTTTTTCAATACTAGGTGAAGTCTCTAGATCCACGAAAAATAAAGGTAGTGGAACTTTATTTTTTACTCCCGGCCGCTCCTTATTCTCCTTCAGAACGTAGGTTATCTGACGTACTTTGAAACAAAGCGTCGTTAGTTCTTCTTTTATTACTTCAGTTAAGGTTGAGGAGTGAAAATTTCTCATCTCCACTCGTAACGATCTCTCCTATTTCAACTGGTTTGTGTGGAAATTTGCATTCGTTTCTGACTGCTACTTCACAATTTTCCGGTAGGTTTCTGCAGTATCTGGTGTTATTTTTGTATCGTTGGTCCTGTTGAGGCAAGAATAACTGCCGGAGTAGATTTCGTTTAGTTGTGTACACAATAGCTGGAATTTTTTTATATTTTTTACAAATATCTGAGGAGGCCTTGGTTCGCGGGGTATTGCTGCTAACTCCATTACTTCTCTGTCATTATGAAGCATTTGGAACGGGTTTGGAGAAAATAAAGGAGATTCTTCAACCATTTCTTGCCGAGAGGTAGCTGGTTGAGGCTGAGGTTCTGGATCTGAAGTGTTCACTGTGGTTATTGGAGCTATTTCTCGCAGGCAGCGACGAGTTCTTTGTTTGACTGGTGAATCACGAGGGGTACTAACGCACGCTGACCGAGTCCTCTTAGTGGGCACCTTACTGGACATCACTTGGTGACAATGCCGCATATCATAAGAGAAGAAAAGGAAAAAAAAAATAATAAATAAAAAAAAAATATCAAACCGTAAATATTAACTGCTCTGATGTACACTTGAAATATATTCAGTGAATAATCAAAGCGATCCCGCTGAAAAATAGCAAAAACTGAGAGACGAGTTCAGAACACAACCTTCGCATCAGCTGATCCACTGCCTTCTATTTTTTTTTTTTATGCTTTACTACTAGACATGAACATTGACGTAGCCCTACTTACAGAACCTCGACTAACCACTAAACAGCACTTCAAAATACCACAATATCTGACATATCGTACTGACCACCCTAACTGTAAAGCACATGCCGGAACTGCCATCTCTCATCACTTACTCCCATTACCTATTCAAGATTTCCTACAATCAACCGCTATTGTAATTAAAACCTTCTCCTTTCCGGTCACACTTGTATCAGCATATTGCCCTCCTAAAAGATCCAAATCCAATGTCCAGTTCAGTTCTCTCCTTAACTCCTTAGGTCATCATTTCATTCTGGGTACAAACTCAAATCCCAAGCATCAAGAATGGGATTCAAGAACCTCGAATTCTTGTAGCAGAATATTGCTGTCTGCACTCAATTTCCAACTTTTCAGTCTCCTTCTACCCAATTGACCAACCTACTGGCCCACTGATCCTTAATCGCAGTCCTGATATCCTTTATTTTTTCATCCACAGTGGTTTAGGTTACCTCAATCATTCCCTTACCCGTCTTGACGAACTTTCCTCAAATCACAGTCCATTAATACTTCAACTATCAATAGCTCTTATTCCTAAACCCCCTTCGCCGTCCTTTATCAGTGTCCCAGTTAACTGGAAATTCTTTCATCAAATCCTTTCCGATAAAATTGACCTCAGAATAAACCTGAAAACCCCAGAAGACCTAGATAATGCCGTACATTCCTTTACCATCACTATTCAGCAAGCAATCTGGACTGTTTTCTCCTCAAATCTCTTCTTAAAAATTCCTAAGAAAGATAATTTACCTCATTATCTGATAGACCTAATTCACATCAAACGGCGTGTCAGAATATTATGATAGCGCTCAAGACACCCCAACGATCGTCGCTCCTATGATTATTACAGTAAACAATTAAAGTACAAATTGGCCACCTTCAAATCCCAATACGTAAGGCTTTATCTTAGACCGAAGACTTACGTGGAACCCACATACTAGACTTAAAAGACAAGAACTTAACTGACGATACGGCAAATTATACAGACTACTAACTAGAAACTCTCAACTTTCAATCAACAACAAATTACTGATCTACAAGATAATCCTGAAACCTATTTTGGACCTACGGACTTGAACTTTGAGGGGCAGCAAAATTTTCTAACATCAAACGCATCCAATCCTGTCAGTCCAAAGTCCTCCGAACAATAGTCGATGCCCCGTTCTATGTAATAAACAAAGCCCTACATCCTGACCTTAATATCCCATTTGTTCTTGACCTTATCGCTAATAAATTTTCCAAATTCCATCAGAACCTTATAAATCATCCAAATCCCCTTGCACAATCCCTATCTGGTTCCACTCATCCCTACAATCCTCCTCGAAGGTTAAAGCGGCAGTGGCCCAGAGATCTTTTATAGTATATTTCTTGGTGTTCTGGAAATGGCCAGATTCTTCACTCAAGACATGAGAGTATGTGGCTCAAGCGCTCTCGCCAAACTCCACTGGCTTTAGCCCAGTAACGTGGTAAAGTGAGTAGCGAAAGGGATCTTTTGGAGTCCTGCTTTTCCTTCTATAGTTTGAGGGAGAAACCTGGCTTGGCTGGCTGGGTTCTCTGTCTGACTGTATGTATTGTATATAGGTATGACTGTGTTTTTATGTTTTTAATTTACTTATCTTTAGATTATTTTTAGTTTTTAATTATTATTTTACTTTTGTTAATTTTGTTTTCTGTATATATGGCGTGGACGTGTTTATATATCACTATAATTATTGTCCAAGTGACAGATTATTATATTTCTAAATAAATAAAAAAAATATTGATAATATTATAATTTAAAAGTAGAACATCATATTGTGTTTGTATATAAGTATCAAGTCATCCCATGAGTAACGTCGGTATTTAATTACATGATATAAGGGGTAGGATAAAATTAATGAGATATGTTCTATCCATAATGTATTTAACAACACGTCTTAGTTTTTCACTTAATTGATGTTCTTGCCACTTAATGATTTATGGAGAGTGCGAAAAAGGTGATAATCCAAAAGCGCTAAGTCAGGAGGATATGAAGAGTGAGCAATAATTTCCCATTAAAAGTCCTCCAATTTTTCAATATTTGCTTTGCAACATTGGGTCTCGCATTAGCATGGACGAATAAAATGTCTCTTTCATTGCCAAGTAATGAACGTTTTTCCTCAATAGACCCCCTTAAATCTATTCCGCTGAATCCAGTAGAGATCTTAAGTTGGTTAGAAAAAAAAACCTGTACCACTTACAAACCATGAAGGGTTATGGGTTCAGTACAATGTGAGGAAGTACTGTTACAAGGACAATGGTTGTGCAGATAGGTGACGGGTCAATATCACGCTCAACCACCAGGTTTTCTCCCTTAATTAATTATTTAATTAAGAGTACCCGCTTTATAGAGGCTGGGTTTGCTCTAGGCTTTTGGTCTCCCGGCCCCAGGCTCGACCCTCGGCTGATGAAAAATTACTAGTCATCAGCCGTTTTTGAACCTGAGGCCTTGAGCTCTGGAAGTCAGTGCTCACCCACTGAGCTATCCCGCTCCCTGAAAGTTTGGATAAGATCAAGGAATTCATGATAAATGAGTTCTTCCATGTCTCACTAAAAAGACATTATTACTTTTTTCGGGTGAAGTCCTTCTCTCGCTTCTGTTCCCAGTGTTTCCCCAGGACTTAACAACTTACTGTTTACTAAGGACGTTTTCTTCGTATATTTCTGTAAATTTATGATAAGTTGAAGCCTTTATCGAATTCCCAATAAGAAATGAAGTCCAATAATAAAGAATTCTTCTTCTTCAATATTATTCAAAGTTCTATTACGAAGAATTCTTCTTCTTCAAGGTTCAATAAGAAGGAATTCTTCTTATTCAAAGTTCAATAAGAAAGAATTCTTCTTCTTCCATATTCTTCAAAGTTCTATTAGGAAGAATTCTTCTTCTTCAAGGTTCAATAAGGAGGAATTCTTCTTATTCAAAATTCAATAAGAAAGAATTCTTCTTCTTCAAAGTTCAATAAGAAAGAATTTTTCTTCTTCAAAGTTCAATAAGAAAGAATTATTATTACAGGGAGAGCGGGAGTTTCAGCCCGGATCTGCACGTGATGCACCGCACGACATTTTTTTAAAGAACATATATGTAATATCTATTTTTGGCGTAAGATAACATTTTTATGGTATTTAAAATGATCAATCTGTCATTGGTAAGGCGGAAATTCACGGGATTTTTTGGGAGGGGGATTTATACCCCCTTACCTAAGTAATATCTTAGAGATTTATTCTCACTGAAATAAAACTTAGTGTTTTAAAATATTAAAAATTATTTTGAATAAATAATTTTAAGAATTGGAAAATAACATTATTTACAAGAAGCTGGGGGTGATCTGTTATTGGTTGTCCATTTAAATAAATGAGAGTCAGACAGGGATTGAACTGTTTACTCCAATTTAAGCTTAAGTGACAGGAGGATTAGAGAGGTAGTATATATACTGCCTTCGGCAGTCCCAAAGCAGAGCCCAGTACGCCATGGCACCGCACTGCTCGTTTTCTTTATGCTTCCTTCTGATCACATCCCTCATCTTTTCTTACGGTAAGAAATGGTTTTATTTACTTTTAAAAAGTTATTCTTTGCTCCTTTTTTTCATAAGATAAATATTTGGTCAATTAAACGATCTTGAAATATATTCAGTTATTCATTACTTTCATCAAAACTATATTATAGCTTTCACCTTTTTTTTCTCAGTACATTCTATTTAGGATTGGAGAACCTCTGCCTATGGCAGATAATTGAATATCATCACCCAACTAAAGTATAAGCATCAGAAATTTATTTTTCGGGACTGTATCAAATTGAAATTTTTCTTTTTTTAATGTACTTGTGTCAAATCTTTATTGAGAAAAATTACATTCTTTCACATCTAAGGACACTACTAATAGTGATAGAGTAGCTTGTTCACTCTCTATGTACCATAAATAAAATCAATTAAACAGCAACATAATAATATTTAATGTAAATATATATATATATATATATATATATATATATATATATATATATATATATATATATATATATATACACACACACACAAATAGAAACTAAAACAAAATCCTATTATTATCTAAGATAAGCACTTTTAGATGCAAAAACCAAATAACATTTTTTATTTAAGAACTTATTTCCAATTGCAACATAGAAAAACCCCACATGACACGGAAAAACAGTTCAACAATGTAGTTTTTATTAATTGCTTTTCAATGTAATGTAAGGTTTGGATCCGATGAAAAACAATAGGATTTTCGCCAATGGCCTCAGTAATTATAATATAATTGAAGACTATATTGACTCTAAGGAGAGTTTTTTTTTCTCTCTCTCTCCCTCTCTCCCTCTAAAGACACTTTCTGGATCCTCTCCTGCGTCGTCAACTTACTGTTAACAACTCTTTCTGAGAGGGCCTTGTGGTGATATTCCACTTTTATCCAAATCGAGAATGGTGGTTTTTTTTTTTTTTTAGAATTTAGAGAATCTTGGAGTTTGCAATCTTTCTAAAGGGAGCAAATATTAGGTCTTATAACCTATTTATGAACCATCCTAAGGTTGGTCCTAATCAACAGCTGAAATGTATGAAGAATGATACTACTTCTTAGAATTTGTAATAATAAACTTTGAAGTAAAGAAAGCATATAGAACAATTATGACATTAATAAAAAAATGTATCTAATAATAAAAGATTTATTTTACATTAACAACCAAAAGCTAAATATTGACACAAAATTACGAAATTTAATAAAAAATCAACTTAGCAACAATGATAGTGGCTCTCCAGACTTGCTGGAGGGTGTGATGTAGGATTTAACTCCTTACTCACATATCTTTAGCTCACAAAATATCAAACAGTCATATATCTTTCTAAGGTAAAATTCTCATTATCCGTAAGTAAACTAGCCTCCGGGTGGTGAATGCTTTGGGGATTGATTCATGGACCAAGTTAAAATTAGTGATTTAAGTATAGTGACGTAAAACATAAGACGTTCGAATACACCAGATGGATTAAAATCGGTTGCAAACGACGTTAAGGCTACAATTTAGATATAATGGCACTAAAGGAGGTTCGCTGGCCAGGGGAGGACTCTGTAAGAGAATGTAAGTACACTATTAAGTACGGAGGAAACGGAAATCATTGTTTAAGTATAGGATTTCTATGTAGAAATAAATTACTATCAGCTTTGAGGGTTATACAATTATTTAGAGATAGGATTTTGGTGGCCATATTCCAGGAGCGTTGGTTTAAAATTGCCTTCATAAACATACACTGTCCAATCACAGAGAATGATTATGATGCCTAATGCAAATTTTATGATAAACTCGAGTGGGTTTATAATAAACAATCGCGGAGCTTCATGAAAATAATCCAAGAAGTCGCCAACGCTAACGTGGAAAGGGAACAAGTTTATTTTTCTACGATTGGTAAAGAATTAATTAATTAAACGACTACAGTGATGATGATGGAATTTGGCTAATAAACTTTGCCATTTTGAAAAACCTAATAATTAAAAGTACTACGTTTAAACACAGAATATTCATAAATATACTTGAACATGACCGGATTCACAAATGATATCAAATAGATCACGTCTTGATACAACATAAGTCGCAAAACTTCGAAAAACTTAATATAAAGTAGAAAAAGGAAAGCATTTTCGATACCGATAATTTAATTTGGAAAAATTTAAAAATCCATCAGTTAGACAGAAATTCGAAGTTAAGAATAGGTTTGAACAGGCTCGGTCTGGCTCAGGTATGTGTGTGTGTGTTTGTGTGTATTTAAATAAAAGTGGTTTCCAGGAATTCAAATATATAATAAATGTATACAAATTTACAACAATTATTTTTGGGGCCAAATACAACAGTACAAGATAAAAAAAATAAGGGGCTTCAAAATTTTGCGGAATTAAACGAATTATTTACATAATTAAATTATAATTTATAACAATAATTATATAATACTAATTTATTAACATTATTTTCTTTTTTAGGTTCAGAAGCCAAGTTCATAATTGGATAGGTATTAGGTTATATTAAAAAAATCCCTATCTATTGGTCTTAAAATCTGAAAAATAAATTTAACGCTCAAGATAAAAAGTAATAATAATAATAAGGCTTAGCGAACCCGAAGGTTCGATGCCGACACCACCAATCGCTTGTTACACACCTCCCTCCACCGTTCGCCGTCCAAACCCAGTCCCTTCAGATCGGCTTTAATGCAATCTTCCCACCTTCGCTTCGGTCTACCCCTCGGACGCTTACCATTCGGCACAGCAAATATTAACCTTTTAGGAATTCTCTCGTTACTAAGCCCAACAACTTTACAAGCCCATTTGATTCGCCGCGATGAAATTACCTCAATTATATTACCCGGATACAGCTCACGCAATTCGGCGTTGTGTAACCGTCTGAACTCTCCGGTTAACTCATCCTTCTTCGGTCCGAATATTCTACGCAATACTTTATTTTCAAAAACCTTAAGACGCTGCTCATCCCTTAATGTAAGCGGCCAAGTTTCGCATCCATAAAGAACTGTAGGCAAGATAATTGTTTTATAGATTCTAATTTTTAAGTTTCGGGACAAGAGGCGCGAACTAAGTAGTTTTGTCACAGAAAAATAACAAGCATTTCCCGCCTTCAGTCTAACCTTAATCTCTTCTTCAATTTCGTTTTTTCTAGTTATCGTAGAACCTAGATACCTAAATTTATCTACCTGTTCAAACATATTACCATCTATATCGATATCACCAGTAGTATCGCCATTTTTGCAGCTAACCATATATTTTGTTTTATCCACGTTTATTTCGAGTCCTAGTTCTTTACCGGCTTTCATTAACGTTGTCGTATTTAGTTTTATAGTTTCAACGTCTTCGCTTAACAGTACCAGATCATCAGCATAGCCCAGCACGGATGTTGTCCGCCCAGATCCAACCCTTTCTCGGTTCGCATTACCTCCCTAATGGCATGTTCTAATGCCAAATTGAACAGGACAGGCGAAAGAGAATCCCCCTGTTTTAAGCCCGAACGAACCTCAAATTTTTCGGACAAATTATTACCGATTCTAACTTTATTGAGTGTCTCCGTCAAGCACATCCTGACTAGATTTACTAGTTTTTTTGGAATCCCCTGCTCGATTAGAATATTATACAGTTTCTGGCGGTCAATAGAATCGCAAGCCTTTTTAAAATCTATATGCAGCTGGTGAACAATACCGTTATACTCCAATTTTTTCTCTAATATTTGCCGTAAAGAAAATATTTGATCAATAGTCGAACGATTACGTCTAAATCCGCATTGGTAGTCTCCGATAATTTCCTCGGCGTATTCCGTGATTCGACTGGTTAAGATTGAAGTGAATATTTTATAACATACCGAAAGGAGTGAAATTCCTCGATAGTTATTACAATCCGTACTCGGACCCTTTTTGTGAATCGGAATAAGAATAGATTCTTTCCATTCTTCTGGTAATTTCTCGTTCACCCAGATCTTTTTAACCAACCGATGTATTTTAGAAACTCCAGCTTCCCAGCATGCCTTAATTAGTTCAGTAGGAATATTATCGATTCCCGCTGCTTTATATGATTTTAATTTTCCGATAGCTACTTCAACTTCCTCTTTACTTGGTCCTTCTATTAACGGTTCAGCACTCTGGTACTCAGAAGGAGGACACAGATCATAATTTCCCGTATTTAAAATATTGTCAACGTGGTCCTAAAACTTATTCAATATGTCAACCGGATCGGTCAGAATATTGTTATTATCATCCCTAATTCCAGACGTTACGGCCCCTACACATTTTCGTGATCTGTTTATACCTTTGTACATGTCTCTTACGTTATTTTCGATTCTATTAGTTTCTATTTCAATTATTTTATTTTTAAGATACTCCCTTTTTTTATTTTTGAGCAATTTTGTCGTTTCGTTCTTTGAGATTCGGAAGTATTCCAGATTGTCTTCGCTAGGATTATTTAGAGCTTTTAATTTAGCGGCTTTTCTTTTTTCACACATGTTTAAGCAATCTTCATCAAACCACGGTTTGTTATTCAAGATAAAAAGTAAAAAACATTTATGTTGGGGGCCCATCTGGGGAATTCCCAAAATTTGCAGGAGTAAATGAATAAAAAACAAATATTTCGGGAGCGCAACGTATAACGGTACTAGATACATATAAAACAATAATCTTCGCCACCCTCCCCAATCATTCTACGGTGATAAAATAGTACAAAACATTTATTTTAGGGAACCCATCGAAGGGGCTCCAAAAATTTGAAGAAATAAACGAATACAAAATAATTACTTTTGGGGTCCTAGAAAGATATGGAACAATGATTTCAGAACCCCCAGAAACTCCAGAACCCCAGAATGATTTCAGTGCCTCTCTAGTCGCTCTCAGATAAGATTAAATAAATTTATTAATTTCTTTTTCTTATAACTTTTCACTAATTATTTGTTATTTACTATAAGGATATATTTATTTTACTTCATTTTATCATTTTTTTTTTCTTTATTACTTGCTTTCTTTTATTACGTTTTATTTTATATTTCTATGGGGGGTCCCATAGATTTAAATAGCACAAAGGTTAAACGAATACGACCTCGGGGTCGTCTTAAATTGGAAGCGGAAAATACGGATGGTGCGATCTCAATTAGCCCATCGTTCAGATGATCAACATTTTCAAAAAGTATCCCCATTCTTAGTAAATAAGTTTTTTTCAGGTTTAGTGGGAGACCTAAAAAAACTAATAAATGATGCATTACTTATTGAAACCATAAACAGAAAACAACCAGAAGTATTACTAAAATGCAAAAATTTTGGTGGCCAATTTCCGGTTCAGGTTTCCCCCCCACAATACCTTAAATTACAGTAAAGGAGTGATTCGATGTTACCACCTCCAATTTCTATAGATAGACGAAATTAAAAATGAATTGTCTCCAGTGATAAAGGATATATAATGCATTAAAAAAAAAAAAAAAATGGTAATGAGATATTGACAAATTCTTATATCGTGACTTTTCCTACACCGAGAATTCCGGAAACAATAAAGATAGTATTCCATACGGTCAAGGTACAAGATTATATTCCTAATCCACTTATCTGCTTTCACTGCTTATCTTTCGGTCACCCATCGAACGCCTGCAAAAAACAAAGTAAATGTATTAAATGTGGGGAAGCAAAACATAAAGAAAAGGTGAGATGTACGCGCCCGGCCTGGGCCGCTGTAGTAGTTGTAGTGCCCAAAATCACAACTCATTAGATCGTCGGTGTCCGATTTTTATAATACAAAAATAAATAAATACTATCCAAACCATAAATAAAATATCTTTAAACGAAGCAAAAAAAAATTATAAAGAACAGAATCCAACCCAGTTTACTAGATCTTTTGCTGAGATTACAAAACAAAATCCTAACACAAAAAACAGGGCAATCGTAATAAAAAGAAAACCTAATAACTTACGAAACACTAACAGTATACGATTACAAATTTTTATTTCATTTTTATATCTATTTTTTATTTAATTTTTTTAAATTCAAAACAAACCTGAATAATGTCAATCCGTGTCCTAACATATATATATATATATATATATATATATATATATATATATATATATATATATATATATATATATATATATACATATTTTTTTTTGATTTATTAACGAAATTTACAACTGTAATTAATAATAAATACAACAATATTTTATATTATATTTCTATATTAGAAGATCCCGAGGCCATCTTCTTTTCAGACTCCTCGGAGGGTTATCAGGAATAGAAGAGGAAGCAAGGTTGGAAACGAGAGGGTTCGGATGGTTCAGAAGTTTATTATGAAAGGACAGGTATCAGGATTGAGCTAAATCGGAAACATATGGTACATTAAGGTCATTATGGATGATTTTATTTGTGACAAAGTAGGGAGCATTAAAGATTTTACGAAGGATTTTGGATTGTAGGAATTGGATAAAAGAGGAATTTGATGGTTTAGTAGAGCCCCAAAGCTCGATCCCGTAAGTCCAAATAGGCCTTGTTATAGTAATATATATGAGTCTTTTGTAATTAGTTGGCAGTTTAGAGCGTTTGTCTAGTAAGTGCTGGAGTAGTCGGAAACGTCGGGCGGTTTCTAGTCATTTCAGTCTGGTATGGGGGTTCTAAGTGAGTCGTTTGTCAAGTTGGAGTCCTAGGTATCGGATTTGGTCAACAGGGATAAGTGGAGTATTGTTAAAAGATACTGTAGGACAGGAAGTCATAGGTTTAAGAGGAAGAGTAAAGGTAATTTGATGGGATTTATTGGAGTTTATTTTAATCCTCCAGTTTTGACACCATTTTTCAAGACTTGTGATGTGTGATTGAAGAGTTTGGGATGCAATAGATGGATCGTTATTGACTGATAGGATACATGTGTCATCGCCATATGTTGTGATGACAGTGTCGGAATGTGTTGGGATATCAGCTGTATAAACTGTATAATTACATATATTTTAAATTGGAAATATCAGTATTTTCATTACGATAAAAATTTACATCAGTAAAAATAAAAACAGTGCTTTTTACAACGCTCGAAGCATTTACTTATTACTACCAGACATAACAATAAACACCTACAGAGCGCTCACTGCTGGAATCATGAACAAACATACTACGTTATTCTTATTCTATTACTACAAAAATATACCTCATTTTTCTATAATAAAGAAACACTCTATGCTCACTAATCTATTTATCTACATAACATACATTTATTTCCATTATATGAATATGTATAGATGCATGTATGCATACGTGAATGACTTTGTTATACATTCCTATATATGATCCAAATTACATATGACCTACCCGTGAAATCCTTTACTCCCAAAATGGTCTCATACCGTAATTTAATCCTTCTCTCTTATGAATCCCTTCAACCTGATCTTGATTCTTTCCAATGGGACATCATATCTTCCTATAATTCCACCGATCCTATGGTATCTGTCCAAACCTCATACCTCCAATCCTTATTAGATACCCATGCTCCTCTGAAAACCAGAACCTTACGTCGTCCCACTGCACCTTGGCTGCACCTTGGCTTCCCATCCTCCTGGAAAACTGCCCTAGTCCGACCTTTGAATAAAATTCCCAACCCTACCTCACTGCATGACTTCCGACCTATTTCTCTGCTTTCCAACCTGTCAAAGCCGTCAGAATGCCTTGTACATAATCAACTCTCCAACTTCCTAGAGGAATGTTCCCTTATCAATCCATTCCAATCTGGCTTTCGACCTGGTTACTCAACGCAATCCGCTCTCCTTAAAATAACCAAAGACCTCCAAAACTCCATTGAACACCAAAACCTTACTATCCTCATGCTTCTAGATTTTTCCAAAGCGTTTGACACAGTTGACCATAACATCCTTCTCACTAAATCACACAATCTTTCTCTATCCAACAGTACCCTCCGTTGGTTCAAATCCATCCTTTCAAATCGGTCCCAGTACGTAGTTATCCCAGGTCAACGTTCATCTAAAACCCTCCCCCTTTCCTGTGGTGTCCCTCAAAGTTCCTCTCTATCTCCTACTCTGTTTGTTATTTATATTAATGACCTTCCCCTCCTGATCCATCACTCCCAATACCATATCTATGCAGATGATTTCAAAATATACCTGTCCTTCCCATCCACCGACCTATTATCAGCCACAGAAAAACTTCAAGAAGACTTGGATAGGATTTGTGACTGGACGAGAGTTAACAAGTTGAATTTGAATGCAGAAAAGACGAAAGCAATCTTAATAGGCTCCAATCACCTCCTTACACAGGCGGATTTACGGGGGGGCTTTCGGGCTGAAACCCCCCCCCCTCCCTAAACGGTAAAATATAACCATGTTTTATAAAAATAAAAAAAATATTAAAAACTATCTCTTAAAGTATTATTGTTC
This sequence comes from Nezara viridula, assembly GCA_928085145.1. NCBI lineage: Eukaryota > Metazoa > Arthropoda > Insecta > Hemiptera > Pentatomidae > Nezara > Nezara viridula. The sequence continues at coordinate 172,506,543 of OV725078.1, read as the reverse complement.
ATGTAATTACATTTAATAGGACTTCAAAAATCACTTAAAGACCATTCCATATAGGTAGCTCATTTCTTTCTCTCTTTTTTTTCAAATTAATTATCGTTATATATGATAACAAATTTAATTAAAAAAATTAAATCCTGGATCCGCAAGTGCCTCCTTAAAACTGCTCCTAATATTCCAACTCTGTTCCTACATGATAATCCCATCAAATTCTATCCTTCCATCAAAAATCTTGGAATGATCTTTCATCAATTGCTTTCCTGGAAAAATCATATATCCAACATCTCCCGCCGTACCATTTCCACCTTAAAACGTCTAAATTACTCCCGTCACCTATTTCCCCTGGAAATCCGTAGGCTCCTAGTAACTTCCTTAATTTTCCCCCACTTTGACTATTGCTGTACGGTATATGGGGGCATCTCTGGGGATCTCGAGGCAAAATTAAAACGTTTGATATATTGCTTTGTACGACTCATCTTCGGGATCCCAAGGGACGCCTCTGTTTCCAGTTTTTATGCAGAGTTGAAGTGGCTTTATCATTCCTACCGTCGTAAGTATTTTCTGGCATCCTTCCTCTTTCAAGTCATCCAATCTCACCGTCCTTCGTACATCTCCGAGCTCCTTCTATTCAAATCTTCTGCTCGTTCCCGCAATACTCGTTCCCGGCCTTCTGATTTATACATAAGGGTCCACCGAACTGCTGCTTTCGACAGATCTTTCATTATCCGATCCTCATCCCTATGGAACTCCATCCCTCCCGACATCCGTCAATCCAAAACTCTTCCTACCTTTAAAACCCGCCTGTTCAATCATTTCTTATCCATCCAGTCCCCATGAAATTGTAAATAGTACTGTAAATATGTATATAAATTATCAGATCGTTCCTCATTATTCTTACTTTATGTTTATTTTCAATTTTTCATTTTTTTTTTATTATTATTAACTGATTTAAAATAGAAAGTAACTTATAATTTATTTTATTATTTTTTTTAATTTGGCTATTCACACTATATTTTTGTTTATGTATCTCTGAGACTCCTTAGCCCACATTTTGGTCTTTCTGTATTATTCTAAAGGGAATCGTCCAATAAAGCATTATTATTATTATATATGTGATTGTGCTTCTATATATACATGTATATATGTGTGTATATAATTGTCTACGTACATACTACCCTGTGTTTATCTATAATACCGTTATTCTCGCCATTACCATTGGGATCTCTGAAATCACAAACAACGTACCTTGCTCATTATTATTATTGCCAGACCAATACGAAAATATATATACCATTATTCGCTATTTAATTTTTTGTTACCTCTGCAGCCTCTATTTTCTACTATCTCAAATATTTCTTCTTTTAGAAACTTATATTATATAACATTTTGTTTTTTTACTCTTATACTCACATATAAGAATTCTATGCACTTTACAAATCAAATAAGGTTCAGTATACTGTTGCTAGTTGCTTTGCATCACGATGGCTCTATTTATTCTTCCGAAATACATATAAGTAATAGATACTATATTTCTGTCCATATATTTAACCTCTTATTTTTATGTGAAACTATCTACATACACGAATGCGTACTTTAATGCGTACGCATTATGTATTATTATGTGTATATCTCTGTGTGCTAATATAAATATCTGTGCGGATATACATGTTTCTGTATATAGTTCTGCATGCTTTCTTTGGTATCTACATTTGTATCTTTGTATGTATTTGTGGGCGTATAATGTCGCACACACATTGTATGTGTGTAAGTATGTACGTATGTGTGTGTAAGCGCGCGCGTATGTGTATATGTGTGAATGTATGTTTATATGTATTTTATATTCTATGTGTTTATGTGTAAGTATATACCTGTATATGTTATTATACGAGTTGTATGGGTGTGTATATATGGAAACATGTATGTATATGTATGAGTATCAGTGTCTATATGTATGTGTGTGTGGCATGGTGCACAAAGAAACATCAATATACTGAGCGAATACTATAAAAACAAATCTTTGACCCTAAATCCATCTAAGTCTAAGGTGTTGGTGTTCCATAAATCTCCAAGGATGAAGAAACTTAAGACTTTGGCTTGGCGAGACACAAGTTTGGAGTATACCACAAACTACACATATCTGGGTGTACCCTTTTCTTCTTCTGGAAAATTTGAGTGAGCCGCGGAGCATTTCTTACATAGATCATCTGTTGCAGCGACCTAAGTGATGGCAATCCTAAGAAATGGAAAAAGCGACTCTTGGGAGACAAAAACCAGCCTCTTTGACTCGATGGTCTCGTCAACGCTGCACTATGCTGCAGAGATATGGGTGACGAGATACCTGGAGGTTTTGGAGAAGATGCAAGTTCGATTTATCAAATCATTGCTCCATTGGCCAAGAAATACACCGAACTATGTGGCTCGCCTTGAAAGTGGGAGATCTCCATTAAGTGTTGAAGTGTTGAAAAAAGTGATCAACTATTAGACAAAGCTAAGCTTAATGAGTGACGAAAGACTACCTAGACAATGCTTTAATAGGCTTAGAGCTCTGGAAAACCTGATCCAACTTATAACTGGGTTACCCAAGTAAAGATGATTGTGACGGAACTTGGATTTCAGGGGCTGTTTTCTTGTGTTTTCTCTCAAGGTCTGATGAGGTTCAAAGATGAAATCATGGAAAAAATAAGAAACCATCACTCATCCAAGGACATCGACAGAGTGTTAAACTCTAAATCAAACCCAAGATATAGACAAATCTGCTCCTTTAATGTTACCAAACCAGAGGATTATCTTCAGTTCAGGGCTCTGAATTTAAACAAATTAAGAGCCGTTAGTCGTCTCAGAGTAGCAAATAAAGATTTTATGAAAATATACTTAAAAGATGCTACTTTGACTATTAAATCCAGTGAGGTATGTGGTGCATGCAACTGCCTTGTAACTGACCCGGTAACTCATTTTCTGATCCAATGTATCAAGTTCAACGAGCCGAGAAATAAGTACTTGAAGGCATTTATCACTGAATCCAGAGAAGATGCTAGTGTGGAGGAGATACTGAAAATAGACACTACGAAAAAAATAAACCAACTGTATTATTTCATACAGGGCTGTTCATTGAACTGTTAAGTGGTAAAGTTAATCATATAACATATATTAATTCTTATTTATATTGTCATTTGTCTTATACCTCTCGAATATTAAAAAAAAAAATTAAAAAAAAAATGTTTTACTAATTGTTATGTATATATATATATATATATCGTTTACTAATCTGTTATTATATTAGTCCTACTTAATGCTGTGGACATTGTTAATGTTATGTTTGAATGCAGTACTAGACTCAAGATCTAACATTGTTAATTATACCATTATATTTATTTGTACAGGAATTTCCTTAGACAAATAAAATAAACTATCTATCTATCTATCTATCTATATGTATGTGTGTGTGTATATATGTATACGCCTGCTATGTATATATACATATATGTTGTTGTGCGTGTTTATATATATATAAATACCTGAACATACCGGTACTTCAATGGAACTGTAATTGTTTAAAAACTCACTTTAACAATTTAAAAATACTAATACAAGATATAGACCCGTTTTGCATTGCCCTACAAGAGACACACCTCGCAATAAAAGACAACTTTTCTATAAAAAATTTCGATATATACAGAAAAGATAGCCAACCCCAAACCGCAGTCACCACAGAGTTTTAATAGCTCTACATAAATCCATATATCCCTAATCAATCAACATTAATTTCCACCTTCAAGTTATTGCAATCAGAGTTCACCAACATTTTTCATTTGTTATCTGTAATATATACCGTCCACAAGACCGTACCATAGATACACAACAGCTCTTAGATATCTATAACCAAATGCCTCGTCCAGTTCTTTTTATTGGGGATCTCAACGGTCACAACCCTTTATGGGGCTCCCAATTCATTAAAACTCGAGGTAAGGTAATAGAACGTTTTTTAGACTTCTAATCTGTTTCTACTCAACACTGGAGAGCCTACCTTTCTTAGCTCAAGTTATGCCACTTACTCGTTTTTCTTGTTTATCATTCTGCGATTTGGACATTACTTAGCATTACAAACTGGACGGTTTTGCCTGATTTATATGGTAGTGACCATTTTTCAATACACATAAAATTCAAAATAACGAATGCCCTTCGAGTAAAACCGAGGTTTGTCCTAAATAGAGCTGACTGGGCTTTATTCTCTTCTTTAGTCTCACCACCTCGAATTCCCGTATTAATTGAATATCGATAAAGGCTGTGAAACCATAACGAATACGATCCTAGAAGCAGCTAAAGCATCAATACCAATGACTTCTGACTCTCCAAGAAGACCGCTCGTTCCCTGGTTTAACGATGTTTACAAGGAAGCCATTAAAGATCGCCGTAAAGCCTACAAAAAATTTCAGAAATATATGACCTTTCAAAATTTAATCGAATTTAAAAGACAGAGTACAATATGTAGAAAAATAATCAATCAGTCTAAGACCTAGTCCTGGAAAAAAATTATAAGCGCCATTAATTCCTCAGCTACATCAACTCATGTTTGGAACAATATCCGAAAATTTACTAAAACTTCTCTTTCCCTTCGCTATACTATTTTGGTCAATGGACAACTGTCTGACAATCCTCTATCCGTCTCAAACACATTTGCAACTTTTTTTTCTGAAATATATAACTCCAAAAGAAATAATATAAGCTCGGAATACGCGGACCCTGAGAGGACAATCGATGATGAATTATTATGTTACAACCTCCCATTTTCAATGTGGGAGCTCAAAAACATATTAAAAACTGTTAAAGGCTCAACCCTTGGTCCTGACCTGGTCCACTATGACATGATAAAAAATCTCCCAGGTAATACACTGGAATGGTTACTCAGATATTATAGTCATGTCTGGTCCACTGGACAGTTCCCGAATAAATGGAGTGATTCAGTGGTCATCCCAATCCTGAAAAGCGGAAATGATAAACGTTTACCAACCAGCTATCGCCCTAAATTTCTCACAAGCTGCTTAAATAAATTAATGAAACGGATGACGGCCTAATAAAAGACTAATACGGACTAATATGTCTTTTAATTAATAAATGACTAATTTGGATAATAGAGAACAACAATTTAATTCAACCTTTTCAATCGGGATTCCGTAAGGGTCGATGCACATTAGATCATTTAGTTGCATTAGAAGCCGAAACGTAATATACTTTTATCAACGCACAACAAACAATAGCCATATTTTTCGATATGAAAAAAGCTTTGGATAATATAAATCACTCCATAATCCTCAGTAAATTATCATCCGTAGGAATTAGAGGTCAAATGTACAACTATATTAGGCAATTTCTCACGCATCGTCACTTTAGAGTTCAAATAAGATGAGAACGTCCGACAACCAACACCAATTCAACGGTGTTCCTTAAGGTTGTGTCCTCAGCCCAACTCTGTTGTCTATAAATGTATAATGTAACTCTGTCTGGCGATAAATGACTTAGGCCTTAACTTACCAAGAGGTGTCAAACCATTTCTATTCGCAGATGATCTAGCCTTTCTCTGCTGATCTGTCAACATTAACACTACAGGGCAATATACGAACAAAACAAAGACAAACAATACGCAAAAAACTACAGGACGCTGTCAATAAAATCATTGGCCTCTTTCTATTGGTCTCCAATTTTAAAAACTAAATGCATACATTTCAGTCGAAAAATAAACACCCCTAACTCACCCGAAATCTGTCTCGGAATTTTCATAATCCCTCACTCGAACCTATATAGATTCTTGGGCATGATCTATGACTGAAGGCTAACTTGGGAACCGCACATTTCTGCTCTAAAAACAGCCGCTACAAAAAGAATAACTACCTTGCGATATCTAAGTGGCACTTCCTGGGGCTCAGACAGGCTTACGCTGATAAAACTGTATCAAGCTTTGGTATGTTCTATAATTAGACTATGGGTGCTTTATATACGGTTCTTCCCTCTATCGGATCCTAAACAAACTCGATACAGTCCACCATACGGCCATTAGGATAGCGACTGGCGTGTTTCGAACAAGCCCCATCCTTTGCCTCTGCTCTGATGCCGGAATACCCCCTCTTTTATTTAGAAGGAAAAAACTGGCCGTTAACTACATTTCAAGGCTACTTCCCCAAAATAAACATCCCACTCACAATTACATTTTTAAACCTAAATTTTCAAACGCTTTTCAGAACAAAACAAATTCCACACTCCCACTGACAGAAAGAATTTGTTCAGCAGCTCAATCCCTTAAGAACTTACTTCTATACAATATAGAAAACCAAAGCCCACCTTGGATCCACAAACCTCCAAAAATGATGCTCTGTCGCTCTCGATTACTCAAAAGCAATACCTCACATTACGAGTACAAAACTTATATTCCGGAACCATTTTTTATTTACACTGATGGTTCGAAATCCGATGATGCTACAGCTTCTTCGTTTGTTACCCATAACTCCACACATAAAATAAAAATACATAAACTAAGCATATACACAGCGGAACTTCACGCAATAGCCTTAGCCCTCCACTTCTGTATGTCAATAATTCCAGCTACAATAGTCTTGATAACCGACTCTTTGAGTTCATAAAGGGTTTAAATGATATGTACTCAAAGCATCCAATTATCCTTAAAATACACAAATACCTTCACACTCTTGAAAATTTAGAAAAATCGGTTTGCTTTATATGGGTTCCCAGTCACGTGGGTATAGTTGGTAATGAGGGTGCAGATATGGCAGCCAAATGCAGATACGGCAGGCATTCGCGCTGCCAGACCGGGGTACTCCTATCCAGAGCACTCTAGAAATGAGTTTTCCTCTCAAAAAGGAAATATTGTATAGTTGGCAATCTATGTGGAACGAAACCCCACCTAGAAAATTAAAATTTGTTGAAAAATCAGTGAAGCCCTGGAACACATCAAACCGCTCTAATCGTAGAGAGGAGGTCGCCGTGAACAGGTTGAGAATAGGACACCCGAACCTAAGTTTTATACATCTCATCACTAAGCAGCCACCACCAAATTGTCAACACTCTCACAATCAATCATATTTTCCAGGAATGCACTTATTATACTTCAAGCCTAAATCGATTATCTCTAAAAACGGATATATCAGCAGTATTAAGCAACAACGATTCGAACAAAAATATCATTTTTATTTTATTGTTCTTTTTTTAATATTTATTTTAGTATATTTCATTTGTTATATGTTTTTAAATATCTTTTCCATTTATTAATCTATCTATTATTAATTTTTGATTATTTATTCTTTTTTTTATTTCTCCTCTGAACAGTTTACAAATATTACCGACTCACAGGCTTTGATGACCTTAGGGTTTTAGGCCTTAAAGCCCAAATAAACAAACATATATGGTTAGCTGCAGAAATGGCGGCCATTTCGGTCATACAGATCTTGAAGGGGGAATACGTTTGAACACGTACAGACGTTTAGGTATTTAGGGTCTACGATAGGAAAAAAAAAACAAATTTAAGAAGTTTTTATAAAAAGTTTTTTTTTTTTTATTTAGGGGAGGAAAATCAACTCCAACCGCTTCGGATTTGTTCTATAGAATATTGAGAAAGATTCTTACACTTATGGCAGTATTCAACAGTAGAGCTTTCTGTGCTTCATTTATAAACAAAGTTGGGAGGCCCAGCTTGACAGTAGCTTCCATACTCGTAGTAGACACTGGTATTAAGCCATTGCTGGAGATCACAATACCAAAAATAATACCCTTAGTAAATAAAGTATGATACAGATATTCAACTCAACTGCTAGGACTTGATAATTTAGAATTTTTTCTGTATTGACTGAGTTAATGTTGCTGTCGTTTGGCAATCGATGTCTATAATCTCAGTCACCTAAGTTTACCATCTATTAATCAAATAAAGTGTCAGATCTGTTGTGAGTCACGATATGGTCTGTTATTAAAGATGATTCCTGTATAATTTAATTCCATCTTTCTGGGTAAGTCCTTTAGGGTTCTATTTACAACAGGGCATCTAGCATCTAGTCTGTGGGCGAGACCCCCTTACCGTGCACCCCCCCCCCTCACATCCCTATAAATTGCATATCATTGTGTTCCTTGTAACTATTTATTAAAAAAAAGACAATGTTCCCTCAAAATAAAATGAACGCACTGCATCAAAATGGCGTCCAAATATGGCGGATTGACGACTTTGACTTCAGTTAGTGTTTTGGTCACTGAGAATCAGGATTTGGCTTAATTTCCTCATAGTTGGTCTTTTATTAAAGCTGAATAGTCATATAATAATAAAACATGAAGAAATATTAAAAAATAATTGGTTTAGGCTATGAAAAACACCAGTAAAGTCAACTTTTTTAACAAAAAAATTTTCAAGTTACAAATCAAGCGTCGTTTGTAATTAAACGGCCTACAATAATGCAAAACGTGTTGAAACAAAACATCTCGAGAATATATTTCTCTTTCTAAAACGCTGATTGTTTTTTAAATAATTTTAAGCAGTTCCGTAGAAAATGCACTTATGCGGCAGAAAAGCGGTACTGGCGTGGGTGCCTACAGCCCTCTACCACACCATTTAGTACACATAAATGGCTTAGTTATAGTGATATATTAATATACCCGAAAAAATATTGATATACCCAGATTGATATACCCGAAAAAAAAAAAAAAAAAAGCACAACCTGAGGAGAAGAGAAAAATAAATAAATAGTAAAAATGATAGTCAAACTAGGTGACAAAGATCATTGCTGTTTTATGTGAAAACTTAAACAGTAGGCACCACTATTTACTTCACAAGAATTCAGTTCATAAAATGAAATTTATGGTTGCGAATCGTCTGTTTGGGATGTGAGGAGATATTGGAAAAGGAGGTATTTGAAGGTTGACAGTGAAGAGGCATGACGGGTGTTATATGACAAAGAATTCCAATAGGAGACGGAGCGGGCTAAGAAGGAACGTTCATAGGTTTTTGTCCTGTGGAAAGGAATATAGAGGTCAGAAACACGGGATCTCGTTTTTATTGAGTGGACTAAGGGTTTAGGCTGGAGGAGACAACAGATATAGAAAGGGTGCTGGGAGTTGATCGTTTGGTATAAGAAATTTCCAAGGAAGTATAGGCAGCGGGAGGATGGGAAGAGCCACTTTGACTCGGCATATAGGTGGGACACATGAGACCATCTCGAAGTGCCGAAGACGAATCTTAAAAAACAGTTCATGATTCTCTTCAGTCTGTCCTCAAGCTCCAACGAGAGGCCGCCGTATACCACACAGCCATAGTCAAAGTAGGGGAAAATCAATGAGGAAACGAGGAGCCTGCGGATAGGTTGTGGGAGATGCTGACAAGAACGATGAAATAATTTAAGAGTACCAATAGACCTTCTGGAGATTTGAGCAATATGGGGTTTCCATGATAGGTTTTGATCAATGGTAATTCCTAAGTTTTTTACAGAGGGGGAGAAGGAGATTGGTTGGTCATTAATAATCAACGAAGGAAGGGTGGAGATGGATCTAAGCAGGGAGTTGGAACCTATAAGAATTGCCTGAGTTTTTGATGCGTTTAAGTTTAAATTATTTAAGCTTGCCCAGGCACTGATCCTATCTAGGTCTTTCTGAATATTCATAAACGCGTCTAATAACTCAGTGGGCGGAAAGGAAAGATAAATTTGGGAGTCATCAGCATATAGATGGTATGAACAATGGTGGATTGAACTAGGAAGGTCATTGATGTAAGAATTAAAAAGGATAGGAGAAATGCTTGAACCCTGGGCTACTCCATGAGACAAAGTGAGGAAAGAAGATAAGGGTTGATTCGGAATATTAACAGCGTGAGTCCTGTCAGAAAGGAAGGATTGGAACCATAGGATAGAACTATTGGAGAAGGATAGTGATTTTAATTTAGTGTAGAGGATAGAATGGTCTAAGGAATCGATATATATGGTAATATGTGTGAACAGGTAGATAAATTTAGGTATCTAGGTTCTACGATAACTATAAAAAACGAAATTGAAGAAGAGATTAAGGTTAGACTGAAGGCGGGAAATGCTTGTTATTTTTCTGTGACAAAATTACTCAGTTCGCGCCTCTTGTCCCGGAACTAAAAAATTAGAATCTATAAAACAATTACCTTGCCTACAGTTCTTTATGGATGCGAAACTTGGCCGCTTACTTTAAGGGATGAGCAGCGTCTTAAGGTTTTTGAAAATAAAGTATTGCGTAGAATATTCGGACCGAAGAAGGATGAGTTAACCGGAGAGTTCAGACGGTTACACAACGCCGAATTGCGTAAACTGTATCCGGGTAATATAACTGAGGTAATTTCTTCTCGGCGAATCAAATGGGCTTGTAAATTTGTTGGGCTTAGTAACGAGAGAATTCCTAAAAGGTTAATATTTGCTGTGCCGAATGGTAAGCGTCCGAGGGGTAGACCGAAGCGAAGGTGGGAAGATTGCATTAAAGCCGATCTGAAGAGACTGGGTTTGGACGGCGAACGGTGGAGGGAGGTGTGTAATAAGCGATTGGTGGTGTTGGCATCGAACCTTCGGGTTCGCTAAGCCTTTTATTATTTATTTTATTTTTTTTAATTTAACCTCCTTTATTCTATACGTAGGTCGTTTAAGAAGACCTCAATTGTAATAATGATATAATTATAATAATAAAACTTAATTAAAAAATACTTTGCTAAATATCTTGATTTTTTTTTTAACGTTTTCAATTTAACACTGTGTTTCGTATATTTACTGATTCTTAGAGGTAATTAAAATTTGTATATACTTCCCAGGAAATGAGTTATATTAATACCTGTTTTATAAACTAAAATAATATATACCTAATCTGAACTATATATAATGAATAGCTACGGGATTGTTTAGTAAAACTCATATATCACTAATTAAAAAATTTATTTTTATTTCCTTTATTTTGTCCTGAAGTTGGACTATATCATAAATAAATAGGAAATTTTAATATTGAATGAATTATTCTCTATGCACAAAGAAAAATAGAAAGGGTGACGCTATAAGTTCTTCTATAAACCAAAACTGATTGTTTGGATTTGTTCTCAAAATGAGGAAAAACGCAAAATTGAACCAGAAAATTGGAAAAATACATTACCCGAACGAGAAAGGAAGTGCCAAAACCTTGAAATACATAAAAAGGACCACTATCCATTATATAGTTAAATGAATGTATAGTAGACAGATGAACAGAATATTTCAAGATGCTGCTAAAAGGGGGTCAATTGCAGGTTGGATGATATTAAGTGGACGATGTAGGTTTATTATGGTGAAAACCACTTTATTTTCGATTCCTGAAGATGCACATTGGTACTATCTTCATTTTGAAGCAGGATATACAGAGGAATATCGAGAAAGTTATAGCTCCTACCTCTCCTTCTATTTAGTTTATTTGCAAAAGATTTTTTAAGGAATCTTATATTAGTCTGGCCAGAGACGGCGTACAGTTCAAATCACTCCCGTGAAACTCAGTCATTTTTCACACAAACCAATCTATTTCATAAAATTTTCTACAGTGATTTCTCATAATATTATTTTTGTTTTTAATCCACCATAGTTGCGTATTATATTTATTAACGAATCATTAATACATAGAATAATATTAATACATAGAAGAAAGTTCATGAAACATCTGCAGCAGAGAGAAGAGAAGTAGCTAATTCCCTTAAGCCGGAGAGGATTAAAGGCCATCACCACGCCTTAGTGATAAACAACACTTTCCTTGCGTAAGTAAATTTTTTTTTTTCACTTTCAACAAAATGGTGCAATTTTCCAACCTGTGACGGCCCTATTGTGAGAGACGATAAATGTAATATAACCTGTAATAAATGCCGAGTAATATTTCACGGCAAATTTTGCAATTACAGTGAAAAGGAAATTGAAGTTATAAAATTGCAAAAAAAACCGTGGCTATGTAAAAAGTGTGAGCAGGATAAAACGGCTACTCCACCTAGTGATAAGTTAGCCAGTCCATCCAAGAACGACACCAGAGAACCCTCCTCATCGGATATTCTCCTAGCCGTCAACAAGCTCGGTGAACAGGTCAATGAGGATATTAAAAATTTAAGAACGTCACTTGAGAAGTATGGTGAGCTCAGTTTCGAGTTGAAGGAGAGGTTCACAAAAATAGAAGGACACCTTGAAACCCAAGCGAAACACCTAGAAGAACTCACCTCAGAAAATAAGATGCTGAAAACCAGAGTAGGCGAACTTGAGGTGCGTGTTAACAAAGCCGAGCAAGGTCTACTTCGTAGATCAATAGAAATTCGTGGCATCCCGGTACGCCCTGGAGAGACTCCATCGGCCTTGGTAACCAGCGTGGGAGCCGGCCTCGGGATTAATATCAACGCAGAAGACCTCGACTTTGTGGAGCGACGGAGACCAAGAAAAGATGATCCCCGACCACCACCCGTGATTGCTCGTTTTGTGAGGCAGTCTGTACGCGACGACTTGGTGCAAAGAAGAAAAGTAAAAAGGGACTTTTCTACCAGGGATATTGGTTGGCAAGAAAATGATTCCCACCGGATATATCTCGGCGAAGAAATGTCTTCTATGAATAGACGTCTGTACTGGCTTGCCCGTCAGAAAAGAGCAGCAGGCAAACTAAAATATTTATGGTTTGCGGGGGACAGAGTTCGTTGTAGAAAAGAAGATGGACACCCAGTGATTTACATCGATCAGCCACAAGATATTGACATTTTCTGCTGACGGTTTGACATTCGTCAACTTGATGGTCATAACTCGGAAATGTTAAGCGTTGCCTACTATAAATCACTCTGCCGTATTATGTTTCTGTTTTGTCATTATTTTTTCTCTAGCACAACCGACGTAATCTTTTATTTACTCATGTTTAGTTGTTTTTTTTATCATTGCTGCTTATTATTATTATTATTTGTACTTAACCATTATTTGTTTCTCTTTAAATGTTACTCATTATATTTCAGCTGCCTTTCATCATATTTCTCTATTTCCTATCCAACATGTCTAGTATCCTGACCTCTTAGCTTGTTAATTCCCAATCTTTACCAGCCCATTTCGACGAATTTCAGCAATATTTTACCTGTAATTTTTACCATACTATTGCAGTTTCCGAAACATGGCTAAAACCCCACATCCCTTCCTCTTCGGTTTCCTTACCCGATCACACCTTTATCCACCACGACCGGGTTACAAGAACGGATGGTGGTGTGGGTCTTTACGTCCATAATAGCCTAAAATCCCGAATCCTAGATATCTCACTCCCTTCCAATTGTCCCCACATGGAATATCTTTTTGTTGAAATTTCCTTCAAAGTCCATCTTCTCCTATACGTTGTAGTTTATCGCCCTCCTCTGGTACCTTTCGACCCATCCTTTGAATCTACCCTATACAAATGTATCCCTTTTTACAGTAACATAATAGTTTCCGGTGACTTTAACGCTAACCTCCTTTCCGATTCCCACGACAAACACTACCTGGAAAACCTTTTCTACTCCCTTAACCTCTTCGTAGTACCATTTGCTCCTACTCATCACACTTGCTGGTCTGATACATGTCTGGACCTGTTTATCATCGATTCTGCGCAGAATCTTTTGTCCTCGTCCCAGCTACCTGTTCCCTTCCTCTCTTCACATGACCTCATCCAACTATCATACAATATCCAGACCCTTGCGATCCTTCCTAAAACAATAACCTACCGCAATATAAATTCCCTAACCCATGAAAGCATCTTACCCGATATCGAAACCCTGAATTGGAATGATGTTTACACCAGCTCCTCAATTGATACCATGGTAGATATCCTGACTTCTAATCTCCTCCATATCCTTAATACCCATGCCCCACTTAAAACCTCTACATTCCGCCGCCAGCCTGCTCCTTGGATGTGTCAAGAAATTCGAAATATGCAAAAGAGACGTGAGGCAGCCCGTAGACGCTTTAGAAGAACCAGGCTTGCAGATGACTACGAAGCGTTCAGGGTACTCCGTAACTTGACGCAGACAACGATCAGGCTGGCGAAAACCAATTACTATCGTGAAGCCTTCTCCTCGGCTCCCGATTCCAAATCCAAATGGAATTTACTCCGAAAGCTGTCCCTTAGCAAATCATCTTCTTCCACAGCTGTCCCAGTCTCTCCTGATGCTTTAAATTCCTACTTTTTATCCTCCTCCTCTAGTAATATTTCTCCCGCCTCTTCCCATATATCTGTATCATCTGCATTTAATAGTGAAAATTTTTATTTTTCCTACATCACTCCTATGAACCTTATTTCCTCCATAATGAAATCCCAATCCGACTCTATAGGAATTGACGGAATACCCGTCAAACTGTTAAAATTATGCCTCCCTGAAATCCTTCCAGTTCTTCTATTCATTTATAACTGTTCCCTTCAAAATTCTGTTTCCCTACATCTAGGAAAAAAGCCTTAGTCCGTCCTATAAACAAAATCCCTAACCCCACATTATCCTAAAGACTTTCGTCCAATTTCCATCCTATCGAATCTGTCAAAACCCCTCGAAAGAATTGTCCAATCCCAAATTTCCAATTTTCTTGAAGAGTTCAAACTTTTAGATCCTCTCCAATCTGGCTTTCGCGCGGGCTTCTCCAGTCAATCCGCTTTAGCCAAAATCACTAACGACATACATACTGCAATTGACTAAAGAAAACTGACTGTATTGGCACTCCTGGACTTCTCCAAAGCATTCGATTCCTTAGACCATTCTATCCTCTACACTAAATTAAAATCACTATCCTTCTCCAATAGTTCTATCCTATGGTTCCAATCCTTCCTTTCAGACAGGACTCAAGCTGTTAGTATTCCGAATCAACCCTTATCTTCTTTCCTCACTTTGTCTCATGGAGTAGCCCAGGGTTCAAGCATTTCTGCTATCCTTTTTAATTCTTACATCAATGACCTTCCTAGTTCAATCCACCATTGTTCATACCATCTATATGCTGATGACTCCCAAATTTATCTTTCCTTTCCGCCCACTGAGTTATTAGAAGCGTTTATGAATATTCAGAAAGACCTAGATAGGACCAGTGCCTGGGCAAGCTTGAATAATTTAAACTTAAACGCATCAAAAACTCAGGCAATTCTTATAGGTTCCAACTCCCTCCTTTGATCCATCTCCACCCTTCCTTCGTTGATTATTAATGACCAACCAATCTCCTTCTCCCCCTCTGTAAAAAACTTAGGAATTACCATTGATCAAAACCTATCATGGAAACCCCATATTGCTCATATCTCCAGAAGGTCAATTGGTACACTTAAACTATTTCATCGTTCTCGTCAGCATCTCCCACAACCTATCCGCAAGCTCCTCGTTTCCTCATTGATTTTCCCCTACTTTGACTATGGCTGTGTGGTATATGGTAGCCTCTCGTTGGAGCTTAGGACAGATTGAAGAGAATCATGAACTGTTCTTTAAGATTTGTCTTCGGCACTTCGGAGATGGTCTCATGTGTCCCACCTATATTCCGAGTCAAAGTGGCTCTTCCTCTCTTCCCGCCGCCTATACTTCCTTGGAAATTTCTTATATCAAACGATCAACTCTCAGCACCCTTCCTATATCTTCTGTCTCCTCAAGCCGAAACCTTTAGTCCACTCAATAAAAACGAGATCCCGTGATTCTGACCTCTATATTCCATCACACAAGACAAAAACCGATGAACGTTCCTTCTTAGCCCGCTCCGTCACCTATTGGAATTCTTTGCCATATAACACCCGTCATGCCTCTTCACTGTCAACCTTCAAATACCTCCTTTTCCAATATCTCCTCACATCCCAAACAGACGATTCGCAACCATAAATTTCATTTTATGAACTGAATTTGTGAGAAGTAAATGGTGGTGCCTACAGTTTAAGTTTTAACATAAAACAGCAATGATTTTTTACTATTATTTTTACTATTTATTCGTATTTCTCTTCACCTCAGGTTGTGCTTTTTCTTTCATGTTTATATTTTATACTTTTTGTCTCACTGTGTAGCAATATGAGTAAGTACGTATATATAGTTCCTTTTTTACCTTTATACCACAATTATTCCTGAGATTTTATTTTATCTTAGTGTTTGCTTATTATTTTATGAATCACTGTAAATATTATTACATTTTGTATTAAATTATGTTTCTATTAGATAGCTATTATTTATAAATTGTGCAGTTCTGTATATATAGATATGTAATTTCTTTTCTGTCTTTTTTTTTCTTTTTTTTTATCGTAATAATAAATAAATTTGGAGAAGATTGTATGTTCATTTATATATGTATGTATATATATGTGCGTGTGTTTATATATGTGTATATATTTTTTTTTTTTTATTTCTTAGTGGTTACATACTACTTTTTAAATAATGTATATTACGTTAGAATTTTTTTATGTTAGTTTTTGGCCAGATTGGTATTTTATTTTGTATTAATTCTTCTTTGTTATTCTAAGGGGACTTAGTCCCAGAATAAAGTTCTATTTTCTATTCTATTCTATTCTATTCTAGTTATAGCTCGTTATTGTTCAGAAATTGCGGAATAAATTGTTCGGAATTTGTACCATATCATAAAAAAATAGGAAATTTTAATATTGAATGCATTATTCTCTCTGCGCAAAGAAAGATGTAAAGGGCGAAACCGAACTGCTTCGCACAGATTTGCGCGTACATAGGCAACAAGTATATTAGAAAATGATATGAAAGGACTGTGGTTTTTACCTTTACAAGAAAGCAGGTAATACCCATCAAGATCCATTCCTGTTTAGTGTACCAAACAAATTATACTCAAGAATCGTAGAAGCTGGAATAAGAAATATTGTCGATTGCCAGAGCGATATGGATTGAGAAAATCAAGTAGCACATTGGAAGAACAGTTGAAAATTGGGACTGTCTTCACATTAAGGCAGGTTATAGAGAAGTCCATATAAAAATAAAAACAGCTGTCTATCTCACACTTTGGATATGCTATCTAATTGTCTTTCAGAATAGCTCGTTTTCCTTTTAGATTCCTTAAAAAATCTTTTGCAAATACACTAAACAGAAGGAGAGCTATGAGCTATAACTTTCTCGATATTCCTCTCTATATCCTGCTTCAAAGTGAAGATAGTCCCGATGTGGACCTTCAGCAATCGAAAATAAAGTAGTTTTCACCATAATAAACCTACATCGTCCACTTAATATCATCCAAACTTTAATTGACTCCCTTTTAGCAGCATCTTGAAATATTATGTTCATCTGTCTACTATACATTTTTAAGAGAAGAATAGTTGGGATGGTCAGTCAAAAAAGAAGGCAAAAATAAATGATAATATTTATTTTTACAAATGCCGACGTTTCGACCTGAAGTTCAGGCCTTCATCAGGGCTAAGAAAATAACCAGACAACAAGGTATGAGAAACATAAGTAGTGAAGGTAAAAAAAAATAAAAATAAAATAAAAAAATAAAGTAAAATGAAATTGTTAAAATAATGACAATAGTAAGAACTAAGAGATAAATAATAATAACCGTTACAAAATGTGGAATGATGAAGTAGGCATAATCAAACAGGGTGACATAAGTATTAAAATGGGAATCCTAGAATAAAATGTAACATTCATTTAGCTATATAATGGATACTGGTCCTTTTTATCTATTCCGAGGTTTTGGCACTTCCTTTCTCGTTCGGCTAAGGTATTTTCCAATTTTCTGGTTCAATTTCGCGTTTTTCCTCATTTTGAGACCAAATCTAAACAATCAGTTTTGGTTTATAGAAGAACTTATAGCGTCACCCTTTCTATCTTTCTTTGTGCATAGAGAATAATTCATTCAATATTAAAATTTCCTATTTATTTATGATATAGTCCAACTTCTGCACAAAATAAAGGAAATAAAAATTAAGAGAAGAATAGTTGGGGTGGTCAGTCAAAAAGGAAGGCAAAAATAAATGATAATATTAATTTTTTACATATGCCGACGTTTCGACCTGAAGTTCAGACCTTCATCAGGGCTGTCTGTTAAGTGTCGAAGGGAGAATTCAAGATGTTGGCAAGATGTCCTTCCAGGCATAAAGCACATACAGCGGGAGTAGATTTCAGTTTATTACATTCACTAGTCTTGTGTGACTCTCCTCGTTTCACGCATCTTGGAATGTGGTGGCAGTAAGTTTTGGTGTGGCCATATACCTGGCAATTATGACACTGGACGATTTCCCTCTTAGGATATGGCTTCTCTACTATAACACTTGTGTAGTATATTCTTCTTATTTCATATATTTTTCGATCCCTTGAGTTGGCTTCAAATCTACAGAAAACAAGGTTAGAGGAACTTTTACTCCTGGCTGTTCTTTACTCTCCTTCAGAACATTTGTAATCTGGCGCACTATGAAACCTAAATTTTTCTTCTTCTATTCCCTCGGTTGGTGTTGAGGGGTGTAGATTTCTTATGACTATCCTCAAAGCTCGATCCTGCCGTAATTTGTACGTATGAAAATCCGCTTTGGTTTCTGTTACATGCTTCACAATTTTTCTGCAGGTTTCAGCTGTATCTGGTGATCAGCGTGTCCTTTGTTCTGCGTAGACATGAATAGCTTTCAGGGCCTGTTATTTTGTTCAGTTGTGAGCATAGTAACTGAAATTTGTTTATGTTTTTAACGAATATGGGTGGAGGTCGGGGATTTCTTGGTAACGAAGCGGACTCCATCACTTCTTTATCATTCTGAAGCACCTGATAGGGGTTGGGTGTGAAAAATGAAGATTGTTCGGTTATCTCTTGCAAAAATGTACCTGGTTGTTGCTGAAGTTCTTCAATTGTTTGTTTTGATGATGTACCTGCCTGGGTTTCAGTTTCTCTGGAGCTAATGTTTGACAGGCGAAGAACAAGGTGTTGAGCCTAACGGCCGAATTCTATTGATAGACGCTCTATTAGACATGGTCTGATGGTGATATCGCATAGAAGAAATAAAAGGGGAAAAAAAATCCTATAATTTATAACAACAAACAGTAAATATCAATTGTTGTTATGTACTCTGGACCTGTTTTCAAGATTTCACTTGAAAATAATCATTATGTGAACATAAATTCATAAATACACTTTCTCTTTATTATAGAAAAAATGTTAAAAATAACGTTTTCCTTTATTTGTATTTATTGTTTTAATCACTGTAGATGATAAAATTCGAAAATCATTATTTTAAAGATTTTTATTGTAATCGATAAAAACTGTATTTTTTAATTTATGTCTTCTACTTAAGAAAACCTTGTATATTATTATATTTGAATCATTGGGGGATCCAGGATTTAATTTTTGGGAGGAGGCTTGAGCCCGAAAGTTTTTTTTTCATATATATAATGATAATTACTTTGGAAAAAAAAGTATTTATTTATTAATGAAATTAATAACTGTACAAATTAATATACATTCAGCAAATGTGGTACAAATAAATATATGATGTGACAAGGCTTGTAAAGAACCTCCCCATTGGTAGCACTCTAATAAAGTATCTAAATTAGGAGATCACGAGGCCATCTTCTTTTCAGACGCCTAGGAGGGTTATCAGGGATCGAGGAGGAAGCAAGGTTAGAAACGAGAGGATTAGGATGGTTCTGAAGTTTATTATGGAAGGATAGGTATCTGGATTGGGCCAAATCGGAAACATATGGAACATTCAGGTCATTATGGATTATTTTATTTGTTACAAAGTAAGAGCATTAAGGATTTTACGAAAGATTTTGGATTGTAAAGATTGGATACGAGAGGAATTCGATGGTTTAGTGGAGCCCCAAAGCTCAACTCCGTAAGTCCAAATAGGTCTTATTATGGTCATGTATAAGAATCTTTTGTAATCAATTGAAAGGTTAGACCGTTTGTCTAGTAAGTGCTGAAGTAGTTGGAAACGTCGAGCGGTTTCTTGTCGATTCAGTCTGATATGAGGATTCGTCCAGGTTGAGTCCCAGGTATGGTATTTGCTTAACAGGTATAAGTTGAGTATTATTAAAGGATATAGTAGGACAGGAAGTCATAGGTTTACGGCGAAGGGTAAAGGTAATTTGATGGGATTTATTGGAATTTATTTTAATTCTCCAGTTTTTACACCATTCTTCAAGATTTGTGTTGTGGGATTGAAGGGTTTGGGATGCAATCGTTGGGTCGTTATGAACTGACAGGATACATGTGTCATCGGCATAGGTCGTAATAACAGTGTTTGGATGGGTTGGGATGTCAGCTGTATAGACTGTGTAAAGAATAGGACCTAGGATACTACCTTGAGGAACACCAGCTGACTGGGAAAAGAGGGATGAATAGGCATTGTTGTGATTTACTTTGGCGTATCTATTAGTAAGTTAGAAACGAATAATGAGGAAGTATGTAGGTGGTAGGAATTTAAGGAGTTAGTGCTGTAGTCCTGGGTGCCTAACTCAATCAAATGCCTGCTCAATGTCGAGAAAGACTGCCGTGCAGTACATTCTGCAGAGGATACTACATCTACCACTAGATTAGTGCGGATTCCAAATTGGTGATCAGGGATTATATGATTAGAATCAAGGATGGGGTACAGGCGTTTTAGGATGAGTTTTTCAGGATTTTGCCCATCATAGGTAACAGAGAAATAGGGCAGTAAGAGGATGAGTGTTCGGGTGGCTTTTTTGTTTGTGTATCATTTTAACAATAGATAGTTTCCAGAGGTCAGGAAAATATGTGGATCGGAGTACAGCCTTATATATGTAGGTAAGGAACAGGATAGCTTTCCGAGGAAGCAGTTTTAATATCTGGGATGTGATTAGGTCGTTTCCAGGAGCTTTGAGGGTAATGCTGAGTAATGCAGTCACAAATATAAAAGTTTGATTGTTGAGTGAAGTGAGTTTCCGTCAGAAGGAACATGTCAATATGATTGTCGTGAAGAAGAAGGGTTTGTAGTCCAATAGCGTTTCATAAGAGGATAGCTAGGGGCTTTGTGTTCATCGAGGAAAGTTGAATGGGTTTTCGGAAAGGAGTCTAGTGAGGAGGATGATGAGCGCTTTGATAGGATCTTGAAGATTTATTAGAAAGGATCTTAAAATCGAAGGGATGTCGGTTTGTTTGTGACTGTCAAGTGGATTTGTATTATGAGGTTGCGGTGGATGATTGGTGTGACTAGGAATGTTGAAAGGGGGATGTGCACGACGTGAGATACGACGAGTTGGATAAAAATTCTGTGGATAAGAGGTCTTCAGATTAGGATCGGATGGAACTGGGTGTGGACGCTCTGGGGGGAGTTTGACCCTTAAGGGTAGATGATGAGGAGGGACCTGCAAATGTGCAGGTTGAGAATGAGGATTAGAGGATTTAGGCTTGGATTGGGAAGCCTGAGGCGCCTAACGTGGAACGTTGTGTCTGCTGTTGTTTGACCGTAGTTGGGAAGCGAGAATCTCTAGTGTTCTGTTGTGGTGTTGAGCTAGAAGGTTGTTGTTGGCTGGGTTGACCCGAAGATTTCGGAAGTGCTGGGAAAATGTCTTTTTTTTCCATTTCAGGTTTTTCGGTATTCCTGCGCAGATGAAATAAGTCTTTTCATCGCAAAGTTACGAGTTCATCTTGGGTGCAGACTTAAATGCCAAACACCAGCAATGGGGTTCAAGAACCACGAATGCACTCAATCCCCAACGTTTCCACCTTCTTTCCCCCAACTCTCCTACCTACTTGCCCACAGATCCTAACCGTAATCCTGATATCCTAGATTTCTTCATCCACAGCGGCTTAAGTACCCTCCATTGTTCCATTACACACCTAAACGAACTTTCCTCAGACCATAGTCCATTAATTCTTAATGTTTCCCTAGAACCTGTTCTCCAACGTCATTGTCAATGATAACTGTCAATTCCTTTTCTACCTCAATCCAACAAGCCAGGACTGCCTCCTGAATTACCACTGTAAGAAACTAAAGCGAGAATTAGCATCCTATAGATCTGAATCCTTTAGTTCCTACCTATCCTCATGATCTCCTTACCCCTCAAATCCTACGACAACTTCCATCCAAAGCAGTCATATTCCTTAC
This sequence comes from Nezara viridula, assembly GCA_928085145.1. NCBI lineage: Eukaryota > Metazoa > Arthropoda > Insecta > Hemiptera > Pentatomidae > Nezara > Nezara viridula. Next base: position 172,484,535 of record OV725078.1, on the reverse strand, counting down.
ATATATCTATAATTGCATCCTACGCACCACTCATTTCCCTTTATTATAGAAACATTCTACTATTATAAAAAATAAGGAATACTGTTGGGGTGCATTTCTGGACATAGCACAGGCATTTGACCGGGTATGGCACCCCGGACTGCTGTTCATCTTCACAACTTAAAGACGCAGTTTTTATAGAAATAAGCAGATGACAGGGCAACAAAGATAGAGCGATGCAAGTTGCAGAACTTGATATGAACTGTAGTTGCGGCGATGACACTTGGAACTAACTACCTACATGAAATGGTGTTTAAGTGGTTCTTGTAGTCCTATTAAATGTAATTATAGGAACAATAATATTTTAAGAGATTATTTTTTAACGTAAAACATGGTTATATTTTACCATTTCGGGGAGCTTCAGCCCGAAAGCCCCCTCCTCCGTAAATCCGTCTGTGCTTTGAATATAAATGACAATTTAAATAAAAGTAATATTTAGGTATCAATAAAATCGTTACTTATCTGCTACTAGACCTTAATCTAGCTAGTTATTCGACTTTTCTTTGACGATTTTAGTTCGACCAATCGATTTTAGTTTGCACATTTTATTCATTCACTTAGCTTATTTATTATTGATTTTAATTTTTTTTCTCCCTCAAATTGTTGGGGGGGGTGGCGAAAAGATATTCTCGTCCTCTCAACATTTTTTTTAGAAGGCTATCGCCCCCTCGCCCCTCCCCCCCTCCTCCGCAGTCTGCGCCTATGGCGTTAAGGCAGATCTGGACTGCACCCAATAGATGGAAGACTGTTGACAGCGATTGATCATATCGGCATCGAACCTTCGGGTTTACCAAGCCTTATTATTATTATTTGGTATTTTCTCACCGGACACGAACCGGTATGATCACTACATTTCATCCATTACTTTATTTAACCTTTACTTTAAAGAACCATGTTTTCCAGATATTTCTACATTATGACGTATACAGGAATTGCTTCAAAGAATAATGCATTAAGAAATAATACATTAAATTAATCCTTAACAGGGGCAGAAGAAGACAGGGTTCAGCGCACAGAAGAGGACGAAGACTTGGAAACTGCGATAGTTGGTATCGCACCTTGGGCAGCCATCTTACCAATATCAGGTAGTTGAATTGAATATTTCAGTTAGGTTTGACTCTATTGAATATATCAAATCTATATTCTTCAAAAATTGAAATGAATATTTTTTAAACATACAGATAATCTTTATGCAATTTTTAAAGGTAATTTTAATGTATTATTATTATTATTATTGCTAAATGAAGAAATTGAAAGTTTTATAGTTTGAATGATTTTATACTATTTAGTCAAAACTAGACATTTACATACATATTATTTTTTTTATGTTTAAGTATTCAATCAATTGTAATTACAGTTTTTGCATAGCGTTTCAGTGATTTGCAGTACAAGTTAGATGCACCTAGCCGAATCTCCAACTGAGTTGGACTGTGGATCAACGCCGATAAAACAAAGGAAATACGAGTGGATTGAATGAGTGATGTCTGAATCTAATTGTTCTGAGGGCAAAATATTGTAGAGCTGGTGGAATCTTTCATCTATATGGAAAGCGTGGTCACTAAAGAAAGGCTTTCGTAGTAAGTTAAAAGTCGAATAAAAAAAATTAATGGGGATGTTTGCAACTGAATCCAATATAGAAAAACAAGATATTGTTATGAAAACAAAATAAGGTTGTTTAAAATCAACCCTGCTCTACGGCAGTGAAACATGGAAAAAAACTGAAACCGTTACCCGGCCCTGAAACACATTTTCATCAACCGCTCCTGAAAATGTGTTGGCCTGAGAGGATCTCTAACGAAGACCTCTGGAGTACCACTGTGCTGGTTCCTATCAATCGCGATATGAGAAATGAAAGTGGATAAGTCACACTTTTAGCAAATTAGATAGTGCCCTCTGCGAAGGAGTCCCCAAGGAGAAAGAAGAATAGGAAAATGGCGCAGACCAGTAAAAAATGACCTGTGCTGGTCTAGCAAGACTTCGCCAGATACTAAAGTAATTGCAACAAAAAGAACGGAATGAAAACCACTTATAGATGCCCTAAGCTCCACCCTGTTACAATGGTGATAAAAGAACAATAATAATTACTCTTTTATTAAATTGTAGGCTCATTGAAATGATATCAGATATATTGCGTTTTTTTGTGATTCCATTTGGTATTCTTATGAACAAACCCATCATTTTCATACATTAGAGATGTATTAATATGAATTTATCAGATGCGATATCGGAATTAATCGTAATTCTTCTTCCCTATTATAATTCGCTGATTTTAATGTTAGAGTCATAATATATTAAGTGTATAATCAAAGGTCAAATCAATTATATATAATTTGATTAGTTGTGGATTTATTATTACACATTTTTAAAAACAAAAATATATCTTCAGTGTTAACAACAAAAACAATAATTATCTCATTATTACAAAAAAACAACAACAATTAAATATAATAAAGGTTAACCATTAAATTATATTAAATAAATATCGTTAAAAAATAAAACAAAATTAAACTAAATGAAAGCAAAGAATACCTTTAAAAAAATTATTACGTTTACTTACCGTGTTTACGGGTTATCCAGGGGGCACTTGTACTAACTGTCCGGACGCGATCACTTCACCCTTTAAATAGTTTTTATTTTATTTTATAAAAATAAAACTATCTATTTTATGCTTTTAGAAGATATCTGTACTATATAAGTTAGTAAATATGTAATTAATTCGAATATGAAAAATAATTAGTTATTAAAGAATAATTAGTTGTTAAAAAATAATATCTTGGAATCTCTCAATAATAAATTGAACTTCCATTCTCTCAAACTTCCATCTCCTCGCAAAATCATGATATTGGTTTTATTACATAACATTTATAAAAAATTTAACCTTTTTTTAAAAAATATAAATCTCATAAATTGGCTCACTTTAACTGTAAAAACTTTTTAAACCACAATACTTCCGAAAATCAGCGTTTTTCGGGAAACAAAAACCCTGGCAATAGTGATCTATAAACCACAGAAAAATAGTTTTGATACCATAATAACAACTATATTAATATTATTATTATTATACATATTGCTATTATAATACATAATATTTATATTTCATAATAACAACTATATTTTCTATAAAATATCTACAGCAGAACCCCGTTTAACCGGCTCTCCGTGTTAACCGGGGATAAAAGAGATGAATCAATTTTTTTTTCTCTCAGAATAAGGTAGCTTCAGCTATCTAAATTATTGAAACAAATGAGATAGTGGTTTTTATTACAACCAATCTTGACCTGTGAACTTATATTAAGAGAATTAATGGGGTAGCAAAATTATAAAGGGAAAATTAACAGGGTAACAAATAGTGAAATTCTTGAACGGGCCTTGTGAAGACTATTTAATAGCCAACAATGGTTTATATACTTAAATCAAATCATGTATTTAAGACAAGTTACAATGCGCTGGTCTAATCAATTTAAATTCATTGTATATTAATACACATACAAGCTGTAAATCTATTTTTGTAGACACTTTAAATTTTAATTTTTAACTTCATTTTAACCGATCATGTCTCGATTCAACGGATAAGCGAGGTAGTATTGTGGTTTAAAAAGTTTTTACAGTTAAAGTAGTAAGTAAATTTATGAGAAGTCTGTTCTTCAAAAAAAATTAAATTTTTTAACAATTTTATATAATAAATTAAAGCAATAGCATGGAGATGGAAGGTTGGAAGATTAAACTTTATGATTTTATTCCGTGCTACCAAATACCACAAACTCATTCCATGAAATTATTTATTAACAAATAATTATTCTTTAACAACTAATTTTTTTAAATTCGAATTAATTAAATATTTACTAACTAATAATCTATCTATCTATCTATCTGCGTGGCTCTACAACCCTGGGTGGGTCTTGGCCTCCTCAATGAGCCGCCGCCATTCGGCCCGATTTTGTGCTGCCGCTCTCCAGCCTCTGATCTGTAGCAGGCTCCGTGCGTCCGCTGCCACTCCATCAACCCATCGAAGCCTTGGCCTACCAGGCCGTCGCGTACCATAAGGGGCGGTGTCCACTACTTTTTTAGGAATTTCTTCCGCTTTCATCCTAGCTACATGTCCAGCCCAACCGAGCCTCCCCAGCTTAATAAACTTTACAATGTCCATATCCCCGTAGAGGTCATAAAGCTCTCGGTTCCTCCAAATCCCCCATCCATTTCCATCTCTCACTCGACCAACTATTCGACATAAGATTTTCCTTTCGAAAATCAGAAGATTTTTTTTCGTCACTTCTTGAGATGGTCCAGGATTGGGAAGCATAGGTAAGAACCGGGCGTATAAGCGTCTTGTATATGACCAGTGGTGGCTCTGGTAATGGATCTGCTGCGGAGAGTTTTCAGTAAGGCAAAATATGCTCTATTTGCTGCCACCAGCCTTTTCTTTATCTCAGCAGAGACATCATTTATTGCAGTTACTAGAGATCCCAAATATGTAAACTAACTAATAAACTACATGATAAGAAGTTTGGACGATAATAAAGACCAATGTGCGTTATTTTTACATTTTCGGAAGGCGCATCCTATGGTGTATCTATAGAGGAATCCAAGGTGGGAATGAGTGGCATAAAGCTCTGCATCATCACCATTGATTCTATCTTGCCATGTGGTTTTTGCCTTCCCACGTGGTTTCTTGCCAACTATTGTGGCATTCATTGTGGCCTTCATTGCTTAGAAGCTTTATGATGGATTACTTGGAACTACATGCATATCATAAGATATATATTGAACAATTTCCGTTATCAATTCTTTATTGGCTCTTATTCTCTATGCATTAGCACTTTGACATCAAATCGCCCCGGTATTGTGTGCAAGATTGTCCGCTTATATTTGTCAATACTTTTTTCTATGCTGCTTGATATTATCCAGGGCTCGCAGTTTTATCGTAAAGCATTTAAAACTCTTAATTTGAGATTTGTTTAATACATTGAAAAACATAAGAAAGCTCTGTATGCACTTGTTATGTGCCGGTCAATTTCTGACCGTTGTTCATCCATTGAGGTTATTGTTGATCTGAGGTACTTGAATTTGTCTACTATCGAGATTTCCCTTTATAAACGGAGATTGTTTTACTGGGATTGAATTTTCAGCTTACTGTAATGTATATATATATATAAATATATATATATATATATATATATATATATATATAAGTTAAGCGTCGTCGGACTTAGAAAACAAAAAAAAAGAAGGAAAAGGGGAAAGATGTAACATACACGACTTCTGAAATAACACTGCTTTATTCGTTCCATAAGCCTCCTTATATACACTTAGCCTGTTTATTTACATTACCAGATAGTATTAAGGCTGATACCGCCAGTCTCCGGTCTTTATCTCCCCCCCACCAGTTTACGAACAGGATTTTCGGAAACTTAAATATTGCTAGATCGGAGCCCACGGTGACCAGCCTTAACACTTTACAATTGGTTTTACAGTACATCCTTAAAAGAAAATAAAATAGTTCCACTCAACTGGAAAAATATTAAATACAGAAGAAATAATTAAAAACACTGAAACTAAACACAGCACTTTAGAACTCCTACCACTTGAGAACTCCTAACAACAACAAAAAAAAACACAATTTCCTCTATACATGAAATAATACAACAAAAAAAACAAAAAAAAATCTTTTACAACTTGTTTTGTTTTGACAGCCACAAAAAAAAACATATTCCTCTGTTTTATCTACAGCGGTGAGGGTACTACGAATCCATAGGTCTATGTCCCGACTCTATCATTGGGAGCTTTAATTGTTCGATATGAACGGTTCTCCTCTTTCTGGGCTCATTCACGCTCTCAATAGTTACCAGGTTATGCTCCCTAATAACAACCACTCTGAATGGACCCTCGTACCGTAGCAATTGTTTCCCTCTGTTGGTTCCCAATTTCCGGTAAACTATTGTTCCTATTTTTAGTTCCCCCATTCGGTCGCGAACTTGTACATTCTGCCGTTCCACCCGCTTCTGCTTTTCCCGCTTAATTCTCGCCGTTATCTTTCCCCATGTTTTCTCTACCTCTACCCTATTGCTGAGAATTTGATCCACTAACGGTTCGGTAAGCGTAGTTTCCCCATAATCCCGCCTTGGCCTGCGCATCCCGAATAGAACTTCCATGGGTGAAAACCCCGTTACGGAGTGGATCGAGTGGTTATAGGCTGTTACCGCTTTCCTCATTGCTACATCCGGCTCCAACCCTTTTTCACCCTGATATACACGGACGTGGTCGCTTAACGTACTGTGCAGCCGTTCAATACCGCCTCTACCTTTAGGATGTCCTGGGGTGTTATAATGCCACGCAATTTCCAATCGCTTCACCTCCTCCCTAATCGCGGCATTGTCGAACTCCCTACCACCGTCCGAAGTAATCCTCTCGGGGACCCCATAGAACTGCACCCAGGTTTGTAGGGCTTCCGCAACTGCATTGGCTGACTTCTCCATCACTTGGTATGCCATCGCCACCTTGCTGAATATGTCGATTACCGTGACCCACTTAAACCCTTTCCAGGTAAACGTGTCAATCTGAAGGTCCTGTAGCGGCATATTCCCTGTAGGTGTCTCCTCCTGAACTCCTCTGGGGGGGTGTCGATCGTATTTTGTGCGCATGCATATCTCGCATTTCCCAATGACTTCCTGGATGGACCTCTTCATGCCCCACCAGAAATACTTCCGACGCAATGCCTGCAGCGTCTCATTAACGCCTCGGTGATTGGTTTTCCCCTGGTGATATGCTACTGTGATTGCTTGCTGCTGCTCTTCGTCCTGTACCGTCTCCACAGCATACTTACACCGGATGAATGTCCTGTCCACGCCTATTCGCTCGGACCTCCACATTCGCTTGATCTTATCCCATACCGTATTGTTTCCTACGTATAGGTAGTGCGTTTTACCCGCTTCCGAGGCATCCCTCAGTGCCGTACAGATTTGTTCTTCGCTGACCCCGGGCTGCGACCAAATGACGCGGATCCTACTTCTCCCGTACCTTCTGAAATCGATCTTCATGATTCCGGTTGTTCGTGTCTTCCAAATCACCTGACGGTGTTTGTCGTTCACGATCTCCTCTATTTCTTCCATCTCCGCTGCCCTTTCCTCCGCTGAGCTCTCCTCTTCTGGGGAATCTCCCCTGTCCTCAATCCCTGCGGTGTCATTTGCCCCTTCGCCATCGGGAGTCCATTCCCTCAAGAATTGGCGCACGTCCTGCGATGGTCCTCCCCTGTCCTCTTCAACCGCGTTGATCATGATGGCCCTCGAGAGCCAGTCTGCCACCACGTTTTCCTTTCCCGGCTTATACACCACCTCTATGTTGTATTGGCTTAGGATCTCCTTCCATCTTGTGACCCTAGCTGAGGTTTCCTTGAGTTTTCCTACCCACTGGAGGGGTTTGTGGTCGGTATGGACTCGAAATTTTCTCCCGAATACGTATGGCCTGAAATGGTCGATAGCCCATACTATCGCGAGTAGCTCCCTCTCCAAAGCGCTGTACCTTGATTCCGCACCCGTAAGCCGACGGCTCGCGTATGCTATCGGTCGTTCACCCTCACTCCCCCCCTGGGACAAAACGGCCCCTAGCGCGTATTCACTCGCATCAGTGGTTATATTAAAAAGCTTCTCGAAATCCGGAAACGCTAACACCGGCTCCGTCAGCAACCTATTCATACATTTTCGAATGTTATTCTCCATCTCTGGTGTCACCACAATCTTTGCGCCTTTCTTCAACAAATTGTTAATGGGTACCAAATACTCTGCCATCTCGGGTACGAATCTCCGGTAATAATTCAGCGTCCCGAGAAGCCTACGAATCCCCTTGACGTCCCGTGGTACCGCCATCCGCGTGATTGCTTCCACCTTTGCCGCATCCGGTCTGACCCCCTCGCTAGAGATAGTGTGGCCTAAAAAATTGATCCGCGTTTGTCCCAGCAGAGACTTCTCGCTTGACAATTTCAGCCCGAATTGCCGGAGCCTTTCGAATACTGCCCTCAGATGCTCCACGTGCTCGGTTTCCGTTCTGCTAAAAATCAGCAGGTCATCCATGTATACCTGGCATACCGAGTCATCGATGCCCCTCAAAAATTCGTCCATCAGACGCTGAAACGTTATGGGCGCATTCTTCAGACCAAACGGCATCCTGGTGAATTCATAATGCCCCCTTTCAAATGTGAACGCTGTTTTGTGTTGGTCTTCCGGGTGCATCCGTATTTGGTGGTATCCCGCCTTGAGGTCCAGCGTGCTAAAGACCACGGCCCCACTCAACCTATCGAGTATATCCTCGAATCTCGGGATCGGGTACTTCTCGTCTACCGTGTTATCGTTCAATTTACGATAGTCTACTACCACCCTGTATTTTTCCTTATTATCCCCCGGCGCTGCCTTCTTTTTCACCGCCCACAGGGGACTATTGAATGGTGAGGTGCTATCAACTATGATTCCCTGTTCTTTTAGACTATCTAGCTCCTCCCGAATATGCTGTCTCAACGCCTGCGGGTATCTTCTCTCTTTCACGTAAGTTACCCTCTCCTGTTTCAGTGGGATTTCGTGCACCGTCCTCCCTGTTACTCCTAATACCTCACCTTCCCTGATGAAGATTTCCCTAATCTCCTCTTGTAGCAACTTCCTCCAGTCCTCCCCTCTGTCCACCGCTCCTATCCGCACCCTTCTTTCTCTCGCGACCCCTATACATCCGAACTTCCTCTTTCCTAACCTAACGCTCCAGACTCCTCTACGGTTCCTAATGCTCGCCCCTACCTGACCTAACAAATCGCACCCTACTATGACTTGGTATTCCCGAGTCATGTTCTCTACCACATGCACCGTTAGCTCACCCTCTTTCCCTGTCCACCGATCAAGCCCAATTGTCGCCTCACCCTCTACACTACAGGGACCACCCAGAGTGATCAGCTGGCAGTCACATTTCTGTATCCGGAGTACCCTCTCGCTCCCGCACCCTTTTCCTAACGCCCTTCGAGTCATAATAGTGCTCGAGCTACCCGTGTCCACAAGACACTTTACTCCCCCGTCTACTTCGATAATTGGCAACCAGCATGGCTTACCTCGGATGTTGTTGCATATTGCTGTGCGGTCGCCTCTCTGCCGACACACTCCTCAGATGTCGTCCCGCTTCCTCCTTTCTGCCGCCGCTCGTCGCTGCTCACTCCGTTGGCTGCGCCTACCTCCTTCACCTCCGCTGCTGCCTGGTTCGTCCGTCTCCGTTCCCGACGCTCCTGACTCCTCGGTTGCCTCCTCCGAAGATCCGTCCCGCTGATGTACCCTGGCTCGTCTTCTCATCCTCTGCACATTCACCTCCATGGGTTCGTCCTGAGGTCTCTCCCTCCTGTGAAATATGTATGGGCACTGCCTTGCTATGTGCCCTTCCGTCCCGCACTCGAAGCATCTGGTGCGCGGACATTGCGCTACTAAATGTCCCGGCTTCCCACACCCGTGACATTTTCTCTCTTCCCTCCGGGGCCCATTCCTCGGCCTCGACGACTGTCCCGATCTTCTTTCCCTCGTCGGGGCTTTTTCTCCACTCGGCTGCCTGGTGTCCCTCTTCTTCCAACCTGTCGGGGCTGTCCATGGTCGTCTATCCGTCACCCGGGTCCAACCCGGTTCTTCCACATCCATCCGTGTCTCCTCCTCTCTGGCACTTAGGTCGATCATCTCCTGGGCGCATTCGAGGAACGATCGCTCCCTGGGCAGTCCGTCCCTCTTCCCCGTTTCTTTAGCCAGCTGGACTTTCAATATCGTCGACAGAAACTCCATCCTGGCTTCGACCTCTCCCACGCTCATTGTTTCCCGCATCTTCTCGGTTATGCGATTGTACTTCGCCACGAGTACTCCCGCATATTGCCCCCTTGACTGTCGTTGGGCCCGCCGCTCCCTAAACATTTGGAATATGTCCTCTTCCGGTGTCCACCTACCTCCTCCAAAAGCCTTCTTCAGCCGCTCCTTAATCACCGGCCACGGAGTCTCCTCGTCCGCTTGGATCTGGTTCAGGACGTTCCTCCTTACTCGGCACACAAGAGCTGCTTTTAGTTCTTCAGCGTCCCCTAGGTTCACCAGGTCCTCCGCCACCTTCACCTCGATTCTTGACATAAGACGATCTCCGCCTTTCAAGAAATGGTTGAGCTCGCCTACCTCGCCTCCGAATCGTTCCAGGTCCGCAATGGCCCTCCGTAAGTCCTGCGTGGTTGTTGCTCTTATTTTCATCCATTCCAAGGCATTGGCGTGTGCTTCTGCCAACGTGTCCCTTGGTAATGGAGGGATCTCCTGGATCTGAGGGATCTGTGCTACCTGAGGGACTTGAGGTATCTGAGGTACCTGAGGCGCGATCTGGGGTACCTGATTGATCTGTGGAATATCCTGAGGTTGAGGAATTTCCGGTACGCTTAGTACTCCCGGTCTAATCAATCCTTCTGTCGGCATTTCACCTTTTCCTTAAACACCAACAAAAAAAAAATATCTACTAAAAAAAAATTACTTCCCTGACGTTGTCCCGGGTTTCGGCACCAGTTAAGCGTCGTCGGACTTAGAAAACAAAAAAAAAGAAGGAAAAGGGGAAAGATGTAACATACACGACTTCTGAAATAACACTGCTTTATTCGTTCCATAAGCCTCCTTATATACACTTAGCCTGTTTATTTACATTACCAGATAGTATTAAGGCTGATACCGCCAGTCTCCGGTCTTTATCTTATATATATATATATATATATTTTTATTTTGAACGATTTGCTCTACTTCTGATTTAAGAGAAGTAGCGAGTCTCCTCTCACTGTCCTCTTCATTGCTTACAAGGACAGCTACACTGACAGGCAAAAAATTCCACCCACTTGATTTTTTCATGTTTTCATCTAAAAATATTTCTGCCACTTGTAAAAAAAGTTGTATTTGTATATAATACATGGTATTTGTAGATAATACTTAGTATTTATGGAATTTTATAATCTTTTTTACCTTTAATAATCAAAATGTGATTGGGTAAGAAAGATTAGAGAAAAAAAAATTGAAAAACGAACCATTATTATTCTAAAAGAAATTAATTACATCATCGTTTAGTAGCGCGTGTTTCCTCCTCTTGCCTTCACTACTTCTTGAAGACGCCTCGGCATACTTTCCACCAGTCGGGAAATGTCCCTTTGCTGGAGGATAGCCCATTCCTCCCGAAGGGCCCTTTCAAGGTCCTGCAGTGTATCAGGAAGTGTTGCACGCGCTCTTATTCCTCTTCCGAGGTTATCCCATAAATGCTCAATGGGGTTCAAATCTGGAGAACGTGCTGGCCAGGCTAAAACCTCAATATTGTTCTGTTGAAGGAACGTCTGCACTATGCGGGCGACATGTGGGCGTGCATTATCGTGCATTAGAATAGAACGATCGCCGATTTCGTTGAGGATAGGCAACACATGAGGTTCCAAAATCTCATCTACATAGCGAATGGCCGTCAAAGACCCTCCACGAACAATAACCAATTCTGTGCGGCGCTCCATTGAAATCCCAGCCCACACCATTAAGGAACCACGTTGGAAAGGTTGGCTCTGGGAAAAATTACAGGCTGCATATCTTTCGTTTCTTCTTCTCCATACCCTTTCACGCCCATCTGGAGATCGAAGAGCGAATCTTGACTCATCTGTGAAAGGTACAGCACTCCATTCGTCCATAGTCCAATGGCTATGTTCTCGAGCAAAAGCCAGCCGTGTTACTCTGTGAGTTCTGGTCAACTCTGGTCCCCTTACTGGACTAAAAACCAATAATCCATACTCATTTAATCTTCTCCGAGCGGTACGTTCAGAAATTTGCACACCTCGAACTTCTTTGAGCTGATGAATCGCTTGAACAACGGTAAGGTGCCGGTCTCATAAAATTCTCAAATTCAAAAGCCGGTCATCCCGTGGTTCTTTTACCCTAGGCCGTCCAAAACCAGGCCTTCTATTGTAAGAACCAGTTTCCCTAAAATGCCTGACGGCGTCTCGTAAAGTTTCATATGGAACTCCGATGGCATTAGCTGCATATCTAATGGAACGTCCATCATCAATAAGTACCACACCACGCGCAACATCCTCAGCAAATAGACCAATCCAAAGCAGAAATATTTTTAGATGAATACATGAAAAAATCAAGTGGGTGGATTTTTTTGCCTGTCAGTGTATATCATCTGCATATGTAAGGATTTTAAGGCTAATTCCATAACTCTGCGATAGAATAATTCGACATTTATCCCTCCATTTTCACGAAATGTTGTTGTCAGGAGTGGCCATCCCCCCCCCCAAGGTCACTAGCGGATCCAGGATTTAATTTTGGGGGGCCTTCAGCCCGAAAGAGTTTTTTTTCATATACATATAACGATAATTAATTAGAAAAACAGATAAAATTAACTACCTATATGAAATGGTGTGAAAGTGGTTCTTGAAGTCATATTAAATGTAATTATACGAACAAGAATACTTTAAGAGATAGTTTTTAATATTTTTTTCTTATAACATGGTTATATTTTACCATTACCCCCTCCCCGTAGATCCCAAGGTCGATGGCTCAAGAACCTCCACTCCTCCCCCAAGATATTTTATTAGTCACATTTTCATAAATACAAAGCAAGCATAGATAGAATCAGAAAAATTATATACCATATACAATAAAACTTGCTGCGGTCTTATCCATGTTTTCCCCTTTCTTCCTTAGTCTAAAAACCCGTTAAAATATCACCCACTCAAAAATTTTGATGGTACATCTTGCGCCATGACACCTCCTGGTTCTTGTCACTTTCTCAAAACCTATATTAAACAACATCTAACTATTGGGGGAAAAGGCATTTTGGAGCATGAGGTAAAAAATGGCAACTTGGGCAGGATTTGGGAAAAATTGAATTTCGGAGAGAGAAATTATAGGAAGTGCAGGAAGTAAGGCTGGAAGGCAGAATTTGATGATTTGAACAGGTATTTGATCAGGACCATAATCGTTCGGTATGGATTGAAGGATGGCAGAGAGTAGGACAGTAGGAGATATATCGAGAAAATAAAACTTATCATGGTCGAAGATTGTTTTGGTGATAGAAAAAATGAGCAGTCAGATGAAAATTTTGATGGAAAATGGTTAGTGAAACAGGATATGGTTAGCTTGTTTGGATCGACTGGATATTGTGTGGAGGTTTTCGAGATAACAACACAGAGGTTCTTAAGGATTGTCCATTTGGATGTAGATTAGGTTCATGGAATAAAACGTCATTTTTAGTATTGGGATTCAGCGCGGCGTAGGAACATTTGTGTGAGAATATCGATATTTTTCTTCCGATATTCGATATTTTACCATCCAACGCATCTACTTCCACATTATCGACTATCAATATCGTCCCTACGACATTTTAACTTTAAAATAAAAATTAAAACCACCGTTTTCTGAAAGCTCTAAGGATTGAGCATGAGTCTGATCGTTAAAATAAAATATATATATATATATATATATATATATATATATATATATATATATATATATATATATATATAAACATCTTGCCTGTTCTGATAAAGATTGCAGTTCATAGTAAGCTGAGAATGGGGAAAATGGACAGGAACCAGGAAATTAATTTTATCAAGCAGGGTAGAAGGATTGATATTTCCATTAATTAATTTAAAGAGGAAAATAAACTTTTGTTTTATGTGCTAGATAAATCTATATTTATTTTGTTGTTGATATTTCAAAATTACTGGTTTTTCAAAAGTATTTATATGGATGAAAATATCGAGTACCGTTAGTATCAATATTTCAAGCACGACATTTTGATGGTATCGATAGTTACAGGACAGAACCCTACGGTCATCAATCCTACGCCCGGTCGGTGTGAGTTGCCTCCAGTAGCCTTATGGGCCTCACATACCGTGGAGGGAAATCTAGGGCAGCGTGGTCACATATCCTAGTGCTAGCCACGCCACTAGCAAATCCAGCCGAGGGCGCTCCCTCTCCCCCCCCCCCCTGGAGGCTGGGAAAAAAAATCCAAAAAAGTTCCAAAAAGCAGCTATTTAAAGAAAAGAGAAATATAGGGAAAATGCATCCTCATAGACGAAAATAAAATAAAAAATATCCTGACCAATGCTAGCAAATTCTGCCAAGGGGCACGCACTCCCTTAGAAGGTGGGAAAAAATTCAGAAAAAGTGAAAAAAAAACACCTATTTAAAGAAAAGAGAAATATAGAAAAAATCCCCATTCACGAATTACCTAATGTAAAATTAAAAAGAAAAAATATTACCATGACCAGCACTGGCGAATTATTCCAGGGGGCGCACCCTCCCTTGAGTGGTAGAAGAAAATTTCGATAAAAGTGACAAAAACGCCTATTTAAAGAAAAGACAAATGTAGGGAAAATTCATCCTCATACACGAATTTCCAAATAAAATTTTAAAAAAATTATTATCTCGACCAACACTAAGCGTATTCTGCCAGGGTGCGCGCCCTCCCTTGGATGGCGGAAATAAAATCCGAAAAAAACTCCTATTTAAATAAAAGAGAAATACAGAAAAAATGCATCCTCATTCACGAATTTCCTAATGTAATTTTTTTTTTTTTCCTATGCCATAGTCATTGGTCATTCGACCATCCGACATCTTGTTGCCCAATATAATTTTGATTTTTGTATGTAATCATTTACATATGTTTGATTCTTTATATCCGTCAAAGCAGGACATTCGTTTAGGTGGTCTGCATCCATTTCCGCTTGTTCACATAATTTACATCTAGGATCCTCAGCCACGCCTATCTTGTGCAGATGACTTTGTAGATAGTCGTGACCAGTGGCCAGGCGGAAGCAGGCTACTGCATCTCTTCTTGGTAGGTCTGCTGGGATCGGGTTTTCCATCAAACATCCATAACGTTTCCCTTCCACCTTGTCTTTGTGCATATTTTTTGTTTCCTCCTTCACTATCATCCTCACCATTCGCCGAATTGAATCGTAGGATTTTGGATGGACTGTTTGTGGCAATTCTGCTCCCCTCCTGGCGAGACTATCCGCTTCCTCATTTCCTGGAATACCGCAATGGCTCGGAATCCACTGAAGGACCACATTGGTGCCTCGGAGTGTTAGATCGTAGAGAAGGGATTTGCACTCCAAGATAGCACTCGACATACATTTATTCACGTCAGTAATGGCGAGGATTGCTGCTTGCGAGTCGACAAAGAGAACAGCGTTCTGAACTTGCCTTCCTGATAGTGTTCTTAGGGCTATGAGGATCGCTGCTATCTCACCGTCAAAATTCGTACCATCCTCACCCACCGCAGCACTGAACTGAAACTCTCTCGAGTAAACTCCTGCCCCAGCATTTTTGACGGCTAATTCAGCTGATCCGTCGGTATAAATGTGAAGCCAATCCTGAGGCGGGTACTTTTGAGCTATAGTTTCCGATGCTATCGCTTTCAGCTCATATTCTGGTGTTTCTTTTTTATCCACCTTATGGAGTAGTTGCAGCTCTGCCCTGCTCGCGTGGTTGTGGATTGGGAACTGTGCCTGTATAAATGGCTCCCTTTCTTCACAGTCCAGCTCTCTTTCTTCAAGTAAAGCCTTCGCCTTTAGCATGAAAGATTTTTGGGTCTTGAGCCGTTGAGTTGGGATTTTGTATTTTTTCCAAAACTCTGGATTCGTTCTTCTCATTCGCTCGTGAAGACACATTGCAGCTTGCTCACGCCGTTTCGAAAGGGGTTCTACTGTGGTCTGCAGTTCCATAGCTGCAATAGGAGTTGAGCGCGGTGCGCCCAAAATTAAACGCAGTGCTTTGTTCTGCTGGCTGTCCAGTCTTTTCAGGGATACATCAGCCGCAGTACAGATGACTTCAGAACCGTATTCCAGTACTGGGCGTACGTAGGTTTTATATGCAAGACCCATCACATCCTGGGTGGCCCCTCATGTCTTTCCTCCAAGGCGTTTTAAAAGCTTAAGCCTGTTTTCTCCCTTTTCCTCCATATCTTCAATTTGGCTGTTCCAATTCATTTTGGTGTCTAACCTAGCTCCCAGGTATTTGCCTGCATAGGTTCTTGGCAAGGGAACATTATTATAAATGACTTCCAGCTCGTGCACTTTGGTTGATAACATGAACAGTTGAAATTCAGTTTTCTGGGTGTTCACTTCCATTTCATTTGATATGGTCTAATGTAATGTAAAATAATGTAAAATAAAAAAAAATATATTATCGTGACTAGTTATATGAATATGAAAAAAAAATCTTTCGGGCTGAAGCCCTCCCTAAATTAAATCCTGGATCCGCTAGTGACCTTAGGGGGGATGCCACCCCTGACAACAACATTTCGTGAAAATGGAGGGATAAACGTCGAATTATTCTATCGCAGAGTTATGGAATGAGCCTTAAAATCCTTACATATGCAGATGATATAGCTGTCCTAGTAAGCAATGAAGAGGACAATGAGAGGAGACTCGCTACGTCTCTTAAATCAGAAGTAGAGCAAATCGTTCAAAATAAAACAATATATATATTACAGTAAGCTGAAAATTGAAAAACTGAAAAACCTTATACTCCCATCCTTTTTCAAGTATATCCCGTATGTAAGCATTTGTTCTATTGTTAACTTCTCTTACCGGAATCCAAACTAGTACAAACCCGGATAGTAGGCTAGTCAAATCAGACATTTTACCTAACAAAAGTTTGGATAATTCAAATTCTTTATTTATATTGTTAGGTGTGTTGTGTTTAAAAAATGTTGTTAAGGGCAGAATTATATTTGTACTAATTACATTTTAAAAAGCCCTAAAAATATTTATTAGTTGTTTAAAAAAAGAATTGGTTAGGTTTTATTTATTCGCATTAAAAACCGAAACTTTATAGTATTTTTTTATATGATATATAAATTACTATATCTTTGTATTTTATTTATAATATTTTCCTTAGATATCATTCATTATATGTGAAAAAAAATAGATATAAATAAAACGAAAATTAAATTTAAAAAAATGTTTCGTCAGATTCTAATTATTTTGGAGAAGAATAAGGAACTATGTCGTATTCTTATCATGTAGTTTATTAGTTAGTAAATATTTAATTAATTCGAATTTTAAAAAATTAGTTGTTAAATAATAATTATTTGTTAATAAATAATTTCATGGAATGAGGTTTTGGTATTTGGTAGCACGGAATAAAATCATAAAGTTTAATCTCCCAGCCTTCCATCTCCATGCTATTGCTTTAATTTATTACTAGTAGGCCCGTGCGAAAAATTCGCACAGCATATTGTTATCAAATGCCAAATTAATAAGAAAATAAAATAATGTAACGCATCAAAAGATAAAGGAATCAATTGCTACTTTATCCATAAATATAATCAACAAAGGGAACAAACTTAATTTAAATCTTCATTTTTGTTTGGAACCAACATGTTTACAAATTTTAATAAGCTATATCTTTGCGAAAAATTGTCCGATTTGAATGATTTTTTTTTTCCTTTTGTAGACAATTTAGTAATGTTTTATATAATACTGGGAATAACCAAATTCTAATAAATTGACTTACTACTTTAACTGTAAAAACTTTTTAAACAACAATACTACCTCTCTTATCCGTTGAATCGAGACATGACCGGTTAAAATGAAGTTAAAAATTAAAATTAAAAGTGTCTACAAAAATAGATTTACAGCTTGTATGTGTATTAATATACAATGAATTTAAATTGATTAGACCAGCGCATTGTAACTTGTCTTAAATACATGATTTGATTTAAGTATATAAACGATTGTTGGCTATTAAATAGTCTTCACGAGGCCCGTTCAAGAATTTCACTATTTGTTACCCTGTTAATTTTATAAAATGAGCAATAAAATATCTTGGGAGAGGAGGGGGTAGGTTCTTGCCCAATTGGCCTGGGGGGATGGGCACCCCTGGTCGAATGTGATTTTATTTTTTATGAAAATGTCTCTTGGCACAGTCCTTTTCATCAAGGAAAATATAAAATATCATTAGAACTGTGGCTGTGGTGAAGAACTAATTGCTTTGTAGAAACTTTTTAACGTTCTTTTGTCAACAATACCATACATTTTAAGATACAAAATCACATCAGTCCGAATTTGGTTGTTCCACCAATATTCTATGTACATTAATAGTATCCCATGATATGAAGGCGTGGAGGTTAAGATAGGCGGGGCATGTAGCTCGTAGAAATCCATCTGGAAGCCTCTACGTAATAATAAATGCCTCAATAGAAGACAAAAGACCGCGTGGAAGGCCAAAAAGCAGTTGGATAGATAGAATCAACAATGATGCAGTAGAGATGCGTGCAGATAAATGGAAAGAAATAAACCAATACATGAAGAGAAGGAGCAGGCTTATTAAGACGGCAAAAGATCACCATGGTAATGCCAACAGAAAAAAAAAATTAAAAAAAATGAATTAACAATTTCTTCACTGTAAACTCTAAAGAAGTTTTCTAAAACTGTAAGAGAAGAGAAAAAAACAGCTAAGAAGAGTAGTGTATCTCGGAATGTTATTAAGCAGTGATCATATCAAGAGGAAAAAAAAGAAGCATAAAACATTGGTTAAAGTATTTTATTAAGTGTTATTAAATTAATGGTTTAACCTGTATATTTTTGTATTGTATATTTTAAATTCTGTTTTGTTATTTTAAATCAGTTTACAATTTAAAGCATAAATTGTAAATATTGTAAAGGTGGAGATGTGTAGAGTTAATGCTTGTTATCTGACACCATTGCTGAGCTGTTATATATATTTTTTTTTTCTACTTAACTTATTTATTGAAAAATATTACAATCTGTCTTAAAGGACATTTATAATAATAATAATGTAGGCTCAGTGCAAGCACATATGAATCCATTCAACACATAACTGGATGCTGCGGAGCTCTTGCAGGTACAGAATACCTAAAAAGACATGATGATGTTGCCAAAGTCTATCACCAGACGATTAGTCTAAATATTAAATTGTTAAACGATTCGGTGCCCTACTATACATATTGCCCTAAAGGTATTTGCCAGAAAGGCTTAAAATTATATTGGAATCAATCGTTTATAGCAGACCATCTCGTGATCCACAACAGACCTGATATTGTGTTAATTGACGGCAATAATAAGGTGGCTGAAATTATAGATATTGCTGTGCCAAATGACATTAACTCAGTCTGTGCAGAAAAAATTCGGAAGTATCAAGGTCTAGCAGCTGATTTAAAAAGTTTGTATAAACTTAATAAAGTAACCGTTATGGGCATTATGATCTCCAGCAATGGCCTGATACCGGTGTCTGCTGTCTGGTGTCAAGCTGTGCTGTAGAATACTGCCAGAATTGTAAGAAGCTTTCTTAACATTCCATAGAAATTAAAATTGAACATACCTGAGGTGGTTGGAGTTGATTCTCCCCCTCTCAAGTAATAATAATAATAATAATAAGGCTTAGCGAACCCGACGGTTCGATGCCGACACCACCAATCGCTTGTTACACACCTCCCTCCACCGTTCGCCGTCCAAACCCAGTCCCTTCAGATCGGCTTTAATGCAATCTTCCCACCTTCGCTTCGGTCTTCCCCTCGGACGCTTACCATTCGGCACAGCAAATATTAACCTTTTAGGAATTCTCTCGTTACTAAGCCCAACAACTTTACAAGCCCATTTGATTCGCCGCGATGAAATTACCTCAATTATATTACCCGGATACATCTCACGCAATTCGGCGTTGTGTAACCGTCTGAACTCTCCGGTTAACTCATCCTTCTTCGGTCCGAATATTCTACGCAATACTTTATTTTCAAAAACCTTAAGACGCTGCTCATCCCTTAATGTAAGCGGCCAAGTTTCGCATCCATAAAGAACTGTAGGCAAGATAATTGTTTTATAGATTCTAATTTTTAAGTTTCGGGACAAGAGGCGCGAACTAAGTAGTTTTGTCACAGAAAAATAACAAGCATTCCCCGCCTTCAGTCTAACCTTAATCTCTTCTTCAATTTCGTTTTTTCTAGTTATCGTAGAACCTAGATACCTAAATTTATCTACCTGTTCAAACATATTACCATCTATATCGATATCACCAGTAGTATCGCCATTTTTGCAGCTAACCATATATTTTGTTTTATCCACGTTTATTTCGAGTCCTAGTTCTTTACCGGCTTTCATTAACGTTGTCGTATTTAGTTTTATAGTTTCAACGTCTTCGCTTAACAGTACCAGATCATCAGCATAGCCCAGCACGGATGTTGTCCCGCCCAGATCCAACCCTTTCTCGGTTCGCATTACTTCCCTAATGGCATGTTCTAATGCCAAATTGAACAGGACAGGCGAAAGAGAATCCCCCTGTTTTAAGCCCGAACGAACCTCAAATTTTTCGGACAAATTATTACCGATTCTAACTTTATTGAGTGTCTCCGTCAAGCACATCCTGACTAGATTTACTAGTTTTTTTGGAATCCCCTGCTCGATTAGAATATTATACAGTTTCTGGCGGTCAATAGAATCGTAAGCCTTTTTAAAATCTATATACAGCTGGTGAACAATACCGTTATACTCCAATTTTTTCTCTAATATTTGCCGTAAAGAAAATATTTGATCAATAGTCGAACGATTCCGTCTAAATCCGCATTGGTAGTCTCCGATAATTTCCTCGGCGTATTCCGTGATTCGACTGGTTAAGATTAAAGTGAATATTTTATAACATACCGGAAGCAGTGAAATTCCTCGATAGTTATTACAATCCGTCCTCGGACCCTTTTTGTGAATCGGAATAAGAATAGATTCTTTCCATTCTTCAGGTAATTTCTCACTCACCCAGATCTTTTTAACCAACCGATGTATTTTAGAAACTCCAGCTTCTCCGCAAGCCTTAATTAGTTCAGTAGGAATATTATCAATTCCCGCTGCTTTATATGATTTTAATTTTCCGATAGCTACTTCAACTTCCTCTTTACTTGGTCCTTCTATTAATGGTTCAGCACTCTGGTACTCAGAAGGAGGACACAGATCATAATTTACCGTATTTAAAATATTGTCAAAATGGTCCTTAAACTTTTTTAATATGTCAACCGGATCGGTCAGAATATTGTTATTATCATCCCTAATTCCAGACGTTACGGGCCCTACATATTTACGTGATCTGTCTATACCTTTGTACATTTCTCTTACGTTATTTTCAATTCTATTAGTTTCTATTTCAATTATTTTATTTTTAAGATACTCCCTTTTTTTATTTTTGAGCAATTTTGTCGTTTCGTTCTTTGAGATTCGGAAGTATTCCAGATTGTCTTCGCTACGATTATTTAGAGCTTTTAATTTAGCGGCTTTTCTTTTTTCACACATGTTTAAGCAATCTTCATCAAACCACGGTTTGTTATTCTTATTTTCCTTTTTTCCTAGACACGAGTTACCGACCGCTTTAATATTATCTCTGATCTCTATCCATAACTTGTCAATATCCTCGTGGTCCTCGTCAGGAAGCTCTAAAGCTTCAAACCTATTCTTAACATCTAGCTCGAATTGGTTTCTAATTGATGGATTTTTTAATTTTTCCAAATTAAAATTCTCAAAATCGAAACGGTTTTCTTTTCTCTTTTTTATATTAAGTTTTTGTCGAAGTTTCGCGATTACTAATTCATGATCCGACCCACATTCTGCTCCGCGATAAGACCGTACATTAATTATACTGCTTTGCCAGCTGTGTTGTATCAAGACATGATCGATTTGATTTCGTGTTTGCGAATCCGGTGATGTCCAAGTATATTTATGAATATCCTTATGTTTAAACGTCGTACTTTTAATTATCAGGTTTTTCGAGATGGCAAAGTTTATCAGACGGATCCCATTATCATTACTATATTCGTGCAAACTTTCTTTACCAATCGTAGGAATATAAACTTCTTCCCTTCCTACCTTTGCGTTCGCGTCACCTACAATTATTTTCATGTAGTTTCGTGGTAGTTTATCTCCCCCTCTCAAGTAAACAACATAAAGCCTTTTGTAAAAGTGTTGACAAATAAAATAATAATAACTAATAACAACTTATCCAGAAGGAAAGAATGAAATTGTATTGGATTCAATATTTTATAACAGACCATACTGTGCTCCATAACAGACCTGATATCGCGTTGATTGACAGTATTATGAAGACAGCTGAGATAATAGATATCGCTGTACCAAATGATGGGAACACCAACTCTGTCTGCGCCGAAAAAAATCGGAAATATCAAACTCTTGCAGTCGAGTTAAAAGATCTGAACAGACTGAACAAAGTGAAAGTAAGGGCTTTAGTGATCTCTAGCAATGGGCTGATTCCAAAATCCATTGTAGAAGCTACCGAGAAGTTGGGCCTCTCAACAGCCCAGAAAGCTGTGCTGCTGAACACTGCGAGAAGTGTAAGGAGCTTCCTAAATATCCAATAAAACTACAAAGTGGTTGAAGTTAATTCTTCCCCACTTCAGGAAAATACCTTTTTTTAAAGTGATAAAGAATAAAGGATAATAATAATAATAATAATAAATAATAAGAAAAAATGGATCTAGGAATAGATAAATGTGCAATAGTACACGTGAAGATAGGAAGAATTATTAAGGGGAGTAATATTGAGACATCAGAAAATGTAATAATGAATCAATTGAGATAATCTGATTCTTACAAGTATCTTGGAATACACTAACTTCTGAAATTCAATGCTAATTCAAAGAAAAACTTTGAGGAAGAATTTAAGTACCGTGTTAAATTAGTACTTAAATCACATTTAAGTGGAAGAAATTTGATACGGGCATTGAATACCTGGGCAAAGAGGCATTCAAAGTCATCTGTAGTGAGATTGTATCTTCCTAGGAAGATGGAAGGACGTGGTCTAATCACCCTCTTGAATTTATGCCGAAAGGAAGAAAGTAATCTTGGCAACTACATTATAAACCATACCTCGAATATCCTTTCAACTATCGGATCATTAGATATAAATTATACAGCTTTGAATTTACGAAGCCCTGGGATCCCGATTATTGAAGCAGATGATGCCACTCGATCAGAAATATGGACTAAATCTTACATGGACGATTTTATCACTCATTAATGGATGTAGGAGAGGACGTTGAGGGGTCGTTGACATGGCTGAAGAGTGGAAATATCTTTCCGGAAACAGAAGGATTCTTGTTTGCTATTCAAGAACAGGTAATAGCCACAAAAGCATACATAAAACATATATGTGGAGAGAGATGTTGAGATGACTTATGTCGGTTATGAAAAAGACATCGTGATGCACAATACTTGCGGGTAAGGAATACTTGCATAGACACAACAATGCATCTAAGATAGTGCAGCAAGCTATGGCTCAGAAATTGGAACTCCTCGATAAATATTGTCCGTATTATAAATATAATCCAGAACCGATTATCTCCATGGGCAATGTCAAGGTGTTCTGGGATCAACCGATCCTGACGGATCACACCACCCCCCACAATAGACCTGACATTCTTATAATAGATAAAGGTAAGCAATCTGTGTTTATCATAGAGATTGGGGTTCCTTCTGATGATAACCTACACGGTAGGTAGTAGCGGGAAAAAAGAGGAAACACGTGAAATTAGCTGAAGAGATAAAACAATTGTGTCATTTAAAGGAAACCCAAATTCTGCCAATTTTAATCTCATGCAACGGACTGATACCGGAAAAAACTCTATCTTCTCTGCGGAAAATAGAACTACCGACGATCGAAAGAATGCAACAAGCGGTGTAGTTGGAAACAGCAAGTATAGTCAGGAAGTTCACAAATATTAAATAATTATGAAAATATATAAATGTAATTTTTGGCTGACCTAATAGGTCCTCAAGTATTACATATTATAAACACTATTGTATATGTGGAAAATAAAGATATAATAATAAAACTTTATTTATTCTGGGACGAGTCCCTTTAGAATAATACAGAAAGATTATTCTGTGTTCATAGATAATAGTGTTCAGAGATCACATTCACACTCTATGTACAATAAATAAAGTAAATTATACAGAAAGATAATATATATACAATAAATAAGAATAAAATAAATTAAAAATAAATAAATAAAAAGAACACACACATACCTATATACAATATTTACAATCTGGTGAGAAAACTCCGAGCCAGACTTGTCCCTCCAACTGTGGAGGTAAAAGCATGACTCCAGGAGATCCCAGCACTTCTCTCTCAACCGTGTCACTGGGACCCAGTAGAGATTGTGCAAAAGTGCTTTAGCCACATACCCTCATGTCGTAAGTGGAGAATCTGGCCATTGATAGAACTCCAATATTTACAAACTATAAAAGATCGCGGGGCCACTGCCGCTTTAACCTTCTTGAAGGATTTTAGGGATGGGTGGTGCTGGATAGGGATCGTGCAAAGGGATTTGGATGATGGGTAAGGTTCTGGTTAAATTTGGAGAATTTTGCTGGGGTAAGGTCTAAGACAAATGGGATATTAAGGTCATGGTGTAGTGTTTTGTTGGTTACATAGAAAGGAGCATCGACTATTGTTCGAAGGACTTTGGATTGGAAGGATTGGATGCGTTTGATGTCAGAAAATTTTGCTGTTCCCCACAGTTCAAGTCCGTGAGTCCAAATAGGTTTCAGTATTGTCTTATAGATAAGTATTTTACTTTCAATAGAGAGTTTAGTATAGTTATATTTAGTAGTATATATAGTTGGCCATATCTTTGGTTAATTTCCTGTCTTTTAAGTCTAGTATGAGGGTTCCACGTTAGTCGTCTGTCTAAGAGAATGCCAATGTACCGGACTGTGTCTGTGAAAGAAAGCTGGATGAAATTAAAGTGTACTGGTGGACAGGAACTGCTTCGGAGTGTGAAGGTGATGTATTGGCATTTGGATTCATTTACTTTAATACGCCAATTATTACACCAGTGCTCAATCAGGAAGAGGTGTCTCAGAAGGTTTAAGGATGCTATATCAGGATCTGAATCGGATGATAGAATGGCGGTTTCATCAGCAAAAGTTGCCGGGAAGGTATCGGGATGGACAGGGATATCGGCGGTAAAGAGGATCTAAAGGACGGGACACAATACGCTACCTTGAGGAACACCAGCCTCAATTGGATCGTAATTTGAAAATTCAGTGCCGCAGCTCGGAAGGTTCGATTTGAGACGTAGGAATGGAGGACAAGGTATAAGGACTGAGGAAGATGGGTTTTAAGTTTGAAAAGAAGCCCGGCGTGCCATACCCGGTCAAAAGCTGAAGCTATGTCCAGAAATGCACCCGAGCAATATTGCTTGCTTTCCAGGGCTGCGGAAATATGATCGACCACTTGAAATCCTTGTTGAACTGTGAAGTGTTGGAACGGAATCCGAACTGGTGTGAAGGAAGATTTTGAGATTCTATAAAAGGTAGGATTCTTTTCAGGAAGATCTTTTCAAGGATTTTTGAAAGAATTGGAAGTAGGCTAATGGGTCTGTCGGAAGTTAAGCTGTTAGAAGGTTTGCCTGATTTCGGGAATAGGATAGTAGCAGAATGTTTCCATAAAAGAGGAAAGTGGGTGGTTCGTAGGATGCTATTGTATATGCATGTACGGAATATGACAGCTTTAGGAGGGAGTTGTCTAAGGATCTGAGAGGTAAGGAGGTCGCGTCCAGGTGATTTGCGGGTAGGTAGTTTTTGTAAGTGGTATTTGACCTCAGAAGGATTAACTGCTTTAGGCGGTAAGGAGAGTGGGTGGGTGAATTAAGGAATTCCTCTACTGCTGACTTGTGGGTGGGGTTTGATTCCGGGTGAGAGTTGAATGTAAGTGCAAGGTGTTTGGCGAATTCCTCGGCTCTATCTTCGACAGACGCTGCTCAAGAGCCATTGCCTCGACCGAGAGGATGTGATATATGATGGGGTTTTAGGATTTGTTTAGTGATCTTCCATAGGGAATGAAATGAGAAGAGAGGTAGTAAGGTGGGTAGTAAGATAGGAGGTAGTAAAGATTGGGATCTGAAGGGGTCCAATTCTAGCTTTAATGTTTTTGCAAAAATAATTATAGGATTGACGATCGGTGAGGTGTCTAGTACGTTGCCATAATAATCTGGCACGACGTTTGGTGTAGATTAGATCTATGAGGTGCTGTGGTAACTTATTTTTCTTGGGAGTTCTTGAGGAGTGGTTTGGAGAGGAAGCAGTCCAGATTGCTTGTTGGATAGTGGTGGTAAAAAAGCGTACGGTATTGTCAAGGTCATTTGTGGTTTTCAGGGTTATTCTGAGGTCAATTTTATCGGAAAGGATTTAGTGAAAGAGTTTCCAGTTAACTGGGCCTCTGATGAAGGACGGAGACTTAGGACTAGGAGCTAGAGTACTCCATTGGAGTAATAATGAACTATGATCTGAAAAAAGTTCGGCAAGACGGGTCAGGGAATGATTGAGGGAACCTAAGCCACTGTGGGTGACGAAATCAAGGATATAGGGATTTAGGTTAGGATCTGTGGATCAGTAGGTAGGTGAGTTAGACGAAAGGATACTGAAACGTTGGGAATTGAGTGCAGATGACAATGTTCTACCACGTGGTTCTAGAGCCCCATTGATGATGTTTGGCGTTTAAATCTCCACCCAGGATGAAGTGATGTCCTAAGGAGTTGAGAAGAGAACTGAACTGGATATTGGATATGGATCTGTTAGGAGGGCAATATGCTGATGCTATGGTGACGGGAAAGGAGAAGGATTTGATTACGATAACGGTGGATTGTAGGAAATCTTGTGTCGGTATTAGGAGCTGGTGATGAGAAAGGGAGTGGTGTACAATACCAGCAGTACCGGCATGTGCTTTACCATCAGGATGGTCAGTACGGTATGTTATGTATTGAAGAATTTTTAAACTCTGTTTTCTGGGCAGTCATGTTTCCGTAATTAGTGCTACGTCGGTGTTCTTATCCAGTAATAAAGCTGTTAGTTCGTCAACGTGATTTCCAACACCATTCGCATTCCAAATGAGAATGGATATGGGTTTTGGGATGAGTCATTAAGGATTTTTTTAAGGAGGGATGAGGTGAGATACGAGATTTGTGAGGAGTAATATGAATAGAGTAACTAAGGATTTGAAATCGGTGAGGAAAGATGCTAACAAACTGCTGAGATCTGTTGCATTTGAAGGAGGAGGAATTTGATGAATTTGTTGTTGATGCTTAGGTATATTTGGATCAATAAGATTTTGAGGTTGGGGTTGAGGTTGTTGTTGCAACAGTGCTTGACAGTTATCGGTTGAGTTCTTTCATCTAAGTAGCTGGGAAAATGATACACTATTGTTAACTATTCTAGAAGGCTCTCTCTCTCTCTCTCTCTCTCTCTCTCTCTCTCTCTCTCTTCTTGGTCTTCCTTCTTCATCTTGAATGCGGTTTATCTTTTGTCTGGATTTGAGATTCTTGTAAATTTGGCATCCTTTGTAGTTGACCGGGTGTCCCTCCAGGTATAATGCACACACTGCAGGATCTTGTATCGGTTTGGTACACTCCACAGATTTCTGCTGTTCACCGCATTTCACCCAACGCGGCAGATAGTTACAATAAGTCTTCGTGTGGCCTTACGCCTGACAAATATGGCACTGCACCATTTCTCTCTTGGGGTATGGTTTCTCTATTTTAACCATTGTGTAATATAATCTTGTGACATCGTATATTTTATCAATACCGGGTGATGGCTCCAGACCCACGAAAAATAAAGGTAGTGGAACTTTATTTTTTACTCCAGGCTGCTCCTTATTCTCCTTCAGAACGTTGGTTACCGGACGTACTTTGAAACCAAGCGCCGCTAGTTCTTCTTTTACCACTTCAGTTGGGGTTAAGGAATGTAAATTTCTTATTACTACTCGTAACGATCTCTCCTGCCTAAGCTGGTACGTATGAAAATTCGCATTCGTTTCTGAGAGGTACTTCACTATTATTCGGTAGGTTTCAGCAGTATCTAGTGTTATTTTTGTATCGTTGGTCCTGTTAAAGCATGAATAACTGCCAGAGCAGATTTTATTTAGTTGGGTGCAGAACAACTGGAAATTTTTGATATATTTCCATTACCTCTGGGTCAGTTTAAAGCACTTAATAGGGGTTTGGAGTAAAGAAAGCGGATTCTTCGATTATTTCTTGCGAAGAAGTTCCTGGTTGTGGCTGAGGTTCTGGTTCTGAAGTGTTCACTTTTGTTGTTGGATATGTTTCTCGTAGGCAGCGAAGAGTTCTTTGTTTGGCTGGTGAACCACGAGGTGTACTAACTCCGCCTGACCGAGTCCTCTTGGGCGCCTTACTGGCGCCTGGACATCGCGTGATGAGTATAATGCTTCTTACTTTGTCACTAATAAAATAATCCATAACGACCGTAATGTTTCTTATTTTTCCGGTTTGGCCAAATCCAGATACCTATCCTTCCATAATAAACTTCAGAACCATCCGAATCCTCTCGTCTCTAACCTTGCTTCCTCTTCTATTCCTGACAACCCTCCGAGGCGTCTGAAAAGAAGATGGCCTCGAGATCTCTTATTGTAAATACATTTTGTTTTTAGAGTGCTAACAGTGGATAGTTTCTCAACAAGTGTTTTCATGTTATTATTTTCTGTTATCACATTTACTGAATGTATTTATGTTCTTAATACAGTTGTAACTATCATAAATTAAAAAAACAAAACAATTTTGCTCACTTAACTTTTCTAAAATATAGATAATCTAAAATTATATTTCGTATT
Source organism: Nezara viridula (assembly GCA_928085145.1). Classification (NCBI taxonomy): domain Eukaryota; kingdom Metazoa; phylum Arthropoda; class Insecta; order Hemiptera; family Pentatomidae; genus Nezara; species Nezara viridula. The sequence continues at coordinate 172,455,841 of OV725078.1, read as the reverse complement.
TTTATAATTGTCCATATATTTTTAATAATATTGGACCACTGTTAGTATACCCAAAAGGAAATCAATGAATTGTTATGTGTTAAATGTTTTGTTTTTTTAAATAAATTATATTGCCGATTTTTGTTTGGAAATTTGTGTTAATTAGTTGTTTAAATAGGAGGAGAGAGAGGCAGCCGCCAATTAGTAAGTTTTCGGCCGCGGCTGGGGAGAGACGAAGAGGTACTTGCAGAGAGCTCGCGGTCTCCTCCATTCGCTCCAAGGCTCGGCAGATTCTACGCTCCTTTTTCTCCACGGCTTGGAAGACGTAGGTCCTAGGTCCAGTAAACACTCTGTCACTTATACACAGCTTTGCCCCCACCAAAAATTTTTTTTGAGCTGCCTGTAGTACCTAGTTATTCAAAATAATTAAATTTAATCCAATGTATTCAGCATTACGCCATTATATGTTTTTCATTTTTCTGTAACCAAATTTTAAAACGATCATTGGATCATCTAAGTGCTGTGCTCTTGTAATGAATGTACATTTATATAGTAGTAAGTAATGTTTTGTAACTTTAAAAAAATACAAACATCATAGAGAAATTGTTTATAAATACTACCACTGATAGCTTACATAGATTAAAAAAATATATGATATTAACATATGCGTGACGTTTTTAATAAGCAACGGTAATGAATAATAAAAATTAAATTAACACATCTTTGTTATTATGTTGTTATAATTATTATTATTAAGATGTCAGTGTACTTAACAATGGATGGTTTAACCTATTTTGTTTATTTTTCATTAACGCAGCAGAGTTCAGAATTTTATAGATGAAAGTTATAAAAAACTAAGTTATACAAAATCGATAACATTTTATATAAGTAATTTCACAATAGTATATGCCTTTGAATGAAAATGGCATATTTAATTTAAGCATTAATTCTATATTCATTCATTCTATGCCAAGGAATAAATGCATTCATTCTATACCAAGAAACAGGGCTTTCCCTAAATAGTACTGAACCCAGGACCCTTCATGGGCTGTAGCGGTACAGGTTTTTTATATATATTTATATTTAGGTATTCTTAGGTCAAATTTCAGTCCTCCATTTAAAAAACCCAATATTTTTAATGCTTTGATTGCTTCTTTACCATTTGTCAGTATTAAAGAATATAACTCAAAACATAAAAAAAAATACACACATCAATCATTAGTTTAAATTCTATTCCGTCCCCTATAGTTCGAAGTGAGGTTTAATTGCTGGGGTTCTTCTGCATGGCTATATTTAGTACATCTTCCGGTACTAAATATTGTTAGAAGAGCTTTTTTCTGATAATTAGACTTATTAAATCATCTTACCTCCTCAATTACTGTGAAATACATTCCTTAATATGTGTATATTATTTGAATGATAATAAAGCCTGGCGAACGTTGAAGACAACTTAATTTTATACTGACATTTTGGAGAAAATTGTCAAAATGTGTAAAATCGATGATATAAAGTCCCACTTTCGGTTAGCCGATTTTAGCGAAAAAGTAGCTGTAACATATACCTACCTTAAATACGTAATTTCGGTTTCTTACAACTTATCATTTGCAAAGCTACTAATAAAACAATGATCCTTTATTTATTAAGCCCAATTGCCAAGAAAATATAATATTGCTCGTTTGTTTCTTAATTGTTCTATGTAGAAAGTTGATTTTAATAACTAGGCTAACATGGTAATAAAATTGTATGATTAAATAAATACAACACACTTTCACAATTATCAAGTTAAAATATTAAATATAAAATTGTATATTTCAAAGCGCTAGTTTTTTTTTCCTATGCAAAGTATTTTTATTTCATGAAAGAGAAGTGGCAATAGTTGCTTTACTATTTCTATTATATAAATATAGGTAGTGAAGGCCTTAGACATGACAACCCCCACAAACTCCCGTGGGCGCCTCATGTTGGGGATTATCTACAATTAGAAAGACAACTAATAAAGCAAAGGGGTGGGGACCTCATGACGCAATTGCCCAATAGCCAAGTCAAATTACCACAAAAAAGAAGCCAAGGTTGCAAACGGTCGGGTGATTCTTTTTTTTTTTTTTTTTTGGACTCCAATAGTTTAATCAAAAGCCAATTTTAAAATCCCTTTTTTATATTGTTAGGTAAGTAGTGAATATAAAACATCCAAGTTGCCGCCTTGGAAAGCCTTGTGGGTTCGCGGTAGTGCTCCAAAAACCATTGAAATTTCGAACGTTTTATCTAAATATCTCCTTTTTAAAGTGAAATAGATAAGAAGTGGCTATATTCAGTCTTTTACAGCTTAAAATTGTTTTTCTAGATCCACAGGAAGCGAACTATCGAGCTTTCAAAATGGGTTAAGTTTTGAAAATTCACAAAAAACATGCATAATGTTTTGTTTTTAGCTAATTATCAGTTTTTATAGGTGACGTAGCTCCAATTTTTAAATTAAATATTAAAGCATCCACAATACACTACAGCTTTTTTAGGGAACATATATTTTTAAACCTAATAACATATATACGAATCGCTAAAAAGAAATTGCTGTTTTGAAATTTTAAATAATCCTTATAATTTTATTTTTACTCTTTTCCACTTATTTTAATGAAATTGTTCATTAAAAATTGTTACTTTAAACAAAACTTTATTCTAACACATTTTTTAGCAATTAATATTATTATAATAATTATTCAAATTATAATTAATATTCAAATTATATAACTTTGTGTTGTTATGATCTCAAGACTGTTCGATCTCTTTATAATAGAGATCTTTCAGTTTTGAATAGGGGAATTCTGCAACTCCATTTTGAAATTTTTCCAGAGAATCTGGGATTTTCCTAGAAGGTAATGAGTCATTGACTGGAACGGCAGACGGAAGTCTGGAGGTGTTGTCAAAAGTATGTAAGCAGGGTGGTGGGTTGAAGGAACAACCCATACAAGTTCTGAGTTTTTTTTTTTTTTGGTTTTATGTCTGTTTGATGTTTATAGTTGACCTTTCCTCCGCAAAGAGATTTTCAGGGTGCGGATAGCAAAATTTCTTTGATACGTGAACTTTTAACAGTCAAATCGATCCAGGTTTTCTTCGAGATTTTGCTTATCTTGCAAATACAATTGTGCACTTCTTGCATCAAAGCATGGAACGAGCATGGAAAAATTGTTCGAGTTTTCCCTACTGTAATTACATGTATACACCCAGCCTCTATAAAGTGGATACCCTTAATTAAATAATTGATTAAGGAGGAAAACCTAGCGGTTGAGCGTAATCTCGGTCAAATCACCTCCTTACACAACCGTTAACCTAGAAACAGTACTTTCCCTAAATAGTACTGAACCCTAGACCCTTCATGGGTTGTAGTGGTAAAGGTTTTTTTTATTTATTTATTTTTGTTTATATCTTTTAGTTTATATACATTTACCTTTAGTATTATTATATTGCTGTTTATTATTTTTATTTATTTTGCATAGTATGAATGAGCTACTCTTTATCACTATTACTATTGCCCTTCAATGTGACAGATTGTAATATATCTCAATAAGGCTATTTAAAACAAAAATAAATATTTAATTTTAAAATTTTAGCTATATCGCCTATAAAAAACAGATAATTAGTTAAAAATAAAATTATGCATGTTTCTTCGCGAATTTAAACTATATTTTTGGCGGGGAATTTAAAAGACCCCTAGGCACCGGAACGCGAACTCGTAATTTTTATCATCTCCAACTTAGGTTATCAGGTTACCAGGCAACGCGCGGTGCTGTGCACACACGTTAGCCTGTTCGACCATTCCGATCCCTCTATAATACATACCTAACAATATAACAAAGAAATTTGAATTACCCCACCTTTTGCAGGTAAACATGTCTGAGCTGAAATGTTTCTGTGTCCCCACTGAGTGTAGGTATAACTGTATTGTGAAAAAGACTAAACCTCACTTAACATTCAAGGTATTTATTTATCTACAAATACAAAATAAATAACAATCTTATAATGTACATAAAAGCATTATTTTAATTAATCAAGTTTTTAAACAAAACTCAAGTATTGCCATATTGAAATAAAAAAATCTAAATGTTTTGGTAGTGCCTTAAATAAATGATGTCACTTTTTTATAATTGAATAGAGTATTCAATTTTCAATTATAAAATATTACAATTCAATCATAAAATTCAATATTAAATTTAGTGCAGATTAAATATTTAAAAATTTATGGCGAATACAGGATCAACAAATATTTATGTATTATTGATTGCAGTTTTGAAAAATAAAAACATTTTTTTGAATATGAGATACAATGCTTTATCCATTCCATACAATATATTGTTTTAACCATCCTACCAATACATTTTAATCGCTTCATGCTATAGGAGTTTTTCTGTACATTTTGAATTAAATATTTAATAAATTATATACATTTCTTTTTCCAAGCAACAGTTATTCAATAATTCAAAGTAACAGTTCCCTCCAAAATTTAACTGATTTCAAATTTAACCATAAATAAATTTTACTTAATTTTGAAATCTAATAATTCATAAAAAATGTGAATTTCTGGCAAGAGATGAAAAATCTCTTTAAATTTCCCTTTGAAATAAAGATGCTAATATAATATAACATACTTTACAAAAAAAAAAAATCATTGTTCCGTACTTAGATTTATCTTTTCTTTAATATTGCTTTAAATTAAAACTAAGAAATATTTTCATCCTTAAAAATTTTGTTGATGATAATCAAATAATATGAGGGCATTAAAAAAAAGGTTAAAGTGACTCCTGCTTCAGTTCCAGAGCCCAAACGTGCTGAGGCCAACCCGTTCTTCCTTTTAATTTCCTAGCGTCTTCTCCCTATAACAGGCCACAAAAACTAATTAATCCAGAGGATAATTACATTTTATAGTTATATAAAATAGAATGCTGAAATAAATCATAACAAGGTTTCATTTTATTTGTACAATTTAATTATTGCCCACATTTCATAGATATATACAGGTTGTCCCATAAGTAGAGATGAATATTTAAAAGATTGGTAATAGACATCAAGATATACAAAAAAAAAAAAATCATATAAACAATTGCCCAATTTCCAGCAGAAAATTTAAGATTTGTGTTTTTTAAAGCAAGTCACATTTTTTTCGTTGAATAGGAAGCAATAACTTGAAAAATATTTGATTTAAGTAATTAAACATTGATCAATAGTAAACTAGACAAAATTTACTCTAAGCGAAAGTAGAGTTTGTCATTGTTAAAACTATTTAAAAATGACTATTTATCGTACAGACACTGTTAAGTTCCGTTTAAAAAAATATAAATTATTTCTGTTTTTTTTAATCACCTTTTAACAGTAGTACATAAACTAGCATACACCGTTTTTACTATCACACAACTATACTACAGATACCCGACTTTTAGAAAAACTTCCCCGTTTAATAAGATTTAATTGTATATTAATTAAGTTGAGGTTTATTAGGAAAAATTTTGAGATTCACCTCAAGTTGTGTAAATAAGTCTTCCATCCAGTCACCTAGAACTACCCATGTTTTCGGCAAAAATGACTACAATTAACTGTTGAAAAGCTTTTATTTCTTGTTTTTCTATGATATAGGATGTATTAAAATAAAAAGAATTACCTAAAAACACATTTTATTTATAAAAATAAAAATAACAATTTTTCAAATATTTGTCAACTAAGGTAGTTATGAATTGTGTTTTTTTCCCAGATTTCCGCAATAGCAATTGATGTGTATTAACCAAATTAAAGCTTAAGTGACATACTTAATGTTTCTAGCCCTAATATATTATGAAAATAATTTAAGCTAGTAGATTTCTTTATTTTAAACGTAAATTTTATTAAGGAGTATTAATTTTGTCATTGATAAATACAAATCAATTCCAATGACGGGAATCTGAAAGAAAAACAAAGTTACAAATCTAAAACAAAAGTAGGATTGAAATTAAAACTTAAAGCTATTAATGGGTTGTCCGGAAAATAATGCAGGAATTTGAGTTTTCTTTAAAATACCTCTATACCTATACCTCTATATAACAAACTGCTTACGTTTACTAGATTATTCATTTGTATGAATGTCAACACTTATTAATCATCATCAAAAAGATAATGTTTGTTTACCTCTGTAGCATTTCGCTGCTTAGAAATAATTTAGTCTTTACTAAGATATCAACGCGTGATTTTCGTTTAATTTTGTTTTACGAGTTTAAACTCAGCCGGAATGGAGCCCAGAAATTGCTATGTTTCTGGCCTCGCGTTTCTACGGCGAGTAGGGGGTTCCAGGAACCGCATTTATTTGTATTTAATAGTTATATTTGTATTCATATCGGTTCCAGAAGGGAACCGATCTACAGAAAAATATATTAATTAGGTATTTAAAGGTAAGATACCACAGACCCCCTACTATAGTATCCTAGATTGAACCATATAATTTTTATTGGATTTCTTTTCTAAAGATATCATGTTTTTAAATTTACCATTTGTTTCTATTACTAATTGGTGGCATGCAGGGTAGATGGTAAATGTACTAAGATGGTTTACTAACTATTATATTTACAAGCTTAAATAAAACCAAAAACATCTATATACATAATAATAACTAAACCTATATACATAACAGGGGGGAACTGTCTTTTTATTCAACTCGGTTATGACTTTATTGACTTTGCTGTCTATAAATTCCATTAGGCTTCTTTCCGAATTCCTAATACTTTCACCCACTATGTCTGTTATATTTTCTTGCAGTTTTTTGTTGCCTTCTTCTATTTTCTGAAGGAGTATTAGAAACAGGTTATTTCCTCCTGAACTAAAATTGTCCTCTATCTTCTTTTTGGCCTGTGGCTGGGTTTTCTTCGGGATTTGAATCACTGTTTCTTCAGTTGATCTCAGTTCTGGTTGTCTGGGTGATTTCTGATCCGCTACTGCTTCAGATCGTTTAGGCTTTGGTAGTATTTCTTTTTCTACCCCAAGAGCCATCTTAAAAAGTATGTGCGTATATTATCCCTTTTAATTTAATACCTATTTGAACCTTTTAGGAAGGGGTTAAACGCTATCATAAAAATAATTCCCAATACCTTTAAAAAATATCCCAATAATAATAAACCACAATGAAAATGAGCCACTTTTAATACCAGACCATTAAATAGGAGAGTGAAGATTTTTTAATATTAAAAATAGGTTTGACACAAATTATTGAACCGCAGAATCAGCATCGTTCAAATCAAAACAAGAAAGAATTTAACTAAATTTTGTATGTTACAACACACCTCAGTTTCACAATCATTACATTAAATAATCAAATTATATTAAATCGAAGATGTTTTCCTATTGTACGATTATTAGTACCAATTTATTACAATGCCACCTTTATTAATCATGAGAAAGAACTTCTAAAAATCAATTAATTTAATCTTAGATACAAATAGTAAATTTAATGATACGTCCTTCACACAGGATGCCATTTTAAATGCTATGTTCCTGGCCTCGCGTTTCTACGGCGAGTAGGGGGTTCCAGGAACCGCATTTATTTGTATTTAATAGTTATATTTGTATTCATATCGGTTCCAGAAGGGAACCGATCTACAGAAAAATATATTAATTAGGTATTTAAAGGTAAGATACCACAGACCCCCTACTATAGTATCCTAGATTGAACCATATAATTTTTATTGGATTTCTTTTCTAAAGATATCATGTTTTTAAATTTACCATTTGTTTCTATTACTAATTGGTGGCATGCAGGGTAGATGGTAAATGTACTAAGATGGTTTACTAACTATTATATTTACAAGCTTAAATAAAACCAAAAACATCTATATACATAATAATAACTAAACCTATATACATAATGAATGGTTGAGAATCATACTGGAGGAGAATGCTTGATGTTTGATTAAAGTTACATGTGTTATATTGATTATATTAATTAATGATTTATGGTTGCCAACACAAGTTTACATTAGTATAACTAAATGCTTGTTACCACTTAGCTGGTCCTTCATAGTGAGGGGGGGGGGGGTTGCAGGTGTTTCTAGCCGTCATATCTGGATTCCCTGTCTCTGCTCTCCTTCAGCGTCTAGTCCGTCCATCTGCTCTCTCCGGCTGTCTTCATCTTCCTCCCTCGACTCCCCCGCTTGAAGTCTCCTCCGCTGAGTCCCAAAAAGAAGTGTCTTAGTCCTAGTCCTATATTCCCACCTTTCTTCATTCCCCTCTCTTTTGGTAGTCTTTTCTGATTGGCTGAATATTCCTAGCCTAAGGGATGACCACGCCCTCTCCCCCAGGTATTCCAGCAGGTACAGACTTAGGTATTTCTGGTGGAAAGTGTGAAAGGTCTCTTTGAATCCTGTTTAAACACTCAGTTGTCGGTCTTGGTCGGTGGTTCTTAAGGTTTTTATTACCACTTACAAAAGGTTGTCCTCGTAGGTCGTTACCCTCGCTCAGGTAGCCAACCGCCAGATGTGAGCACTTATGATATTTCTTTATTTATACATTTAAAATAATTAAGTATACTCCACAGGTGGTCTTTAGAATACATAGCAAAATATCAATCAATTCTGGGAAGAGAGCAGCATTAATGATTGCACTGTTCAACAGTGGTTCGAAATATTTCGGGAGGGAGACTTTAGCATTCAAGACAAAGAAGTTCGTGGAAGGACTTCCTCTCTTGATGACGATGTTCTGCTTGCTTTGGTAGAAGAAAATCCCAAAACAACTGTTCGAGAACTTGCAGGGAAACTTAGTCTGGCAAATCGACCGTCGATCACCACCTCAAGGCGATTGGAAAGGTAAAAAAGCTTGAAAGTTGGTTCACACAAATTAACTCTTAGACCACCAACCAACCAACTCTTGGAGCACGGCCTGGGGTCTTCGGTCACGAATGCCATGGAAGAGCGGTAGAGGAACTCGTGAGGAGATGTCAACTCGTCGTGATGAACGAGCCCTCTGCACCCACATTTGTTGGAACAAGGGGTCAGAGTATTATCGATGGCAACCGCTATGGCAAGGAGGGTGTCTGACACTGGACCCTACGGTCTGACACGAACTCCGACCACCGGATCATAGCCTTTAGTGTTGTGGAGAAGGAAGGCAGAGTCCCTATTTGCGAGAGGGGCAACCCGATCCCGATCGGAGTACCCACTCCAGTATACTGGAGGGAATAATGGAGGAGAGGGTGCCCATTCAGGAAATGGCGGACATCGACGAGCGGGTGGCGAACCTAATGGACGCCATCACGGAAGGAACGGAAAATTTCCTTCAACACCGAAGGGCGAGAGCGCTTCCGGTCCCATGGTGGACGCCAACCCTGACACAGCTGAAGCGAGACTACTACAGGGCTAGGCGTCGGTGCCAAGAGTGCAGAGATAAGTAAAGAAGACCTGCACTCCGAGAAGAGGCGAAGCATATGTATAGGGTATACCGAAACGGCGTGTATCTCCTGAAGAAGAAATCCTGGGGCGAGTTCATAGTTCAGGAGTCGGAGAAGAATCCCTGGGGCATACCATACAGGATGGCTGTCATCAGAGTGGCTGGAGCTCAGGCCGCCACCCTCGAGAAATCTGCAGCGATGTATATAGACTAAACGTAACCCAGGGATGACCCGTCCCAGAATAACGAAGCTGATAGTATGATTAGACGCACCCCGTCATACCCGCCTGTTACTGACCTATGCCCACCATGGGACATTTGAGATCTTACTCTGGCCGTGAAGAAGCAGAGGATCGACCGAGCTCCAGGACTTGGCGGCATACACGCTGCAATCCTCAAGAAAAGTAACCCTCACATAGAAGAGGAACTCCTCATAATCATGAACGAATGCTTGGACAAGGGATACTTCCCAAGTGGAGGATCGCAGACTTGATACTGCTCTACAAGAGAGGAGGCAAGGACAAGGAACCACCCAAAGCTTATCGGCCTATCTGCCTTCTCCCGGTCGTCAGCAAGATCCTGGAGCAAATGATGGCCGCTAGTCTGAGACCGATCCTCAATGCAGCTAGCCATCCACGGCAGTTCGGCTCGACACGTGGCAAGGGAACCAAAGATGCACTTCTGAGAATACGCAGGGATGTGGAGGGGAAGGCGGAGAAGTATGTCATTCATACACCGCCTTCGACAGTGTATGGTGGCCCTGCGTACTTCAGCGGTTGCAAGATCTTGACACCTCCCAGTAATCTTTATTCTCAAGTAGGCAGCTATCTTAGTCACAGGACCAGGATTAGGGGTAACTACTATGAAGTCGAGAGTTGGATAGAGAGAGGCTGTCCGCAGGGCTCAGTCCTGGGTCTAGTCCTGTGGAAGCTCGTTTTTGACCAGTTGCTGGTGGAACTGGAAAATAGGGGTTTCCTTACCACGGCTTACGTCGACGACCTGACGGTCATCGTGGCTGAGAACAGCAGAGCCAGACTAAAGACGGAAGCGCAGAGGTGCTCCAGCCTTGTAGCAGAGTGGTGCGTGAGGCGGAAACTAGTTATGGCCGCTGCCAAAACGCAAGCCATACTTATAAGATGCTCCACGGACAGGGCTCACCCTATCAACCTGAACATCCAAGGTTCAAGGATCATAGCAGGTGAGGAGGTGACATACCTAGGTGTACGGATCAGAAGGAATTTCAATGTAACTTCTCACCTGGAGTACCTTAGGGATAGGGTGACCCTGACGATGAATGGTCTCCGAAGAATCGGGGGTGCCTTCTGGGGCCTCAGGTACCCGGCAACCATGACAATATATAAAGGATTCATCTTGGGAATCCTGAGGTACTCATCCTCCGCGTGGAGCTGAAGACTGACGCAAAACCACAAGCGACGACTGGCCACCATACAACGTCTGGCTCTCCTGGGCATCACGAGAGCCTACAGGACGGTGTCCCACGAGGCGATTCAGGTCCTGGCCGGACCGATGCCTCTGGAACTAATCCTCAATGAGGATGCATGGAAGTTTCAGATCAAAACGCAGGGACTGGATACGCTCCCGGAGGGGCTCCGAAGAAGAATTGGCGAGAACCCCAACCAATGGAAGAAGATAGTAAGGGAGGAATCCATCCAGGAATGGAACAGACGGCGGTTGACAAGTAGGAAAGGGTCTACTCTCAGAAAGTTTTTCCCCACCGTCCAAGATACACTCAAGGCGAGGAGGTCTTGCAGATCCTCACAGAACATGGTGGGTTCCGGGGAAAGCTGGATGACCATAGGAAGGATATTGACCCCCGGTTCCTTCCCTGCGGAGTCCCTGAGATGGCTGAAGACATCCTGGTATCCTGCACCGCAATGGAGGGATGCCGTGCAAAATTGGTGTAGGGAATGGGAATGTATACCCTAAAATAAGAGGATTTTCCCCGCCTGGTGGAGAAGGAAAAATACCCGCTCTTTCGGGAGTTTGTATATGGGTGGAGAGATACGATCGGCTCTGCACATTTCTCCCTGGGAGCGGCAAGAAAAACACCTGAGGAGGCTGAAGAACATTAAGAAAGGACCGGACGGATGCGGTACAGACAAAGTGCATCATAAAAGTTCACAACCGCGTACCGGACCGCACTACAGTTAACTCAGTTAATAAAAATAAGTAATTAATAATTAATAAAATAAATGATGATTAATAAAGTGTTGAGTATTGGCAGCAGTGGGCATACGAGAACCCAAACGTATTAACCCACTGCTGCCAAAACCCCGGATGGCAACAATGCTAGGGAAAAAAAAAAAAAAAAAGAAAGGTTCACACAAATTAAACGACTGTTAAATAAAAACCAGCGTTATGAAGTATGTGCTACACTTCTTTGCCGATACAAACCCGACCCTTTTTTGTCCAGAATTGTGTTACTTATGATGAAAAGTGGATAATTTACGATAACAGTAGACGTTATGGACAGTGGCTCGACAAAAAAGAAGGAGCAGAACATTTACCAAAGCCAACTCATAAAAAAAAGGTGATGGTTACTGATTGGCGGGCTTCATTTGGTTTGATACACTACAGCTTCTTAAATCCTGGAGAAGCCATCAATTCTGATTCGTGTTATAACCAAATTAAAGCAATGCATAAGAAATTGGCAATAATGAAGCCATCTTTGATCAATCGAAAGGGGCTCATTTTGTTGCATGACAACACATCTGACGTCTCAAAAACTGTTGGAGTTTGAATATGAAACTCTGCCACATCCGCCCTACTCTCCGGACCTCACGCCTACGGATTGTCATTTTTTTAGACATCTGGACCACTACTTACGTGACAAAAACTTTAATGGACAAAGGGGAATAGAAAATGCGTTTTTGGAATTTATCAATTCTAAAGATGGGAAATTCCATTCCGAGAAAATAGAAAAGTTGTCAACTTTGGCAGAAATTTATTGAAAGTAGTGGAGACTATTTTGATTAAATGAAACAGTTGTAAATCTTTCTTCATTTCTTTTTTAATCAAAATTCTGCATTATTTTCCGGGAAACCTAATATTTACTATTTAAAAATATTTAATAAATTTAAAACACTACTTCAGAGACATTTTGTGGGGCGGGGAAGCTCAGTGGGTGAACGCTGAAGTCCCGGGTTCGAATCCGGCTGACTAGTAATTTTATCAGCCGTTGGTCGACCCTTGGGCTGGGAGACCCTTCTGGGGCAGACCCAGCCTCTATAAAGTGGATACTCTTTTTTTTTATTCTGGGATTGTTGTCCCTCTCAAACAAATTATTAGAACAAGATAAATGCCAGTGTTGTCAAACATAAATTAAGTAATTACAATATAATAGTTGATTAAAAATAAAAATACAGATAGAAGGAGTCAGAGCGTCTATGTGTGCACCCTATTACAACTCTCTTACTTCAACTATTTAGTTTTTATTTATTTTAGTTTTTAGTTGAGTTCATATTATGTTCAGTATTTAGTATTAGTATTTAGTTTCTTTCATAGTATTCTCTGTTTCAAGAGTCGGATTTCTATAATAATTTCCGTAAAGAATTACGTGGTGAATCTAATTGAATTTCAAAGCTACGGGACTAATCTACTAATCCTTACAGCATTAGACACCGTTCACTACTTCCATCACAACAACCACCTCCTGGTATTTATTTACATTTCAATTTCAAGTTATTATTCATTAATAAATTAAAATGGTGCAGTGTAATATTTGCAACAATATAATAACACTCGAAGATAAGAACAATATCCAATGTGCAAAATGTAAATTCATTTTTCATGGTAGATGTTTCAACCTAACTGACAAGAAAATTGAGCCCTTAAAAGCACCTAAAAAAACATAGCTGTAATAACTGTGATCGGGCCAAAAAATCAAACACCGAGCCGTCTGCCTCAGAGATACTGGCGGCAGTAAACCGCCTAGACTCTACAGTGAAAGAGGATATTACGAACATGAAAACAGCCTTAGATAAATACGGAGAACTTAGTTTCGAACTTAATCAAAGGCTATCGAAGATTGAGAAACATCCCGAAAGTCAAACTAAGCACTTTGAAGAAATTATCATAGAAAATAAATCCGTCAAATCCCGAGAGGGCGAATTGGAGGTTTGTCTAAATAATGCCGAACAGGGCCTTTTATGTAGATCACCGGAGATTCGCGGAATACCGAAACGAGCTGGCGAAACACCCTCTGCTCTGGTGACCAGTATACGTGCAAGCTTAGGGATCAGGCTTAGGCGGGGGACCTACACACGTTACATCTCCGCAGAAGCCGGAAAGATGACCCACGACCGCCTCCTGTCATTGCAGGCTTCGTAAGGCAGTCAATCAGAGACGACTTAATAGCAAAAAGAAAAATTAAGAGAGATTTCCCCACGCTGGATATCGGTTGGCAGAAGAATGACTGCTGCCTTATTTATCTAAGTGAAGAGATGAACAGATACCTCTATTGGCTTGCCCGACAGAAGAGACCTGCGGGGAAAATCAAATTTACGTGGTTTGGCCCTGGAAAGGTGCAATTTCGAAAGGAGGGAGGGTATGAAGTTATCCTGTTCGAACGGGCCTCAAATCTCGATATATGCAATTGACCACTTAAAATTCGTCAACCCCTAATCCTCATCCTAAAAACTTGGTTTATTTATTGTTTCTGTATATACTTTTTCTTCTCTTATTTTTAATGATTCTAAAAACTTGTCTTTATTTTCTATTTATTTTAGTTAGTCTTCACAAAATAATGACAATTTCCCTCTGAATTCATTTCCATGTCTAGTTCCCTAATCACCTGTCGCGTTAACGCTCAATCCCTTCCTGCCCACTATGACGAATTCCAGCAATATTTTACTCAAAATTTGTATCATATTATCGCAGTCTCAGAAACCTGGCTTAAATCTTTCATCTCGTCCTCTTCCGTCTCCTAGCTTAATTACATCCTCCTCCGTCACGACCGGATAAGCCGGACTGGCGGTGGAATTGCCATGTTTGTCCACAATAGCCTGACGACCTAAGTCCTCAATTGCTCCCAATCTTCTGGTCATCCACAAGTTGAATACCTCCTAATAGAAATCCTCTGTAATACTGCTCCTCTCCTTTACGCCGTAAAATATGGTCCTCCACTTGTTCCATTTATTCCATCCTTCGAATCAATCCTATTTAACTTCCTTCCTCTCTATCCCAGAATAATCATCTCCGGTGACCTCAAAATCAATTTGCTTTCTAACTCCTAATGACAAATCCTATCTTGAAAACCTATTTTTCTCTCTCTGTCTCTTCGTGGTTCCTTTTTCTCCCACTCACCACATTTCTAGATCTGATACTTGGTTGGATCTATATATTATTGATTCTGACCAAAACTTTCTTTCCTTCTCGCAATTACCTTTCTATCCTCTCATGACCTGATCCAAATATCTTATAATATTCAAACCCCTCTGATACAACCTAGAACATTTACACACCGCAACCTGAATTCCCTCACACGTGAAAAAATCCTACCGGATGTCCAATCACTAGATTGGAAAAGGATATATTCCAGTCCCTCTATCAACACCATGGTCGACACTCTTACTTCTAACCTCCTCAGCATCCTTGATATCCATGAGTCCCTTAAAACCACTACTCTTCGCCGCCAGCCTGCACCTTGGATGTGTCAGGAAGTTAAGGATTTGCAAAAGAGGCGTGATGCTGCCCGCAGGCGCTTTAGTCGTACAAGGCGTGCTGACGACTATCAACACCAATTCCATAGGACCATATGACATCCCAGTCAAATTAATAAAATTATGTCTCCCTGAAATCTTACCACTTCTCCTATTCATATACAATTTTTCCCTACAATATTTAGTATTCCCAACCTCTTGGAATAAATCATTGTCCTATCGTTAAATAAAAAGTCTAATCCTTCTTCTCCTGATGATTTCTGCCCAATCTCAATTCTTTCTAATCTCTCAAAATCCATAGAAAGATTGATGCAATCCCAACTTTCCAATTTCCTTGGACAAGGCAGTGTCTTAGGCCCATTTCTCTTCATCCTCTTCACCGCTGACATTCCAGCCAATTCCAATACCCTTCTAGCAACTTTCGCTGACGATACCGCCTTCCTGTCATCCCACTCAGATCCTGAAACAGCATCCTTAAACCTACAAAGACACATCTCCCTAATTGAGCAGTGGTGCAGTAACTGGCGCATCAAAATCAACGAATGCAAGCATGTCCCCTTTACCCTTCGACGCAGATCCTGTCCACCTATCCTTTTAAACTCTATCTCTCCCCATCTCAGACACAGTTCGGAATCTTGGATTCCTTTTAGACAAAAGACTAACTTGGAACCCACATACCAGACTTAAAAGACAAGAACTAAACCAACGATTTGGCCAGCTATACAGACTACTCTCAGACTACACCAATCTCACAATAGAAAACAAACTATTAATATACAAGACCATACCCAAACCCACCTGGATCTAAGGACTTGAACTGTGGGGGACAACTAAATTTTCGAACATCAAACGCATCCAATCCTTTCAGTTTAAAATCATCCGTATAATAGTCAATGCTCCTTATTATGTTACAAACAAAACCCTACATCATGACTGTTAACGTAGCATACGCTCAGATCTTTATTTTTTTTCTCACTATCCATTTTTTAATGTTAGTTTAATAAAATGTTTGTTTATTTATTAGGGACAATTGTTCCTGTAACGTATCTCAGTTTATAGTATTTAAATATTGGGTATTATTTGCGATGTGTTATCGCATTTGTATATGCACCAGCCCGGCAGTAATACCCAGTCTTAGGGATTAAGACATCAAAATACTGCCGGGTCGTCAGTCTGGAGCTATCTTTCGTTCGTGTTGGAAGACCCAAATCATTTTCACCCAGCTCCAGGTTCACCTCACCTCACCTAGCGCCATTTTCAAAGAACAGCTGTTTGGCGCATCGGCAGTTGTCGATCGATCGATCGATTGGCTATCGATTCGATGTTTCCTCACCAAAAGACTGTGTGGCATAGAAAAGGTAACCTGGTTGGAAGCAGAACCTCCAACTTGGCTCTTTGTTTAATCTCCACCGTCACGAAAGACATTAATTACTTTAATTTTTTCAAAGGATAAATTAGTTTTTTTTTAGTTTTTCTAGATGTTAAATTGTATTTTATTGAATTTTTTTTCTTATTACTGATTTAAAATTTTAGAAATTGATTTAATTTTTGTTTTATAAATAATTCTTAATTTGTTTATGTTCACTGAATATTATGTTTTTTGTTTTTTATTCATTTAGTGAATTTCATACCATTGTTTATTTTGGTTTTTAACTTTTGTATATACCTCTTTTTTTAATAATATAAATTTTAAACATTCAAAGGGGGATTTTCATTTTACATTACTGATTTATTGAATATTTTTATTTTCTTTATTATTTGTTGTGCATGCATTTTTGTGTTTTACAGATCTCATTTTCTTTCCCTACATTTTTTAATTTTTACTCGAATTTTCCCCACCTTTGAGGAAACTCACCGGGGAAAGATTTGTACTTCGATTTTAGAAGTACCCTTGGCCCCAACAATGACTTTTACATCCCTTATGTCCTTGACTTTATACCATCCCGAATCTCTAATTTTCACCTGAACCTAATCCACCATCCTAACCCTTTAGCACAATCCTTATCTAACTCCAGTCATCCCTACAATCCTCCTCGAAGGTTGAAACGGCAGTGGTCTCGAGATCTTTTGTAAAGACGTCACTGGAGTTATGGCAATGGCCAGCTTTTTCACTCAAGTCATGAGTGTTTGTGGTTTTAGAGCCCTTTCTCAGTCTCCACCGGACTGGTAATGCCGGCGACGCGTATGTGAGAGAAGCGTTGGGATCTCTTAGAGTCTCACTTTGTCCTTCAAACGTGGGGAAAAGGGCTGGACTCGGAGATCTCTTGCCTGATTTTAAATATCGTAATTAAGTATGAATGTTTTTCTATTTATTTCTTTTACTTATAATTTATTTAATTTAGCTACGAATTTCTGTATTTTATTTAAGTTTAACTCTAAGATACATTTCCTTGGTTTATTATAGATTTCGCCTTTGTTATATAGATGTATATTTTTTTTTTTTATTGTATTGTATACATGGTATCAATGTGCCTCACTCAGCTTTAGTACTCAGTGCCCTTAAGTGTGGCAAAATGTATTATTCCTCAATAAAAAGATATTAAAAAAATTCCTTGGAAAGTCCAATCAACTTGATCTTCTCCAATCTGGTTTCCGTTCCGGCTACTCCACACAATCCGCCTTAATTAAAATAACCAGTGATATTCAGACTGCAATAGATGATAAAAAAGTAACTGTCCTTATACTTCTTGATTTCTCCAAAGCATTCGATTTCATTAGCCATCCAATCCTTTTCAACAAACTAAAATCACTATCCTTCTCCAATAGTTCGATCTCTGGGTTCCAATCTTTCTTCTCACAACGTATCCCAGCAGTTTCCGTTCCCAATCAACCGCTATCTGCCTACCTTTCCTTTTCCTCCGGAGCTGCCTAGGAATCAAGCATATCTCCTCTCCTTTTAAGTTCCTACATTAACGACCTATATTATTCAATTCTCTATTGTTCCCATAACCTTTATGCAGACAATTCTCAAATCTAACTATCCTTTTCTTCTCCTGAGTTGTTTGCAGCACTTGTCAAGATTCAAGAAGACCTATATCGAGTCAGTGTCTTTCCCATTCTAAACCTTAATGATCAGCCAATCTCCTTCTGATCCTCTGTTAAAAATTTGGTATTTTTCATTTATCAAACCATCTCCTGGAATCACCATATTTCTCTCATCTCCCGACGGACAATTTCTACCCTCAAACTATTCCATCGCTTCCACCATCTCCTACCTTAACATAGGCGTAGACTCCTGGTTACCTCTCTCATCTTCCCCCACTTTGACTACAGCTCTGTGGTGTATGATGGAATCTCGGTGGAGCTCCATGACAGACTGAAAATACTAATGTACAGCTGCGTAAGATTTGTAATTGGTGCCCCGAGATACTCCCATGTATCTCACCACTACACTGAGTTAAAGTGACTCTCCCCCGCCATTCGAAAAAAATATTTCCTAGGCACGTTCCTCTATCAAATCATCAACAATCATCGTCCTTCTTACTCCTACAACCTTCTTCAATTCAAGTCCTCAGTCCATTCCCTTTCCACAGCATCTCGACCATCCGATCTTTACATCCCTTCTCACAGATCAGCGTCATCCCAAAACTCCTTTATTGCTCGTTCTGTTGATTTCTGGAATTCCCTTCCTATTAAAATTCGGCATTCCCCCCTCCCTATCTAAGTCTTAGAGTATCTCTCTAGCAGTTTTTTTCCTTCCCACTACAATTATAATTATTCTAGAGAAGTTGTTATTTTTATTAATTACAGATTAGTTTTAAATTACTGTATATACTGTTACGATTTGTATTAAGTTACTTTTGAATAATTTAGCCTATTGGTTATGATTTTAACATCAAAATTCAATGCTTTTTCTTTTCTTAGTTCTGTTATTTTTTATTATTCTTCAGATTTTGTATTTTCTTTCTATTTAATTACACACACACACATATATATATATATATATATATATATATATATATATATATATATATATATATATATATATATATATATATATATTTCTATTCTCATATTACAACTACAAATATTATTGAATAGACTTTATTTCTATTTTTTTTTCTTCTATTTCTATTTGTTTACATATTATTAGTTAAATTACTGTATATATTGTTAGAATTTTTATTAAGTTAGTCTTTGGTCAGATATATATATTTTTTTATTTTGTTCATTACTGTTATTCTGAGAGGACTTATTCACAGAATACATTCTCTTTTACTATTTAAAAAAAAAAAAAACATGACTTGTTTAAAAAACACTAAACATAGTTTTCCTCTTTTTCTACTAAAAATAGGCCCAATATATATATATATATATATATATATATATATATATATATATATATATATATATATATATATATATATATATATACATATATATTAACATTTTGGTAGCTCTAGAGGTCAGCAATAACTTTTTTTCAGCGACATCCAACCATGCTACAGATACCCCACTTTTAGAAAAACTTCTTCGTTTAATAAGCTTTAAGTCTGTATTAATTAAGTTGAGGTTTATTAGGAAAACATTTGAGATTCACCTCAAGTTGTATAAAAAAATTATATAATTTTTTACCCTATAAATTAAAGGTACTTATCACTGTTTTTCGGACTTACGGACTACAACTGTGAGGAACAATTAAATTTTCTAACTTCAAACGCATTCAATCCTTTTAGTCTAAAGTCCTCCGTACAATAGTCGATGCTCCCTTCTATATAACCAATAAAACCCTGCATAATGACCTTAATATTCCATTTATTCTTGATCTTATCCCAGCCAAATTTTCCAAATTTCACCATAATCATTCTCATCGCCCAAATTCCGTTGTATAATCCCTATCAAGCACCACCCATCCCTACAATCCCCTTCGTAGGTTAAGCGGCAGTGGCCACGAGACCTTTTGTAAATATGGATATTTTGGAGTTCTAGCAATGGCCATATTCTCCACTCAAGTCATGAGTGTCTGTGGCTGTAGCGCTCTTACTCATCCCTCGCTGGTTTTAAATACCAGTGAAGTGGCTGAGGGAGAAGCGTAGGGATCTACTAAGCCTCGCTTTTCCCTCCCCATGTGGGGGGACAAGATTGGTTCGGAGATTACCTGACTGACTGTAAATAGTTTATATAGGTATGCTTGTATTTAAGAAGTTTATTTTATTTTTATTTATATTTTTACTTACTTATGTGTATATATATATTTTCTTATTCTTTTGTTATCACTTTATTTATTTATGTTTCTGTATATACGGTATGAATGTACTCTCTGAACTTTATTATAAATGTCCTTAACTGTGACAGATTGTAATATTTCTCAATAAAATGTTTTAAAAAAAAAATAATAAATCACTGTTTTTCGCAAAAATGACAACAATTATTTGTTGCAAAGCTTTTATTTCTTGTTTTTAAATGATCAGGTATGTATTACAATAAACTTAATTATCCTTATAGTCTTTTAAGAAAAACATGCCATACTTAATAAAGCTAAGTTCTATTTTTAAAAAATCATAAATTATTCACGATTTTTTTCTTAACTTCCTCGTTTAATAAGCTTCAAGTCCATATTCATTAAGTTAACCGTTATTAGAAAAACCTTGAGATTCACCTCAAGTTCTGTCAAGAAATGATCTTATTTTCTACCCAGTCCCCTAACAGTACACGTGTTTTCAGCAAAAATGAATACAATTAACTATGCACAACTTTTATTTCTTGTTTTTCCATGATTTGAGATGTATCGTAATAAAAATAATTGCCTTAATACATATTGAATTTATAAAAATAAAAAATTTAAAAATGACGATATTTAAAATATTTTTCATGTTAAATGGTTATGTAATTGTGTTTACCTTCCATATTTCTTTCATAGGAATTGATCCACATTTATCAGTGACAAACATAATGTTTCTAGTCCTAAAATTGACGTTTAAAATAAAAAAATCGACTGATTGCTTCAATTATTTTCATGAATACGTAAGTTTTCATTGTATTTTAGAAAAGAAATACTTCTTTAGTTATCGCTGACAATTAAAAAAAAATGAAAAAAAAAATAATAAGAACAAAAAAAAAGGGAATTCTTTAAAGAAAGATTACAAACTATAGATTGTCCTCAATAGCTATTCAGGAAAACTGGCATGCCGGAAATATATGCGAATTCTTCGCAGATATCAAGAAAGAAGAGATAGAATATAAAGTGATTAATACACAAATGCGAGAGAAAGATGGCAAATCGACGCCATCAAAAGGAAAGATTCTAAGCATCTGAAAGGAACACATCCAGTAGCTCATCAATCAATGGCACCCCACAACGAAGAAGACGAGTCTGCGGGCCAGACCCCCCAACAGTGCACCTCCCCCCCCCACATCCCTATAAATTGGATATCGTTGTGTTCCTTGTATCAATTTATTAAAAAAAGCCAGTGTTCCCACAAAAAAAAGTGATCGAACTGTCCCAAAATGGCGTCCAAACATGGCGGAATGACGACTTTGACTTTAGTTAGTTTTTTGGTTACCGAGAAGCGCATTTGGCTTAATTTCGTTATAGTTGGTGCTTTATGAAAGCTTGATAGTCAGACAATAGGAAAACATGAAAAAAAAATATTAAAAAATAATTGGTTTAGGCAATCAAAATCACCAGTAAAGTCAATTTTTTTGAAAATAAAAGTTTCAAGTTGAAAATCCAGCGTTGTTTATAATTAAACGGCCAACAATAACGCAAAACGTGCTGAAATAACACATCTGGGTAATATATTTCTTTTTCTAAATCACTGATTACTTTTTAAAATATTTGAAGCAGTTCCGTAGAAAATGCACTTAAGCGGCAGAAAAGCGGTACTGGCTTGGGTGCCTACAGGCCTCTACCACACCATTCAGTACTCATAAATGGCTTAGTTAAAGTTCTATAATAACGTTTTTGGTACATTACATTGATTGTATTTACGAACAAATATGAATGCAATAAATTAATTGTAAAAAAAATTGCGAAATAATTTTCTTTAAATTTTTTCTTTATTTTTTTAAATATAATTTCCTTTATTCTATATGGAGGTCGTTTAAGAAGACCTCTATTGTAATAATGAAATAATTACAATAATAAAACTTAATTCAAAAATACTTTGCTGAATATCTTGAATTTTTTATTTAACGTTTACAATTTAACACTTTGTTTTGTATATTTACTGATTCTTAGAGTAATTTAAATTGTATATACTTCTCCCGAAATGAGTCATATTAATACCTGTTTTATAAACTAAAATAATATTAACCTAATCTAAATTATATATAATGAATAGTTGATGGGTTGTTTAGTAAAACTCATATATCAAAAATAAAAATAAAATAATTTTTATTTCCTTTATTTTGTTCGGAAGTTGGACCATATCATAAAAAAATAAGAAATTTTAATATTGAATGCATTATTCTTTCTGCACAAAGAAAGATGGAAAGGGCGAAGCTATAAGTTCTTCTAGGTAATCGGAACTGATCGTTAGTATTTGGTATCAAAATGAGTTAAAAAGCGAAATTGAACCCAAAAATTCGAAAAATACAGTAAATGAACGAGAAAGGAAGTGGCAAAATCTCAGAAAAAAAAACAAGGATCAGTATCAATTATATGGCTAAACGAATATATAGTATATAAATGAACTGAATATTTCAAGATGCAGCTAAAAAGGGGTCAAATGCTGGATCAGTTTGGATAAAATTAGGGGGGCGATGCAGGTTGATTATGGTGAAGACCATTTTATCAGCAAGAAAGATTTGTTCGAGTCAGAATGGTGTGGTTGAGGCCTGTAGGCACCCAAGCCAGTACCGCTTTTCTGCCGCTTAAGTGCATTTTCTACGGAACTGCTTCAAATATTTTAAAAAGTAATCAGTGATTTAGAAAAAGAAATATATTCCTCAGATGTGTTAATTCAGCACTTTTTGCGTTATTGTTCGCCGTTTAATTACAAAACAACGCTTGATTTTCAAATTGAAACTTTTGTTTTCGAAAAAATTGACTTTACTGATGTTTTTGATTGCCTAAACCAATTATTTTTTCATGTTTTCCTATTGTCTGACTATCCAGCTTTCATAAAGCACCAACTATAACGAAATTAAGCCGAATGCCGATTCTCGGTAACCAAAAAACTAACTAAAGTAAAAGTCTTCATTCCGCCATGTTTGGACGCCATTGTATGCCACGGCTTAAAAGAAGAAAGGCTCCAGGAATAGACAACCTACCATCAAAATTATTCAACCTCAGAGACAAGCTATTAGGTCTAATCCAGAAAATATGGGAGGAGGAACGGATATCAGAAGCCTGAAACACAGGGCTGATCTGTCCTACCCTTAAGAAGGTTATTATGTATCTCCATGTACGAATATGGTAATTACAGAGGCATAGTTAAGTTGATGTTTATTAGGGAAACATTTGAGATTCACCTCAAGTTGTATAAAAAAATGATATTACTTTTTAACTTACAAATTATATGTACTTACCACTGTGTTCAGCAAAAATGACTACAATTGTTTGTTGCAAAGCTTTTATTTCTTGTTTTTCCATAAATGCTCTTAAAAAAAAACATGACTTACTTTAATAAGCTACAGCAACAGACAGAGCCAACTGGCGGAGACTTTTGGAGGCCTAGACCCGTTAACGGATTGTTGCGTCAACTATGTATGTATGTATAAACTAGTAAATTGATTAACACAAAACTAATAAACTTTTATGAATAGTACATAACTTAGGTGGTATTTACTTTTCTAGGGTGATTTTGAAACCAAAATTATTCCTAATTACGAATACACGTGTAATAAATAACATATTAAATTACTCAATAGATAACTTCATTCTTTTAATTTGGCAACATTACATGAAATTCAGAAATCAAATTCCAAGGAGCTTTTTTCTGTTTATTTAGTTGAGGAAATGCTAAATATCAAAAATGAATGAATGAATGAATGCCAATAATTTTATTATTCTGGGACTAATGTCTCTTTAGAACAAGTCATAAATACAGAATATATATCAATATTTTGGTGTGTCCATGAAATACAATTTAATATTTACAGGTTGATTCGGAGTAAAATAAAGTTATAAATGATAAAAAGATATAAATACGTGTAAATATAAAATATACAGAGAAAGTAATTAAGTGAACGAAATATCGATGAATTATAAAATAATCAGAGTATCTGGGTGTACTTTGAGGTTTTTACAGCTTAGGTTTTTAAGTGCATTTCGTGGTCAATCGGATTTGGAATGGACTAGGTGTTCGAAGAGGAGAGATTTGAAAGAGGATATCGATTTTGCGTGTCGAATATCTGAAGGTATAGAGTTCCAGAGGGAGACAACTTATATTAAAAAGGATTTATCAAATGCAGCAGTTCGGTGAGGGGGAGGATAGAGATCGGACGCACGGGATCTGGTGGGAGGGGATTGAAAGGAGCGTTTGAATTGTAGGATCTGTAGAATACAGGCAGGTCGCCTTGTTGAGGTAGCAGGTCGCGAGTTAAGGTAGCCAGAAAATATTGACAGCGTTAGGACGGATAAAGCCACTTCAACTTGGTGTAGAACTGGGTAATATGCGTATCCCTTGAGATCCCGAAGATAAAGCGGATTGAGCAATTCATTAAACGTTTAAGTTTGGCTTCGAGTTCTCCCGAGAGTCCACCATACACCATGCAGCCATAGTCGAAGTGGAGGAAAACAAGAGAAGAGACCAGGAGTTAACGAGTTTTGAACGGAAGAAGATAACGTAGATGGTTAAACTGTTTCAGGGTGGATATAGTACGGCGAGAGATTTGGGAGTTGTGTGGTTTCCAGGAGAGGCTTTGATCGAGGGTAACGCCTAGGTTTTTAACGGTGGTATGGAAGGAGATAGGTGAGTTGTTCAGAAGAATATCAAACGGTTGAAGTCAGTGCTTATGTGCCTAATTCGCTAAGATGTTTTAACTGCCTAAAGTTCAATCACGTGACAAAAAATTGCAGAAACCAACCAATCTGTATACAATGTGGGAAAATACGGCATACGGAAAATTCTAAATTCCTAAACGATTTTAATTGCATTAACTGCGGGGTAACAACCCATCACGCGCTCCATCGCAGCTGTCCAATATTTCAGATGCATAAGGCAATAAAAACAGTACAAATTAATAATAAAGTATCCTAAATGGAAGCGAAAAAAAATATAAAAATCGTTACCCTGGTTCGCTAAATAAATCTTTTGCAGATATTGTAAAAGAAAAGATGTATAAAATAGAAAAAAAAAGGACATCGGCACGCAAGTCGATATCCCATTCGTATTTGGGGAAAATGTATCTATTAATAGTAATAATAAAGATAAAAGCAATAGCAATAATAATATCAAAAATAATAGTAGCATTAACAGTGCATCAATAACCTATAATTCTACCAAGAAAAACACAAATGAATCCGACAGCACGGAACGAACACACACGACCCGGAGCCAATGCAACAACAAGCTTCTTTTTGGGACTTTTCAGCTTCCATTACTACTTTTTTTAATTTTTCTACTCTTGTTTCAAATGGAAAACGGGTCTTTTCTATAAATAAGTGCTTACTACTTTACACTTATCACTATATATCAGTTCTGCACATTCTAGATTATAATATACCACTGTTACCTCGTCTCTGAGAGATATTCACTTTTTCACAAAATATAATCACAAAAAAGTTGTCCTGCAATGGATCCCTAGACACTCCGGCTTCTCTGGAAACGAATGGGCAGACCAGCTAACAAAGGAGGTGGCCTTGAGTCCGCGATTTGACTATAAGGATCAGCCTAGACGAGGTAAAAAAAAAAAAAAAGCTAATATTAACCAATGTGCCTCAGAAGTCATCCATTTCACAACCCCAGAGATGCTAACTGCGGACTGACTCGACAAGAATAGGTCTTGATCTTTCGCTTATGAACGGGGCACAACAGGCTCAAAGCACACCTATTCAGTAAGTTCAAAATTGGCTGTAGTCCCATCTGCGAGTGCGTTGAGGGCAAACAGAATGTAGAACATATACTACAAACGTGCAGGATCTACTCCCAGCAAAGGAGAGTGATCTCGTCCTATCCAACTGAAGTGGAAAGAAAACTATATAGAAGCCTGGAGGACCTGAGGAGGACTACCGAATTCTTTATTTTAGTTCCTGACGTAGCCATATAAGGAAGCAGAAGAAGAAAAATAAATAACTGTTTTAAAGCTATATTCATTGTGCCCTATTTTCAGAACTCATATCCTTATAAAAAAAAACTTAAATAAATAAATAAAAAATGTAATATATAAAAGAAATTATAATGAACCCGGACAGACTAAACAAGGAAATATTCCAGAAAATCCGAGGATACAAAAGCGCTGAAGAATACAACAAGCAGATGAAAGAAGAAACAGAAAGACCTAGAAAGAACGGACCATGACTGTCTGGACTGAGAAAGATATAGGAAAAGACTGTAGTTAGTAAATGAAGGTTCTTGTAGGAAAGAAAAAATCGAAAAAGGGAGTCGGATGGACAGAAGAAAGAAAACAAAAGCTCGCAGAGATAATGAGAGAAAAATGGAAGGAAAGGAAAAACAAGAAAAGAACCAAAAGTAATGGTATTCGCGTGGTCTCTAAGGCCGTTCCGTGAAAAATAAATAAAACGTAAACATTTGATAAAAAAATTATAATTTGTTTATTTACTTTAGACGTAAGTATTTTGTATTTGTATGTTATATACTTTTCCTGCAAGTATTTCAAATAACTTCCAATTAAAATACACTGTATTTTAGAAACAAAACACATGTATTTTAAATACTGTATTTTCAAATAACAATTAAAATACTTTTTGCCCAGGTCTGCTTTTTGGTAACTTGATAAAGAATCACATCATTTCTATTACACAAATTGAGGTAAATTTCAATTTTATTTATAATAGACGTTGATTTAATTAATATGGATCCAAAGATTACTAAATGAAAAAGTTTGGTAACAGTGAGATGTCTGTAGTTGATGATGATAAAAAAAAATTTATGATTTTTTTAAAACAGAACTTAGCTTAATTTAGCAGCTTAAAATCCCTCTTCAAATGGTTGTAATAATGCCAAAACGTATCTTCTTTTAAAGTAAATTTTGATTAGTTCACAGCGAAGCAATCGTTAATTACATTAATTAACTATTCCGTTAGTTATCGACTTACCTAAAATACAAAAAATTTGGATTTATTACTTTCCAGCTGAAAATTTACCTATTGTTTATATGACATTTTTTGGAGCTCTTGAAATCTGCTATCACTCCTATAACATTTTCCCTCTGTTTACGGCCGCCCTGCATATGTATATTTACACATACCCACACACACACATATATATACATATATATATATATATATATATATATATATATATATATATATATAATATATATATATATATATATAATATATATATATAATAATTGTTTGAAGCTATTATTTTGCAGGAAAAATAAACGTCATCTCCATTAGGGTAATCGATTAGCATTGCAGACGTGTGAAAGAATATGTAGCGGAACTTGTGGCCTGGAATAACACTTAAGTATATTAATATTCTTTAGGTGTTAATAAAGTGGCTGGCTGGAAGCAATCATGGAAAGTGTGGGGTCTGGTTAAGTTCTATTGGCTAACCTGATTAGCGCTGACAGCAGTACTGCTTCAATCGAGTTAACAGCAGCCGTATCGCGCAATGTGCTGCATCTGGCACTCCCCACTTGTAGGTCCTCACTATGTCCTTGTGGTTTCTACCCTACGAGGGAGGGTTTAGGTAAAGCTATAACGGTTGTTATGAAACGTTAACACACAAACTGTTATATGATTAATATACAAATCTAGTATGAGTTGGACGATTCCTAAGTATAATGGACAATAATAACATTAACTCTACGTTCGTAAAGAAAACGATGTAGAAACTATATTTAAAGTCAAAGCTGATTGGATCATTGGAAATAAGACCTAGTAGAATGTTAAGTATCTAATATTTTTAAAAAATATTTAATATGCTTATTAGTTATTAATGCTAAAATAAAGTTATTACTCTTACAATAATAATTATTATTGAGAAGGAGTTGATCGGTTTTAATTTAAAACGAATAACCTATTTAGTATAAATTTCCTATATAGTAAGGTGAAGTATTGCTATAGTGAAAAAAATAAAATCGCAGTTTTCAAATTAGAAACTCATGTTATAAGATCTCCTGAGTCAAAATTATAAAGAATCGCAAACTGGACGGTGAGTCGAAACCGAAATTACGTATTTGAGGCAGAGGCGGAGAATAAGAGACAGTTTCGGGTAGGGGAACTGTCAGCATGATCACACAACTAGAGGGAAATGATCGCTAGCTAAGAGGGAAGAAATTATAATAAATAGATTTTCTATCTGTTTAAATTAACTTCATCGATGTACCTACGACGATCAGCTTCTTACTTGATGAATAATTTTTTTCATTCTCTCTTACCTAATGAATTACCGATTTATTCATAGTTATTAACGTATCTAAGAATATTTTAATAATATATATTAAACAGGCGTATTTAGTTTCGAAATGGTTATTTTAAGAAGGGATATCTCCTCCCTCTAAGGTTGGTATAGTTTAGTAGTAATGAGAAATGAATATATTTAAATTATGAATGAATATGATAATTAACAAAACATTTTGAATGTTTGGTACGATTTCTTTGTATAATCATAAACAGATATTTCAAACGATACACTGCGTGAAAAAATAAATTACTAATTCGTATTTTCAAGTCCACAATATTATTTTGAAAAAGTACTAAAATAAATAGAAAAAAAAGTATTTTGTTGGTCCAGACCTTTTTATCTCAGCCGACCTCAGGTCTAACATCTATTTGTTTATCAATCCTAAAATCCTAAAAAGATATTAAAACTGATTCCAGCAGCGTCCACCTGCGTCTGTAATTTAATCTTATAAGTTACATTAAACTTATTGTTTTTTTTTGGAACGAGCATCTATTTCAAATGAAAAGATTGTTGACCCTAAAATAGGCAATATTATGTGTGGGAAGGAAGAGTTTCACATGAGGAGGACGTAATCGTTACAGTAGTCGATGGGCCTTTGACCATTTCCATTTTTGGTGCGTTCTCATCCCTATAGGCCCATAACATCATGGGCATTTGAATGGTCTCTTTCGGTCCTTGCGTTGAAATTAAGGGAAGGGGCGCCGTGGAACGGCTCCACAATACTCTAGGGGAACACTTGCGGCTGCTCAAGTTAGGTTGTAACCTCGATCCATTCGATGCTATGCCACGTGCTGTCATAGCCTACAATAATACCATTCATGCCGCAACGGGATTATCACCAGTCGAAATTGTGTTCGGACAGAGGCGACGGGATAGAGGGGATTCCATCACGGCTAACAATAACGACCTTAAAGCTAGCATGTATCAGGCGAGAGTAGGGCGGCAAACAACGTGGGCGAAAGTACCCGAAAAATTAATTCGTGAGAAGCAAACACGGGTGGCTAAGGCAAATAATCGATCCATAGTTTATAGAAAGGGCCCGTTAGCGCTGGGAACCATAGTGTATAGACGATTACGGACCGCTCGCACTAAAACAGCCGCGAGGTATGAGGGACCTTATAAAGTCATCACCATACGGGAGAATAATCTATTTACTATCAGGGATGTAAATTACCCGTTTCGGTCACGTACGGTACACCTTGAAGAGCTTCGGGTACCTCAGATCATGCCAGAAAACGAGACGGACGGCGGCGTCCAGCCTGGACCATCTCACGGCTAGGAAGTTTTTATTTTCTTACTTTTTTAAAATGTTTTTAGCGATATTGATTAACTTTTGTTAGATAGCATTATACAAGTAGAGTGAAAAATGTTTTTTGTTAAATTCCATTGTATATAGGTTAAGTTATTATATTTTAGGATATCTGTATTTTCTTTTGTTTTAGGTATAAGTATGTTAAGCAAGTGAATCTGCTACTTAGTGTATTATTTTTTTTTCTGCTCTTTTGGAAGTGTTTGAGTTTGTTCTATTTTATTTCATTTTTTTTTTTCAATTATAAAGTTCCTCCATACGAAGGAACTGGAGGGAGGGAGTTAGCTGTGTATAAGCCATAAACAATAATAGGAACTATGTTACTAGTAGGATTAACAAAGCATTGTATATGAAAAAAAACTGTTGCTATATATATTGGATGAAGTAAATAATAAAGTTAGTTGCTCACGAACCTGTGTACTGTTACTATGCCCTAAACCCCTTTTTTTTCGATCATTCTTTCAGTCTAATCGTAAGCTATATATATATATATATATATATATATATATATATATATATATATATACACATATATATATACACATATATATACCCACATACATGCATATATGCACAAATCCATACATTCATATATATACATATCCACGAAAATACATCAAGCACATACACAAACATAAGCATTTACAGAAAATAACAAATACATATGTACACACACACATATTTTGCCTCATGTTACTGGTAATTGAGAAGAGGAAAGGAGGCTCTGAGCGGAGCCAATAATGTATAGGTCCAACAAAGTGTCGGGCCTTGCTGTGTGATGCGTAGCAGAAAATGAAACGATAAAAAGATGAAGAGAGATAAAAAGGTTTTCTAGGTATGATTTGTCGCTGGAGTCAGATAGAAAATTAGTGTTAAAGTCACCGGAAATGATAATTTTGGAATAGAGGGGCACAAAATTGAAGAGGGAAGCTTCGAAAGTCGGATCAAATGGAACAAGAGGAGGACGATATACTACGGAATAGAGGAGAGGACAAGTATTACATGAGACCCTGACGATCAGGAACTCGACTTGTGGCTGATCGGATGGAGAAGAACAATGGAGAATTCGGGTCTTTAGGCTTTCGTTAACGTACATAGCTGTCTGACTGGCTGTCCCGGTAGTGACGAATTAGGGTGTAGTTAGGAAGGGAGACTGGAGAGGAAGGGATGTAGGACTTGAGCCAGGTTTCGGAAATCGCGATGATGTGGTAAAAGTTTTGGATAAAATATTCTAAGAATTCATCGTAGTGGGCTGGAAGGGATTGGGAGTTGATGTGACAGGAGGTTCGGCCACTAGACATGAGTAGGAGATTCTTTATTTGATGGAAAGACGCTGTAATAGATTAAATACATTAAATAACGTGAAGAAAAAAAAAAGTAAAAGAACCAAAAAAATAAATAAATTAATGAATAGCCCTGATGAGATAATGTAAAATAAAAGATTTCCGATGAAAGTCCGGTGAGCATGCTAAAATGTTGATGAAACGATGAAACCTGATGGCCGTCGTCTTTTCTACACCGCACTGTACCGGAAGCGAACCAGGTGTACTTTATTTTCCCCGCGTCTATTGCGAGTCAGTAGAGGTGCCTATTCTTAGGGGTCATCTCCTCGCCGAGATACATACGATGGCAGTCATTCTCCTGACAGCCGATTTCCCGTGTCGAGAAGTCCCGCTTAATTTTTCGTTTTCGTTCGTCTACTTTTCGTTTTCGTCACTTACTGACTGCCTGACAAATCGTGCGATGATGGGCGGTGGTCGCGGGTCGTCCATCTTGGACTCTTGGCTCTTCGGCGCTGTACAATGTCCAAGTCATCAATATTTAGTTTGATTCCCTGGCCGGCCCCAATACTTGTAACCAGGGCTACGGGGGTGTCACCCGCTCGAACCAGAATGCCCCGAATCTCTAACGATCTATTATGAAGGCCTTGCTCAGCTTTATTTAGCCACACCTCCAATTCATCCACCTTAGACTTGAGGGCTTTATTTTCAGACAAAATTTCCTCCAATTGCTTCGCTTGTCCCTCTAAATGGTTTTCAATTTTTGTTAAACTTGAATTTAATTCAAAGGTCTGGTCTCCTATCCAGCGCTGTTTTAATATATTTTATTTCGTTGTTTACGTATTTATCAACCCGCTGTACTGCTGCCAGAATTTCTGATGGTGTTGGCTCAATGTTGCGACTTTGATCAGGGTTTTCACCGCCTGCTGTAATCTTTTTTGTTTGATCGCAACTACCACAGACCCACACTTTTTTTGAGGATTTTTGTGCCTCGCACTCTTTATCGCTAAGTTTACAGCATATGCTATGAAATAATAATTTACATTTAGCGCAACATAAAATACTTTTTACATCTCGAGTGATGGTGCTGCTGCATTCAGGGCATTGAGCCATATCAATATGATGTAAATAACTTTTACTTACAATAACAGACTGGATTGTTTTGATCCGAAAGATCAACTGCGGGGCTTAATCTTATGGAGCACAGTTGTTTTATCACAGTTCAGTGGCTTTTTATATAATAGTTTATATAATTTGAACACGATCACTATTCGTGGAACCGTGAGGAAATACTAACTGTTAATGATATCTATGATTAAAGATTTAAAGACATAAAAAAAAATTACAAAAATCAAAGCAACTTAAACGAAATAAAACACGTGATAATATAGAGGGCTTTAACTGGTGACGGTCTCGGGCCAGACTGATGATACTGGTATACTCGTATGGTCATCCACGCAAATATAAGTACACAATACATAAGCATACAAATAGGCACTCCTGTAAATAGATAAATTCACATAAGAAAAATAAATAAAAGTAAATAAGTAAATTCAACCTTTTCCAAGTCAAATTCAACCTTTTCCAAGTCAAATTAAACCTTTTCCATTTCAAATTCAACCTTTTCCAAGTCAAATTCAACCTTTTCCATTTCAAATACAACTTTAGAATTTTTGTCAATTTTCGATTTTTTTCGAAATGAAGGCCACTTACAATATTATCGAAGGTATAGCTTTTGAAAAATACAAAAAAAATAATTGATAACGCGGTTGCATATCCATTTATTTTAACATTTTAGATTTTTTCAGTGTAATATTTCTATGTCATATTCAATTATTTCCAAGTCAAATTCAAACTTTTCCATTTCAAATTCAACTTTCGAATTTTTGTCAATTTTCGATTTTTTTCGAAATGAAGGCCCCTTACTATATTATCGAAAGCATAGCTTTTGAAACATACAAAAAGATTTTTTATAACGCGGTTGCATATCCATTTATTTTAACATTTTAGATTTTTTCAGTGTGATATTTCTATGTCATGTTCATTTATCTTCAAGTCAAATTCAACCTTTTCCCAAGTCAATTTCAACCTTTTCCAGATCAAATTAAACTTTTTCCAAGTCAAATTCAACCATTTCCATTTCAAATTAAACCTTTTCCAATTCAAATTCAACCGTTTTCATTTCAAATCAATGTTTTAATTTTTTGTAAATTTTATATTTTTTTTTAAATAATGGCCATCCCCTCCCCCCTCCATTATGAAAGTCTATTATTATGCTTTCCTAAGTAGAAGTTTCACTTATGGACATCGATATAGTATTATGCTGTCCTGTATCTAGTTTTTAAAATAACCTCTATTTTAAGATTACACCACTGCGTTTCGACTTATTTAAGTTTTTTTGATTTATTCAATACAAGGGTGTATTTTTATGTTTTCCGAACCGTAAATTATAAAAATAAGCTCCATTTTATGATCAGGCCACAGCGTTTTGACTTATTTAAGTTTGTTGAATTTATCCAATATAAAGGCCTACTTTTATGTTTCCGGAGCCTTAGATTTTTAAAACAACCTCCATTTTAAGATTAGGCCACCGCGTTTCGACTTTTTTGAATTTTTCGAATTTATTTCATATGAGGATGTATTCTTATGTTTCCGGATCTGTTGATTTTGAAAACGACCTCCATTTTAAGATTAGGCCACCGCGTTTCGATTTCTTTGAGTATTTCGGATTTTTTTCATATGAGGGTGTATTCTATGTTTCCGGAGCCGTATATTTTGAAAACGACCTCCATTTCAAAATTAGGCCACCGCGTTTTGATTTCTTTGAGTTTTTCGGATTTTTTTCATATGAGGATGTATTCTTATGTTTCCGGAGCCGTAGATTTTGAAAACGACCTCCATTTTAAGATTAGGCCACCGCGTTTCGATTTCTTTAAGTGTTTCGAATTTTTAACATAAAAGAGTGTATTCTTATATTTCCGGAGTCGTAGATTTTGAAAATGACCTCCATTTTAAGATTACGCCACTGCGTTTCGACTTATTCAAGTTTTTCGAATTTATCCAATTTAAAGGTCTACTTTTATGATGCCGGAGCCTTAGTTTTTAAAACGACTTACATTTTAAGATCAGGTCACTGTGTTTCGGTTTTTTTAAGTGTTTTTGGTTTTTCCTTCGAATAAAATACAAAATATGAAGGATTAATTTATTTTTCAATAAGTAAATAAAAATATCTAATCGAAATAAATAAAATATGTATTGTCTCATTTTTAATTTAATTTTAGTTATCTTTTTTCAATGTTGTTGTCTCCTGTAACAAAATTATAAGGTTTCGAAAAATTAGCTGAAAAATCTGAATACGGTAGTTAAATTTATTACCAATTGCTTTTCGACTTTTTAGTTTGTATTCTGTGGTTAATTTAACTTTAGCTTCATAATATTTATTTATTTATTTATTCATACTCGAAAACATATTGATGAATCTTTGTATTGAAAAAATCCAAAATGAAGCCTAATTAATCGAGATGCAGCGGCTTAATCATAAAATGGAGCTTAAATATTAGATAAATTTAAATATTAAAGATTATAAAAATTTCAATACGTCTCCGATAACTTATAAGTAGATCCTTATACAGAAAAAGTAAAAAAAAAAACTTTTATAATCTAAAACACAGTGACATAAACTTGAAATTGGGTCATTTACAAAATGAGGGAAATCTACTGCTCCAAAAACATTAAATTAGACCTTTATATTTCATAAATTCGAAAAAATTAAATAAGTTGAAACGCAGTGGCGTGATCATAAAATATAGGTCATTTTCAGAATCTACGGTTCCGAAAACATAAAAGTAGACCTTTAAATTGGATAAATTCGAAAAACTTAAATAAGTCAAAATGCAATGGCGTAATCATAAAATGGAGGTCGTTTTCAAAATCTACGGCTCCGGAAACATAAAAGTAGACCATTATATTGGATAAATTCTAATAACTTAAATAAGTCAAAACACAGTGGCGTAAACATAAAATGGATGTCATTTTCAAAATTTACGGATCGGGAAACATAAAAATACACCCTTATATCGAATAAATCAAAAAAACGTAAATAATTCGAAACGCAGTCACGTAATCTTAAAATGGAGGTTATTTTCAAAAACTCCTGAAAAGAATCCTACCTTAATAGACTCCCGTAAAATCTCTACCCATCAATTCGGATTCCGTTCTCAACATTCTACCGTCCAACAAGGACTCCGAGTTGTTGACCACATATCCTCAGCCCTAGAAAACAAGCAGTTTTGCTCGAGTGCATTTCTGGACATAGCGCAAGCTTTTGACCGGGTGTGGCACGCCGGACTGCTCTTCAAGCTCAAATCCCATCTACCACAGTCCTTATACCTAATACTCCAATCCTACCTCTCCGACCGCTCCTTTCGAGTTCGCTGTGGTACAGAATTTTCCGACTGTTATTCAATTGAGGCTGGAGTTCCTCAAGGCAGCGTCTTGGGTCCCATCCTTTACATCATCTATACCGCTGATATTCCCGTCCATCCCGATACACTCCTGGCAACTTTCGCTTATGACACTGCGATCCTATCTTCTAACTCAGATCCTGAAACAGCGTCCTGAAACCTGCAACGCACCTATCCTTGATTGAACACTGGTGCAAGAAATGGCGCATCAAAGTCAATGAATCCAAATGTAAACATATAACCTTCACCCTTCGTCGTAATTCCTGTCCACCAGTTTACTTTAATACCATCCAGCTTCCCTTCTGCGACACAGTCCGGTACCTTGGTTTTCTCCTAGACAGACGACTAACGTGGAATCCGCATACAAGACTGAAAAGACAGGAACTTAACCGACGTTATGGCCAGCTATATAGACTACTTAATAGAAAATCTAAACTTTCTATTGAAAACAAACTACTGATCTACAAGACAATATTAAAACCCATGTGGACCTACGGACTAGAACTGTGGGGGACAACCAAATTTTCTAACATCAAACGCATTCAATCCTTCCAGTCCAAAGTCCTCCGTACAATAGTCGATGCTCCCTTCTATGTCTCTAATAAAACCCTGCACAATGACCTTAATATTCCATTTATTCTTGATCTTATCCCAGACAAATTCTCCAAATTTCATCAGAACCTTACCCATCACCCTAATCCCGTAGCACAATCCCTATCTAGCACCACTCATCCCTACAATCCTCCTCGCAGGCTGAAACGGCAGTGGCCCCGTGACCTTTTGTAACATGTATATACTGGAGTTCTGGCAATGGCCAGATTCTCCACTCAAGTCATGAGTGTCCGTGGTTGTAGCGCCCTTACTCAATCTCCGCTGGCTTTCAATGCCAGTGAAATGGTTGAGGAAGAAGCGCAGGGATCTCCTGAAGCCTTGCTTTCCCTCCACGTGTGGGGGGATAAGTATGGTTCGGAGTTCCTATGGCCGACTGTAAATAGTGTAATAGGTATGCCTGCGTCTAAGATGTTTATTTTCATTACTTTTTTTTTTTTCTCACTATGATATTTTATTTTGTTCTTTTGTAGCTTTATATTATTTGAAGTTAGCTTATTTTTTTATTTATTTATTTTTTTTTATTTGTAAATATGGTGTGAATGTGCTCTCAGAACTCTATTATAAATGTCCTTTATTGAGACAGATTGTAATATTTATCAATAAACCAAAAAAAAAAATTTTTTCAAAAACTACTCATACGATAACAGACCCACACATCGGAAAAATAAAGATAATTAAATAAATAAATAAAGGTTGAATTTGAAATGGAAAAGGTTGAATTTGACTTGGAAAAAGTTTAATTTGATTTGGAAAAGGTTGAATTTGACTTGGAAAAAGTTTAATTTTGATTTGGAAAAGGTTGAATTTGACTTGGAAATGCTATATATTTTTGAATTAGAAACGCATTATAGCACATCAGGGGGAATTATGGAGTTATTTTGATATATCATAGTGTGTAATATTCTATTGAATATAATTTGACATGTAAAGAAGAATTTGGATTCTTAAATCAAAGTATACGAAAAAAAAAAACAGTTTGTATATAGCATATGTTTCTAAAAGAGGGAACAGTGAAGAAAGTAATAATTAAGAACTGTAGATGTAAAAAAAAAATAAATAGAGAACGATAGTACGTTTTTTCGAGCTTATATATTAATAATAAATTTTGGATGTTATTAATAATTTTCATCGGGCTCATTACCGCGTATGGGGAGCGTCCCACGGGTGGCGGATGAGCGGATGGTCGGTGGAAATTCCTTGGAAGTTCCTCTCGGCTAAGTCCGATGGACTCGCTGATCAACAATGAGAGGGGCCCACCAGACTTGCTGGAGGTTGAGACGTAGGATTGAATGCCCTACTCACATATATTTAGTACACCATACACCACAAATAGTCATGGATCTTCCAAAGGTAAAACGCTCTTTATCCGGAGGTAAACTAGTCCCCCGTTCGGGTTTCCGAATGGGGAATACTTTAGGGGATTCATGGCGCAAGTTAAAAAATAGGGATTTGAATATTTTTACGTGAAACGTAAGGAGTTTAAACACAGCAGGGGGGGGGTTAAAATCGGTTGCAAATGAGGTTAATGGGTACAATTTGGATGTAGTGGCTCTGCAAGAGGTTCGCTGGCCAATCTTGATATAATATGGCTCCCAACCATATTATATCAAGATTAGTTGACTTTGATTTCTTTTTTTTTATTTATTTCTTTTTTTTTTGTGCACCACTACCACATTTTTCTCAAACCGACATATCATTGGACCGTAAAACTTTTGGACGAAATTTTAAAAAAATTATCAAACACTATTAATCTTAATAAAATTAACTCTTAAGGCTGATATATCGGTCATTATTCACATTTATGGTTATATAAATTCCATTGTTCCATTGGTTATATAGATTGACAAGCCAAT
Organism: Nezara viridula; assembly: GCA_928085145.1. Taxonomy (NCBI): domain Eukaryota; kingdom Metazoa; phylum Arthropoda; class Insecta; order Hemiptera; family Pentatomidae; genus Nezara; species Nezara viridula. The sequence continues at coordinate 172,417,796 of OV725078.1, read as the reverse complement.
CTATTATTAGCATGAATACTGTTCCACGTGAAACTCTATCAATTATGATAAAATAATGTTAAAAGGCCGATATATCGGTCTATGGCAGGGACCAAAAAATATTTAGTAGAAGATAAGCACAAAATAAACATTATGGAACTCTACAAAGGCCGATATATCCTCACATTTATGTTTATATCGATTCCATGGAGATTGATTGTCCAAATAATTGATTGTTAGTATAAATAATATTCCATGTGAAACACTATGAATTATGATAAAATAAAGTGAAAAGGCCGATATATTGGTCCATGGGTTGGACCGAAAAATATTTGGAAGAAGACAAGCACGAATTTAATTTGTAAAAAAATCTCGAGATTGGTAGAGTTTGATAATTTTTAAAATAAAGTCTTGCGGCTAACGCGTAAGCTCAGCACCACTATTGCATGGCTACTTGATATAACAGAGAATTTTATACATATAGCTGCGAGTTCGCTTCCTGGTGCCATGAGGAGACTTTTAAATGTGGCATTAAAGTCCCTCCCTTCCTCCCCCTTACCCGGGAAAACGCCGTATAGTCCAAAATGTAAGGGAGGGGGGGACCCTAAAAAATTAACAATTTGTGAGACCGGTTTATCTTCTTCGCTCAAATTTATGGTTATGTTAAAACCTTGGAAACTGATTAACACATTTATTAGGAATGGAAATAATATTTATTCTACCTGATACTCTATGAATCATGATAAAATTAGGTCGTAAAGCCGATATATCGTTGTTTAGAATATCGGTATTAGCTCAAATTTTGGAGAGAGGAGGATAAAAAAAAAACATAAATAAATATTAAAAATGGTCTAACTGTACTAATCTCGATAAAATGAAGTCGTCAGGCCGATATATCGTCTTGATTGATTGACACTTTAATTCAGCAATTACAAGAATTTTCTATGTGGCGTTGTACTGAGCTAGACATATAGAAACGAATGGCCGATATGCTGAAATATAGGTTTATATATCATTTATTAATCGAAATTTGTGTATAGGCCGATGCGTAGATGGTCTATTTATTCTTTTGTTTAGCAATAAGGAGGATATTCCATGTGAAACTGCACAAATCTTGACGCAAAAGCGAAAAAAAGGTCCCGATATATCGGCCATACCGGGCTTTGTAATATTGGTATCGGCCAAAATTTCGATACCGGTCGATCCATAATTGACATTACAATTCTTCCATTCAATCTAATTTGGGGGCCAATCACTATCTTTCTTGACAATGCTTTTAATATATTGTTAAGTTAATTTTATTGATTTGGTTGAACTTCACTATGTTTATGTCAATATACCATGTATATGTACTTATTCTGTAGCATTTTTCTAAGATCTAAAGCAACAGTTTAATAAACATAATAGCAATAAGCTAATAGGTAACTGCAAAACCTTGCGAGAGTCTTGCGTAAGACCTAGACCAAGACTAAGTGTATTGACGCAAGATCAATACCAAGACTGAGCAAGCCTATAAAGTAACTTTATATACAACTAAAAATGAATAATGTTAAAACTGAAAAATATTTTTGATTTCATAGTTTGTAGAGCTTTAAAATAAAAATAAAATGTTTTCACAGTCTGACTAGTTAGGTAAAAAATGTCTATAAAGAACATTCTCTATAAAATATATTTATACTTGTACTTATTGAATTGTTTTTTTATTATTAAATTATTTTTTATCTTTTCGAAGAGGAATGATAAGTGTTGACATTCATACAAATGATTAATCCCGTAAACGTAAACTGTTTGTTATAAAGAGGGATATTTTAAAGAAGACTCAAAATCCTGCGTTATTTTCCGGACAACTCAATATTATCGCATCTCCAATAAACAGATGAACAGCATGCTTAGCTTTCCAACATTTACTTCCAGCTGCGGTGGTGAAAAGGTTGGTGGAAAAATAATGTATGTCTTATTTTTGTAGCCCACTATATTATTATATCTAAAAATAGCTCACTTATCATAAGTGCTTCGTGGTTTACGGATGTTAATTAATAAAGGATACATCATTAAATTGACTACTATGACCATTTGATTGTACCCATCTTTAATAACCATTAACGTGAAAATTAGATGGATGTTCATAAATTTTCATAACGTCGTTCTGACGACACGTTGGGGGAGGAGGTTTCGCCAAACGCCCCAATTCCCAGAATTTTCTTAGACAAAAGTTTTGTAGGTTAAGACAAAATTAAGGCACTCACGAAGTTTTAGGAGGATGGTAATAATTTCACGAAAAGGAGTCTGTACCAAGGAATAATATTTGTTCATTTTTGTTGGATGATAACATTTGTAATGGGTTTCTCAATGCTGGATGGATCTGTCATGGCAGAGAATTATCATAGTTTATATTAATTGTCTTAAGTTTGCATTAATGATTAAAGTAATATTCTTAATGCTTCTTGACTCGAAAAAATATATTTCTACTAGTAGAATGATGCTCAGTAAAAGTTCTTCTGTACAATTATATATGCATAGAACTGTACTGAACATATATATATATATATATATATATATATATATATATATATATATATATATATATATACATAGATATATATATTTTTGGTAATTATTTACGAACGGTCCTCCACTCGCCATCTTGGTTGAACTGGTATTATGTCCCGTGTTCTGATAACGTTTACGAAATCTAGCACCAGAAAGCGCCACTATTGCGGAGGGGTTGTCTTGTCCCCTCCACCTTACCTCTGTTTTCAGTAAATATAGAAATTAGATCGTTTAGGTTATATATTACCCGCCTTTTTTTAAATTAACCATTCCTTACCCACCATTAAATAAGCATCGATTGAACACCCATTTCCATCTTATCCACATAATATTTTTATGCTTATACTTTTTATATATCCACATAATATATTTATGCTTATACTTTTTAGATATATTCTGTCACATTTTCAGTCTAATGTGCAGCATACTGTCTTAAACAATTTGTTAAACATTAAACAACTTCATTAACTTAAATCTTTAAATATTTGATGGTTGATCATTGTATATTTTAGATATTTAGATTGTATATATTCAATTTTTAAATACTTTATGCTTGACCATGCTATATTTTAGATTGTATGTACTAAAAAATTTACAATTTTCTATAAGTGTTTTAATGCTGGATAAGGGTTATGTTTTTCATTTATATGTTACTTAAATCTTCTAGCAATAAAACACATTTTCAGTCTACTGAGGTACATACTGGCATTACCAGATTCTAAGGGAAATGTTTCAGGATCATGTAGGAGAGCTCTAGCGATTCATTTAATTTAAAATAATCAAAGAAGAAAACACTACTGACATTCCTTTAAATCTGAACTTGTCAGCAACATTACGAGTTCTTAGCGATTGGTCCCTTGTATATTCCCCTTGGAACCGTACATTTTCTACATAATTAACTATGCCAATCATCGTATCTGTATGATAGACAAGTATCTTAGCAACCTGTATATATATATAAAACGCAATGCTCCAAGAGGTATTTAGTTAAGCAGTAATCTTTTTCAAACATTAGCTAAATTATGTCAACTTGAGCCTGTAACATTTATAACAGATGCTTTTGAATATATTTTTACCTATGCATCTCAATTATTCACATTTGGTTATTATAATTTCTAAATTGTCTTAATCTCCAATCCAATTTAAATTATCTGACCAGTTATCCCTAGCCATTTCCATTGCTGTCTACTTACATTATCTGTATCTACTTTTAGATAGATATATAGAAAAAAAAACTTTATTCTGGGACTAAGTCCCTTCAGAATAACAATAATGTACAAAATAATAGAATATTACTGGCCTAAACGTTTGAAACAATAAATAAAATTGATAAAATAAAATAAAAAGTAAAGAAAACCTTAGGTGCGCAAGCTATATACAATACAGATAAAACTATGTACAGAGCATTTAAAATTATAAACAAAACAATTAAAACTATGAACATATCACTTGAACTATAAACAAAACTATAAAGTTAGAATGTGTTCATTTCATAAAAAAAATAAAATTTTACTTGAATATACATATAAAAATAAACAGTTAATTATAATTGAATAAATAAAAGAAATGTATGTATTGAAATTCCTATGTCGATAGTATGAAATGCATGAACTATCTCTTATCAAGTATTATGATTATATGATTGCTACACAATACATATATAGTATTAATAGTTAGCTGGTATCTGACTGTTTTTGGAACAAGAATTGGAATATGAGGTTTTTGAATGTGGATAGGGGAGAGGCATGTCGAATTTTGATCAGGAGGGAATTCCAAAAGTTGACAGAGCGGGCTATAAAGGAATTTTGGAATGAGGCAGATCTATGAGAAGGGATGTATAGGTCAGAGGGTAGAGATCTTGTAGTGAGGGAATGGATTGAGGACTTAAATTGGAGAAGGTTGTAGGCGTAAGAAGGACCGGTAATGATTTCATAAAGAAAAGTAGACCTGGGCAGAATTTATTTGAAAAATATTCCCGGAATAAATCCCTAAATAAACCTCGATAGTTATTTCCGAAATAATTTATTTCATGAAATAACCTGACCATTATTTCCGAAATGATTATTTCGGGAATAAATTATTTCAGGAATAACGATATCTGAAATGATTATTTCAGGAATAATGTGAAATCTGAAATAATCATTCCGATCGACTTTTAGATATAATCAATATCCGGGTCGACTGTTATGTTTTCGGGGGCGCTAATTATAAAAATAATGTCGAATTTGATATTGCACCACCCCCTCCCCACCCCCCATCGACTTTTTGTAACTTTTCAGATATAACCGATATCAGGGTCGACTTTTATGTTTTCGGGGGCGCTTTTTATGAAAATACTGTCGAATTTGATATTGCACCACCCCCTCCCCACCCCCCATCGACTTTTTGTAACTTTTCAGATATAATCGATATCAGGGTCGACTATTATGTTTACGGGGGCGCTTTTTATGAAAATACTGTCGAATTTGATATTGCACCACCCCCTCCCCACCCCCCATCGACTTTTTGTAACTTTTCAGATATAATCGATATCAGGGTCGACTATTATGTTTTCGGGGGCGCTTTTTATGAAAATACTGTCGAATTTGATATTGCACCACCCCCTCCCCACCCCCCATCGACTTTTTGTAACTTTTCAGATATAATCGATATCAGGGTCGACTTTTATGTTTTCGGGGGCGCTTTTTATGAAAATACTGTCGAATTTGATATTGCACCACCCCCTCCCCACCCCCCATCGACTTTTTGTAACTTTTCAGATATAATCGATATCAGGGTCGACTTTTATGTTTTCGGGGGCGCTTTTTATGAAAATACTGTCGAATTTGATATTGCACCACCCCCTCCCCACCCCCATCGACTTTTTGTAACTTTTCAGATATAATCGATATCAGGGTCGACTTTTATGTTTTCGGGGGCGCTTTTTATGAAAATACTGTCGAATTTGATATTGCACCACCCCCTCCCCACCCCCCATCGACTTTTTGTAACTTTTCAGATATAATCGATATCAGGGTCGACTATTATGTTTTCGGGGGCGCTTTTTATGAAAATACTGTCGAATTTGATATTGCACCACCCCCTCCCCACCCCCATCGACTTTTTGTAACTTTTCAGATATAATCGATATCAGGGTCGACTATTATGTTTTCGGGGGCGCTTTTTATGAAAATACTGTCGAATTTGATATTGCACCACCCCCTCCCCACCCCCATCGACTTTTTGTAACTTTTCAGATATAATCGATATCAGGGTCGACTTTTATGTTTTCGGGGGCGCTTTTTATGAAAATACTGTCGAATTTGATATTGCACCACCCCCTCCCCACCCCCATCGACTTTTTGTAACTTTTCAGATATAATCGATATCAGGGTCGACTTTTATGTTTTCGGGGGCGCTTTTTATGAAAATACTGTCGAATTTGATATTGCACCACCCCCTCCCCACCCCCATCGACTTTTTGTAACTTTTCAGATATAATCGATATCAGGGTCGACTTTTATGTTTTCGGGGGCGCTTTTTATGAAAATACTGTCGAATTTGATATTGCACCACCCCCTCCCCACCCCCATCGACTTTTTGTAACTTTTCAGATATAATCGATATCAGGGTCGACTTTTATGTTTTCGGGGGCGCTTTTTATGAAAATACTGTCGAATTTGATATTGCACCACCCCCTCCCCACCCCCATCGACTTTTTGTAACTTTTCAGATATAATCGATATCAGGGTCGACTTTTATGTTTTCGGGGGCGCTTTTTATGAAAATACTGTCGAATTTGATATTGCACCACCCCCTCCCCACCCCCCATCGACTTTTTGTAACTTTTCAGATATAATCGATATCAGGGTCGACTTTTATGTTTTCGGGGGCGCTTTTTATGAAAATACTGTCGAATTTGATATTGCACCACCCCCTCCCCACCCCCCATCGACTTTTTGTAACTTTTCAGATATAATCGATATCAGGGTCGACTTTTATGTTTTCGGGGGCGCTTTTTATGAAAATACTGTCGAATTTGATATTGCACCACCCCCTCCCCACCCCCCATCGACTTTTTGTAACTTTTCAGATATAATCGATATCAGGGTCGACTTTTATGTTTTCGGGGGCGCTTTTTATGAAAATACTGTCGAATTTGATATTGCACCACCCCCTCCCCACCCCCCATCGACTTTTTGTAACTTTTCAGATATAATCGATATCAGGGTCGACTTTATGTTTTCGGGGGCGCTTTTTATGAAAATACTGTCGAATTTGATATTGCACCACCCCCTCCCCACCCCCCATCGACTTTTTGTAACTTTTCAGATATAATCGATATCAGGGTCGACTATTATGTTTTCGGGGGCGCTTTTTATGAAAATACTGTCGAATTTGATATTGCACCACCCCATCCCCACCCCCCATCGACTTTTTGTAACTTTTCAGATATAATCGATATCAGGGTCGACTATTATGTTTACGGGGGCGCTTTTTATGAAAATACTGTCGAATTTGAAATTGCACCACCCCCTCCCCACCCCCCATCGACTTTTTGTAACTTTTCAGATATAATCGATATCAGGGTCGACTTTATGTTTTCGGGGGCGCTTTTTATGAAAATACTGTCGAATTTGATATTGCACCACCCCCTCCCCACCCCCCATCGACTTTTTGTAACTTTTCAGATATAATCGATATCAGGGTCGACTATTATGTTTACGGGGGCGCTTTTTATGAAAATACTGTCGAATTTGATATTGCACCACCCCCTCCCCACCCCCCATCGACTTTTTGTAACTTTTCAGATATAATCGATATCAGGGTCGACTATTATGTTTACGGGGGCGCTTTTTATGAAAATACTGTCGAATTTGAAATTGCACCACCCCCTCCCCACCCCCCATCGACTTTTTGTAACTTTTCAGATATAATCGATATCAGGGTCGACTATTATGTTTACGGGGGCGCTTTTTATGAAAATACTGTCGAATTTGAAATTGCACCACCCCCTCCCCACCCCCCATCGACTTTTTGTAACTTTTCAGATATAATCGATATCAGGGTCGACTATTATGTTTACGGGGGCGCTTTTTATGAAAATACTGTCGAATTTGAAATTGCACCACCCCTCCCCACCCCCCATCGACTTTTTGTAACTTTTCAGATATAATCGATATCAGGGTCGACTATTATGTTTTCGGGGGCGCTTTTTATGAAAATACGGTCGAATTTGAAATTGCACCACCCCCTCCCCACCCCCCATCGACTTTTTGTAACTTTTCAGATATAATCGATATCAGGGTCGACTTTTATGTTTTCGGGGGCGCTTTTTATGAAAATACTGTCGAATTTGATATTGCGCCATCCCTCTCCCCACCCTGCATCGACTTTTTGTAACTTTTCGGATTTAATCCATATCAGGGTCGACTTTTATGATTTCGGGGGCGCTTTTTATGAAAATACTGTCGAATTTGATATTGCGCCATCCCCCTCCCCACCCAGCATCGCATTTTGTAACTTTTCAGATATAATCGATATCAGGGTCGACTGTTATGTTTTCGGGGCCGCTAATTATAAAAATAATGTGAGATCTGAGATTGCGCCCTTCCACCCTCCCGCATCAGCTTTTTGTATCTTTTCAGATTCAATCGATACCAGGATCAACTAATATGTTTTCGGGGTAGCTAATTAAGAATATACGGTAGAATTTGAAAAAGATATACCAAAAACATAAAAGACCACCCTGATATCGATTACATCGGAAAAGTCACTAAAACTCGATTGGGGGGGGGAGGGAGAGGCGCAATCTCAAATTCGACCGTATTTTCATAAAAAGCGCCCCCGTAAACATAATAGTCGACCCTGATATCGATTATATCTGAAAAGTTACAAAAAGTCGATGGGGGTGGGGAGGGGGTGGCGCAATTTCAAATTCGACCGTATTTTCATAAAAAGCGCCCCCGAAAACATAATACTCGACCCTGATATCGATTATATCTGAAAAGTTACAAAAAGTCGATGGGGGGTGGGGAGGGGGTGGTGCAATTTCAAATTCGACCGTATTTTCATAAAAAGCGCCCCCGAAACATAATAGTCGACCCTGATATCGATTATATCTGAAAAGTTACAAAAAGTCGATGGGGGGTGGGGAGGGGGTGGTGCAATATCGAATTCGACATTATTTTCATAAAAAGCGCCCCCGAAAACATAAAAGTCGACCCTGATATCGATTATATCTGAAAAGTTACAAAAAGTCGATGGGGGGTGGGGAGGGGGTGGTGCAATATCAAATTCGACGTATTTTCATAAAAAGCGCCCCCGAAAACATAAAAGTCGACCCTGATATCGATTATATCTGAAAAGTTACAAAAAGTCGATGGGGGGTGGGGAGGGGGTGGTGCAATATCAAATTCGACTTATTTTTATAATTAGCACCCCCGAAGACATAATATTCGACCCTGATATCGATTATTTCAGAAAAGTTACAAAAAGTTGATGTGAGAGGTGGGGGGGGGGGCGCAATCTCAAATTCGACCGTATTTTCATAAAAAGCGCCCCCGAAAACATAATAGTCGACCCTGATATGGATTAAATCCGAAAAGTTACAAAAAGTTGATGGGGGGTGGGGAGGGGGTGGCGCAATCTCAAATTCGACAGTATTTTCATAAAAAGCGCCCCCGAAAACATGGTGCATATTGGTAATTTTTTTATGTTATTTCAGAACAATGTTATTTCTGAAATATTTATTTCTTGATTTTATGCAATAATTTATTTATGAAATAAATAATCCTGAAATAATAGTTATGAAATAATTTATTTCAGAAATAACTCATTTCGAAATAATTTACATTATTCCAAAGAATGTTCAAATAGTGAAATAATTATTTCAGAAATTAATTCAGAGTTATTCCATCGAGATTATTTCGTTGACTGTTTGAAATATTATTTCAGAAATAACCGTTATTCCCGAAATAATTCATTCGTGGAATAACCATGTGAATTATTTCAGAAATAAATTATTTCAAGAGTGCCCAGGTCTAAAGAAAAGTGCCTAGGAGGAAATATTGTCTTCTTGAATATATAACTATTTGAATATAAATTTATATAACTAAGGGACATTTTACATTTTATGAAGAAGAAGGTAATGAGTTATGTCTGGCGGAATACACATGATGAAGATAACTTTCACTTTCTTGCCTAATAAATCATTCTGACAGGATTCAGAAAAATTAATGAGACAATACAATATAAAAGTAGATATAGATAATGTAAGTAGACAGCAATGGAAATGGCTAGGGATAACTGGTCATCTGGTATTGCCAGTATGTACCTGAGTAGACTGAAAATGTGTTTTATTGCTAGAAGATTTAAGTAACATATAATTGAAAAATATAACCCTTATCCAGCATCAAAACCCTTATAGAAAATTGTTTAATTCTTCCTGAATTGTATTAATATTGGACATACTTAGATAATGTACAATTAGAGATAAAGTGTCACAATTAAAACAAAACTTAAGTTAATAAACTTCTTTCATTTATGATAAGGAAAGCGAAAAGCATTAATAATGCTGAATCTCGAAGCTAAAAAAACAAAAACGGGCAATATATAAACACTACAATTATAAATAATATTAGTAATATATAATGGTAAAAAAAATTGATGTAGGTAATATCTGTAAATAATAACATCTGAAATATAAAGTTTGGTTAATCGATATATTGAAGATACAAAGAAATCGACAAGTTAAAAAAAATGGTGGGCACTAAATATTGTAAAGGTTACAATTGGTAATTATTTGTAATGAACGTAAGGTGGAGGGGACAAGACAACCCCTCCGCAATAGTGGCGCTTTCTGGTGCTAGATTTCGTAAACGTTATCAGAACACGGGACATAATACCAGTTCAACCAAGATGGCGAGTGGAGGACCGTTCGTAAATAATTACCATATTTTTTTTTTTTTTTGTTTGTTTATTGGCTATGGAAACATCTTTAGGATTATAGGAAACAAAATATATTTAGAATATATATAGGGTGTCCCGCAAGTAGAAATAAATTTTGAAAGGAGGGATAGTAGACCTCAAAACCTACAAAAAAATTATAAAACAATAGACCAATTTTCAGCAGATAAGTAGGAAATCCAAGTTTTGTGTTTTTTAAGAGAGTCTTGTTTTTGTTGAATAGGAAGCGATAACTAGAGCAATATTTAATTTAAGTAATTAACGATTACTTCACTGTAAACTAGTCAAAATTTACTTTAATTTATAAGAGAGTTTGTCATTATTAAAACCATTTTAAAAAAATCATAAATTATTCGCGATTTTTACCATTATCCAACTATACTACAGTTATCCCACTTTTAGAAAAACGACCTCGTTTAATAAAGTTGAAGTTTATATTAATTAAATCCAGGTTTATTAGACAAAAACTTGAGATTCACCTCAAGTTTTGTAAAGAAATAATGTAATTTTTTATCCTTTAAATTAAAAGTACTTACCCCTGTTTTCAGCAAAAATTACTACAATTATTTGTTCCAAATCTATTACTTGTTTTTCCATAAATACTCTTAAAAAAAACAACGCGACTTACGTAAAAAAGTACAAAACTTAGATTTCCTACCTTTCTGCTGAAAATTGGCCCATTGATTATGTGAAATCTTTTTTTTCATGCTGTCTGCTATAACACCTTTAAAATTTTTTCTCTACTAACGAGATACCCTGCATAATTTAGCACTAGAATATGCCTACACATAAATACTAAAAAATCTTTGAATGTGGGTAAAAAATATCTGTGCTCGGGTATGCCGATGATACTGTTAATTGAAGACACGAAAACTTTGATTTTCTATCCAGTCTCCTAAAAGTAGCCATGTTTTCAGCAAAAATGACTATAATTAACTGTTGCAAAGCTTTTATTTCTTGTTTTCCATGATCTGATATGTATTCAAATAAAAATAATTGCCTAAATATATATTGTATTTATAAAAATAATAACTAAAAAATGATGATTTTTAAAATATTTTTCATGTAAGGTGGTTATGAAATTGTGTTTTTCTTCCATATCTCTGTCATAGGAGGTGATTCGTATTTATAAGGGACAACCTTAATGTTTCTAGTCCTAATATTTATGTTATCTTGAAGATAATTGAAGTAATCTGTAGGTTTCGTTATTTTAAACGTCAATTTTAGGACTAAAAAAATTATGTTAGGCCCTCCGCTCACGAGGCGAGAAAACTCGAGGAGAACTGTGCGTCAAGCTTAACTTACTCGTCATGTGCGTCAAGTGCCTCCCCAACGAGGCGAGAAAATTCAAGCGAGAAAAATCGAGAGTTGCACTCGACGAACTGTGCGTCTTATGCGATTTTAGCTACAATATATATGTATATTAATACTTTTTAATATCGGGAATGAAGACTTTGTTTTTCACTATTAAAACAATTTTTCGGCAATGTAGAAGTAGACGAAAATAAGAAAATAGTGTAGATAATTTTCTAAATTTTCATTAGATTTTTCTCTTTTATCTTGTGAATAGCTGATAGGATTTTTATCATTGATTTTCTAGTGGTCCAACCATTTTCGACCAACGAAAAAGTAGGCAAAGATAAGGAAATAGTGTAGAGAATTTTCCGAATTTTCATTCGCTTTTCCTCTTTTATTTCGGAAATGGATGCTCGGATTTTCACTGTTCTAATCATTTCCCAACTTTTAAGAGGTAGGCCAATGGAAACTGTAGTGGTAGAAATATTCCTAATTTTCTTTGGCTTTTCCTCTTTTATAATGGAATGGACGGTCGGTTATTCATCGTCCCAATAATTTTCCAACTGTTTAGAGTTTGGCAAAAATGGGGAACGAGTGCAAACCTTTTCCAAATTTTCATTCGCTTTCCTCTTTCATCTCGGAAATGAAGGATCGGTTTTCTAGTGTTCCAACCATTTTTCGGTAATGTAAAATTAGGCGAAAATAATGAAATAATGTAGAGAATTTTCATTCACTATTCCTCTTTTATTTCGGGAAAGGATGCTCGGATTTTCACTGTTCCAACCATTTCCCAACTGTTTAGATGTAGACCAACGGAAATTGTAGTGGTACAAATTTGTTGAATTTAGATTCGCTATTCCTCTGTTATTCGGTGAATAGATGATCGGTATTTCATCGTCTCAAATATTTTTCAGCTGTTTAGAGTAAGGTGAAAATTAATGAAAAAGTGCAAACATTTTATGAATTTTCTTTCGGTTTTCTCATTTTTCCAAGAGTTTTTTCGGCAGTTTAGAGATGAGCAAAAATGGGGAAATGGTGGAGAAAGGTTTCCGAATTTCATTCGTTTTTCCTCTTTTCTCTCATGAATGGATTTTCACTATTCCAACCATTTTGCGAACTGTATAGAATGGAGACAGTAGTGGTACAAATTTTCCGAATTTTCTTTAGCTTTTCCTCTTTTAATACGTGAATGAATGCTCAGTATTTCATCATTACAACAACTTTCAAGCTGTTTTATTTTGGTGAAAATGTGTAAAAAGTGAAAATTTTTATGAATTTTATTTCTTATTCCTTTTTGAACTCGCGAACGAAGGGTTGGTTTTCAGTTCTCCAAAACTTTTTCGGCAATGTTTAGGTAGGCGAAAATGGAAAACTGGTGTAGGTAATTTTTCGAATTTTCATTCGCTTTTCCTCTTTTCAAACAATTTTTGAACGTTCAAGAGAGGCAAAAATTTCGTCGAGAATTTCGCGAAATTTTTCGAGCTGCGAAAAACGAATATAAGCTATGTTCCTCCCTAAAAAATTATTTACTCTTGAAACAAGACTGATTTTTAATAAATATTACATTTGGTTGATAGCTACAGTATTAGTATAATTTGGACCAAGCTATGTGGGGGTACGTATTTTTTTTATGGAGAAACTAAATTTATATTCGCTTTTCGAACCACAAAAACCCTACAAATTTTTATAGCAATTGGAATTAATTCGAAACGAGAGGGCCCCAAAACATGTGGAATTCCCCAACCACACTACTTCCAAGTAAATTTCTACACAGATCCCCAACAAGGCGAGATGGAATCGTAGCGAGAGGGAGACTCGAACTCGAAGAGAGACGACTTGACCAAGAAGCGAGATGGAATCGAACTGTGCGTCAAGTGCCTCCCCAACGGAGCGAGAAAAATCGAGAGAGCTAGGCGCAGTGCCCCAACAACACTACTTCCCAGTCAATTCCTATATATCTCCTCAACGAGAGAGTAGAAATTCAAGCGAGATAGCAGTGAACTGTTTAAGCGCGAAAATTCGAGCTTGACGCATGAATTACTTTATAAAAAAAATTATGGCCGTATTATAATTAATAAAACTCATTCTTGTTTCTATTTCTTTGATTATTTCTATAGTATGATAAGTGATATTTTATTTAGGACTTCTTTATGGTGTAAAAAATTTTCCGAATTTTCGTTCGCTTTTCCTCATTTATGTGCGAAATGAGTGCACGGATTTTCAATGTTCCAAATATTTTCCTAATTTTTAAAGATAGGCCAATGAAAACAATATTGGTGAAAATTATCAGAATTTTCATTCGCTTTTCCTCATTTATCTCTAAAATGAGTACTCGAATTATCATTTTTCCAAAATATTTTCAGCAATGTAGATGTAGACAAAAATAGCGAAAATCTGTAGAAAATTTTCCAAATTTTCCTTTGCTTTTCCTCTTTTATCTCCTAAATGAGCGCTCGGATTTTTAATGTTCCAAACATGTTTCTAATTTTTAAGGATAGGCATTTATCTTCTGAAGGAGTTCACGGATTTTCACTGTTCCTAACATTTTCCCAATTTTTAAAGATATGCCAATGAAAACACTATTGGTGAAAATTATCCGAATTTTCATTCGCTTTTCCTCATATATCTTCTAAATGAGTGCACGGATTTTCACTGTTCCAAACATTTTCCCAACTTTTAAAGATAAGCCAATGAAAGCAGTATTGGAGAAAATTATCAGAATTTTTCAGAATTCGGAAAATTTCTGCACTTCTTTCTCATTTTCGCCCAAGTCTAAACAACTGGAAAATTGTTGGGACGATGAAAAACCTAGCGTCCATTCACGTAATAAAAGAGGAAAAACGAAAGAAAATTCGGAAAATTTGTATCAATACTGTTTCCATTTCTCTTCCTCTTAACGGAATGATTGGAATTGTGAAAATCCGAGCACTAATTCAAGAGATAAAAGAGGAAAAGCGAAAGAAAATTCGGAAAATTCTTTACACTATAACTTCATTTTCGCCTACTTTTACATTGGCGGAAAATGGTTATAACACTAGAAAACCGAACCTTCATTCCCGAGATAAAAGGAGAAAAGCGAATGAAAATTCGGAAAAGTTTTGTACTTGTTTCCCATTTTCGCTCAACTCTAAACAATTGGAAAATTGTTGGGACGATGAAAAACCGAGCGTCCATTCACGTAATAAAAGAGGAAAAACGAATGAAAATTTGGAAAATTTTCTACACTATTTTCTTATTTTCGTCTACTTCTGCATTGTCTAAAAATTGTTTTAACAGTGAAAAACAAAGTCTTCATTCCCGATATTAAAAAGTATTAATATGCATATATATTGTAGCTAAAATCGCATAAGACGCACAGTTCGAGTGTATCTCGACTCTTTGTATGGCGAATTAAGCGAATTTTGACGAGTTTGACGCACAGTTCTCCTCGATTTTTCTCGCCTCGTGAGCGGAGGGCCTTAGTCACTGATAAATACAAATCAATTGATGACAGAAAACTTGGGTGAAAAACACAATTATATAACCACTTAGCTTGAAAAATATTTTAAAGATCGCCATTTTTAAATTTTATATTTTTATAATTATAATGTGTATTTAGGCAATGTGTATTTTTATTACAATACGTCCCAGATCATGGAAAAACAAGAAATAAAACCTTTGCAACAGTTAATTGTAGTCATTTTTGCTGAAAACACGTGTACTGTTAGGGGACTGGGTAGAAAATTGCATCATTTCTTTACACAACTTAAATAACTCTCTGAATGGTTTTAATAACGAGAAACTCTCTTTTCAATTAAAGAAAATTCGGTCTAGTTTACAGTGAAGTAATTTTAAATTAATTGAATAAACTATTTCTTTCGTTATCGCTTCCTATTTAACAAAAAACTTGACTCTTTAAAAAACACAAAACTTGGCTTTCCTACTTTATAGACTATGTAGATTTTTTGCCGCCTTAACAAGCCTGCTCCATCTCTGCCTGTCTTGGGCTATTTCTTTCCATTTATCTGCAAGCAGCTCTGTTACACCATTGTTGATTCTATCTATCCATCTGCTTATTGGCCTTCCACTTCATATTTTGCCATCTATTGAGGCATTCATTGTTAAGTAGAGACTTCCAGATGAATTGCTACGAGCTACATGCCCCGCCCTCTTAACCTCTGTGCCTTTATATCATGGAATATTGATTGAACAGTTTCTGTAAGTAGTTCTTTATTCTCCATGAGTTAGTACTCTGATCCCAGATCGCTCCGGTTATCGTGCGGAGGATTTTCCTCTCAAATATTCAACAATTTTTTCTAGGCTGGTTAGTATCCAGATCTCACAGCCATATAGTGGATATATATTCTTCAGTAACTTTTGGACCCACAGTTCTATTATATCATCACCTATATATATATATATATATAGAGAGCTTACAATTAGATTTCTGGGGGCATGAATCCGCCAGAATACAAAATGGCGACGAATCAAAAATGAAATTTTTGTCTTTTGACAGTTATTGATTTATAACTCCGAAACGGTTATTCTCTGCAAAAGCATTACTTTGTCAATAATTCAAATATATATATATATATATATATATATATATATATATATATACTCATCTTTATTTTATCAATAGTTCCTTATATGTGTGTTTGTGTTTTTGTAGGTTTCTTTATTTGTGTGTTCTTGTGATGTAAATTCAATTTGACCAATACATTATTATTTTTTTTTAATTTCTATTATAAATGATGATCTTAACATTTATTTCCATTAAACCGTCACAGGCCAGGGAAAAATCGTTTTTTCATTTATAGTGCTAGTTATTTGGCAATGATTACTTCCAATTAGCAACAATTGAATATATTTGTAGTATTATCAAAATTGCATGTTTACAAGTTTACGTTTCGGAATATTTACATCCATCTTCAGAACCACAATCCCAATGATCTTTTGGATACAAGGCTAAAAAGTTTTTTGAGTTAAAATATAGTGCATGTTACAATACATGTCAGAATTTTGTTGTTACGATAAATTTGTAATTACCTTATAATTAATGTGCTCCATCGTCAGTTTCTAATTCATGTTATAATAATCTAGGTATATAACATCTAGAGCAACATGTTGCTTTTAGACTAATTATTGGGTGTCTGCCATAGTGAATACAATCGACCTTTGGATCAGACTGCTTATTTTTATACTATTGTTGTTAATGTTTATTTTATGTATCTGCAATTTCATTTCTGTTAAATTTTAATTTTGTTTAATATGTTCGTATAATGAGTTCCTAAATGTTTAGTGTTTGTTTTATAATTTACTGTTATTCTATTGTTTTTTGTGATGTGTATTGCTTCAAGTAATTTCCTATTGGTGTTTTTTGGTTCTGTTCCTATTATCTGCGGTTTATTGAAGTTAAATTTATGCTGTAATCTTATGCTGTGATGTGCTAAAGCTGTTGTGTTTATGTTTTTATATTTTTACAGTTAGTAATATGTTGTGAAATTCTGGTCCCTAATTGCTTGAATGTTTTACCAATGTAGATTTTGGGGCAGTTTTGACAATTTAATTTATATATTACATTTTTCTTGTTTATTAAGTCTATTTTATCCTTTTTATTGGTGATGTGCCTGCTCAGTTTCTTATTATTATATTGTCCGAGTTCGGGTATGTATGTCATTTTGTAGCAGTATTTAAAGTACATTTTGTTTGTTTGTTACATGTTGTCCTGATTGTTCTCGTTTGTTGGATTTGTTTTTTCAAAAAATTGTGTAGGTTTCTTTATTACAATGTTTTCTTTTAGTGTCTTTTGTATTGTTTGTTTTTTTGGTTCTATTTTCGTTATGGTTAAGTGTTGTATGTAATCGACGGTACCAAAGTTTGTTGATGAAGTTTATAGGGTAAAAGTTCTCGATAAGTTTTTTGTATATTTCTGTTTTTTTCATTTATTTTCCGGATATTTTTCAGCTTATTTATTGTATTCAGTGATATCGATCGACGATAAGTCAGTTCGATGGTTTGATGTTAATTTTATAAAAACAGTTTCAGAGCGTCCGATGAGAAAAAAATACAGACAGCCACTGGGGTGTGGCCATATGTTTTTTTGCTACAAGCCCACAAGACACACCCAACAACATTGGTCAGCTGGTCCCATGAGACATAAATGTATAGCTTTTCTGTGTTTAATAATTGAAATGATAATTATTTTTAATCTATATCATTAAATAATATTTATTTGTTTCGTATTTTTCTTTGGAGAAAACCTCCATACAAACAGAATGCATAGACATTTTAATCAAATGAATCTTAAGGACTAGTTTGAATAAAATTGGCTTTTTTTCTGGAAGAGCAAGGGGTGCATCGGGAAAACGCTATTATTGGAGCGTGTTCTTCTTAGTTATGCCACTGAGAGAATCAACTATGGTGGTATGGCTATATAGACGGATGAAAGTAGGTCGGCCAGAGCAACCTATGAGACATAAGTAGATGGACACTGACCGAGGAGTGGAAGTTCAAGAAGCAGAGAAGATAGCATAAAAGTAGCCTTTTTAAACATTGAGAGGGAAGTATGGTTCAGGCTCTGCATAGGTATTCTCACAAAACAACAGCTACTCCGAGAAACCATTTCAGAAACGTGTTTATTTTACACAAAGTTTCACTTAGATTTCTGGGGGCATGAATCCATACAAATACAAAATGGCGACGAATCAAAAATGAAATTTTGGACTTTTGACAGTTCTTGATTTATAACTCCGGAACGGTTCTTTTCTGCAAAAGCATTACTTTTCCAATAATTCAGACATTACATTCTGCGCTGAATGCCTAACTAACACCATAAGTTTATTGAGGATAATGTTCCAAAACGACCATCCATGTATTATTTACCAACTTTACCTTAATCTCAAATGGTTTGGAAATCACTAACTTATTACACACCAGCTCAAAATTTTAACATCATGAACAAGTGCTATATAATAAACAAAAATGTAAGTTTGCCAAATGCCACCGTCGATTCTAAGCGGTATGAGTGTTTGTGCCAAAATGGTTCGAATTTCCCGCGTTTAGGCGAGTGGTGGGAGAAGATTAGAAGATTTAAGAGATAACATTTAATCCGTACCAGCTGCCGGTTTTCTCGGAGTCACTTCTCCATTAGCAGCCACTCTGGACACACCGCCACCGCCACCCGAGAGCCCTCAAGGTAACCAAAAGATGTAAGCTGACATAAATACGGTAAACTATTTTTTGCACAATCAGCATAACCTACCAATCCATTAATATACAGCCTGCTACATAAAATTAGAATGTTGCCTTATTATAACTCATGAGAGTTATTTGCCTTAATTAGAAAAGTTGCCTGAACATTTTGGTCCACTGGACACGATTAAATAGTTTGTTTTTGCCATATTAGCGATGTTTTGCCGTATGTAAAAGAGGAAAATTGCCTGGTTATGAGAGGTTATATAAAGATCGTCTATTTCCGGGCTGATATTCGTATTTTGCCTATTAATTAGTTGTTTTTTTAATAACTTACGTCATTTATTGCTTTGTTGCGTATTTGGGGACGCCAGAGTAATTAAAATCAATCTTTTTTTTTTTGTAAAAATTATATATTTTCGTCCTAATATTCGTATTTCGCCTAATAACCACGTTTTTCAAAAATTCACTTTAACTAATAGACCTAATTCATTCGTTACGTATTTGGGGAAGTAAAGCAGTTTCCAGGAATATTCGGGAAAGAACGAATAGTGACTTGCTGATATTAGGTGACTTGTTTGATGCTGAACTTTGAAATTGTTTTGAATGAAAGACCTGCTTTACTGAAATTTGAGTTTATTTTGAATAAAAGCCCTGCTTTACTGAACATTAAAATTTAATTTTTAATAAAATTGGGTTTCGCCTTAAGCAATTAAATTTTAATTTGAATAAAATTGAGTTTTTCCTTCAGCAATTAAAATTTAATTTTTTTTCCCTCAACAACTTTGAAGATGGCGTCGACTAAGGGTACTGGGGGACTTATAGCTATAAATGATAGAAAGGAAAGGATGTTTCTTCGAATTCAAACCACATAAGATATGATTAAGGGTCTTCCCGATAGAAAGGATTTTTTTATGGTTAGGGCTTCAGAAATTAAAGCATAACTGGAGAAATTTGAAGCGGTGTTGAATAAAATTTCCGTGCTAAATGAATCATAAGATGAAGAACATAGAATAGAAGTAAACACACCATCTCTAGCGGCGGAGGAACTTAATTTTGAAAGAAAAGTTGCACACGAGAAATTAATTAAAGCTGAGCACATAGTTCCCGCTTCTCAACTCATGTCTGAATCAGTAGCGTGCCCTGTCAGATTCGCAAATTCATCAATTTTCCGGTAAGTACGAGTAATTTCCCTCATTTGAATCTTTATTTGATGCCTTAATACATCATCAAAATTATACAGAATTATACACTTTTAGTGCATCCTGCTTCATAGGCCATTTCTTCAATTGGGTTTAACGCAGAAAATTACAGCTTGGGCAATGATAAATGAGTAAAGCACTACAGTAATAAAAGGATCATTGCGGCCTACCATCTTAACAAAATTATACGGTTTAAATAATTTTCTGTTGATAATTCTTCCAACTTTAGAATATTTCTGGATATATACGTACGGAATAAATGTGCGTCAATAGAACTAGCAGACCCTCAATTTCATACGCCAAGGAAAGTTGATTTGCTTCTGAGTGCTGAGATGTACGGTGGAGTTTTAAGTGACCCTGTTTTATTTTTTAATGGTCAAACGAAAGCTATTCATACCTCATTAGGATGGGTATTATTTGGGGACACCCTCTCAGAGAGCCAAAGCCCTATACCTTACTACTTTTTTTAGCCCTATCTAATACGTACTTTTTTCACGCAGACCAGCCTTTCCTTACAGGAGGAATTAAAGCAATTTTAGGAGACTGAGTTACAGTTTCAATTCCGCCGAAACCTGAAGATGCGTTTTGCGAAGATCGCGTTATAAATATATAGACTCGTGATCTCCAAGGTAGATTCATTGTTTCGCTTCCGTTCCGTTCTGACCAGCCGATTGACCTTGATTCCACCAGAGAGATAGCTCTACGCAGATTTAGAAATCTGGAAAATAGATTTAGGAGATATCCGAAGTATAGAAAAAGAAGAAGAAGAAGTCTTTTTATTTATTAACATTATATAATATAAATTACAAAACAATATTTTTGGATTTAAAACAGAAAATCAGACGTGCTACATGGTCTGCTGACCGTCAGAGGAATCTGTGTTTTATAACAAAATTATATTTCAATCTAATTTATATACAACTAATTAATAAGAACAATTATATTTACAATATAAAAGTTATATAAATATTTTAATTACAAAAAAAGTGGTACCAAAGTTCTCCAATTTATTAATTATTAAATTCAATTATCAAATTAAATTCTCTGGTGAGCATTATTCTATAGGAGAAAGCAGACTTGCAGTAATTTATCAATTCTAACAAATTGTTTCCATTTATTAAATGTATTAATTGATCCCGAAATAAATTTCTAAGTATCAAGTGTCATGGCCGCAATTGCAGTTCAATATTCATATCGTTCTGTCTTTGCTACATTGTCATCTCGTTGTTATCTTAAATCCCTTTCTGAGACTTTGCAAACAGAGTGTTTATAAACATTTTTACGTTATAATTAGTGAGGTGAGTGACTTTTTAATAACAATTAGTAACATTAAATAGATACTCGTCTGGTAGAGACAGTTTACGTGGCAGATAATTCCCTCAGCGGGTCTTATCTTTCAAGTTCACGGCCACGGCGCTTGGTTTTACGTCAGACAATCGTGAGTACGTACCTAAGACACTGTATAATTTTTTTTTCTCTCTCTTTTATTTACTTGTTCATTATTGTTTTTATTTTTTTACTTAGAGTTTTATTTTATTTATTTACAGAAAATGTTTTATTTAATATTTGTATATATCTTTGTAAATAGATT
The DNA here is from genome assembly GCA_928085145.1 of Nezara viridula. NCBI lineage: Eukaryota > Metazoa > Arthropoda > Insecta > Hemiptera > Pentatomidae > Nezara > Nezara viridula. The sequence continues at coordinate 172,396,058 of OV725078.1, read as the reverse complement.
ACTTATTAAGTATTTATTTTGTATATTTTCTTATTAGTGATATTTTTGTTTTCTTTCTCTTCTTCTTCTTATATTTTTTGTATATATTATTTAGAGGTATAGAACCTGAGAGAAACATTTCATGTTACGAATCAGATGAAGAGACTCCCTTCTCCGAAATCAGTGGGACTGATTCTCAATATTTAACCATGCGAACTCTACCAAAGCGCAACAGACACTCTGCCCCGGGTCGGCGGGCAACTCACCAAATAAAAAATTAAATAAATCCGCTAAATCAAAGCAGTTAGTCAAAGCAGACCAAAATAAACAAACTAAAACAAACTCTAAAAATAATTCAACTATGAAAGCTGAAACTAAACCACCTACTAGCACATCCAGCAACAATTCTGTTGTCGTCAATAATAAAAATATCGAAATTACTCAAACTTTCATTGAACCAGAGCCACCACCCATATATGTAAGTAAAATGACAACTTCATGCAGTTCGGTCAAGAATTAGCTAATCTAATCGGCCAGACCAATTTCCGTTGTTTTTCTCGTATCAATGACATGAAAATGAATACCAACACCAAAGATGACTATAACAAACTTATAAATCACTTGACATCACACAATTATGACTTCCACTGCTATCAATTCTTTTTTTTTTTTTTTTTTTAATTTTTATTTTATTTTATTTAGACATATAATATTCTGTCACGGGGACAATAGTTATATTGATAAATGAAAACATTCACACCGTATATACAAACAAAAAAGTAAATTAACAAAAGTAAAATAATAGCTAAATAATAATAAATAAAAACTATATACAATAAAAAAATAAAATAACCTAAATATAAGTAAATTAAAAACATAAAAATACAATCATACCTATATATAATCAGGTGGGGAACCCAAATCCCTGCGCTACTCTCTCAACCGCCTCACTACTATCAATTAAAAGAGGAAAAACATATAGGGTTGTTTTGAGAGGTCTTCACTCAACCACTCCCAGTACTGCTATAAAAAAAGATCTCGAAGATATCGGCCACAATTTAAGACATATATCTTCTGTTTTACATCCAATCGATAAATACCCACTTCCATTATTTGTTATTGATTTAGAACCAGTCCGGAATAATTCTGAAATCTTCGATGTTAAAAGACTACTTTATTCAACAGTAAAATTTGAAGAACCGAAGCAGAAACCAACAGTCGTGCAATGCACCAAGTGTCAAAACTTAGGGCACACAAAGGCCTACTGCCATCACTCGGCGCGGTGTGTCAAATGTGCCAGTTCTCAGACCTCTGACACATATCAGAAACCATTAAATGAACCAGCAAAATCCTATGTGTGAGCAATGTCCTTTGTGGTGAGGACCACCCTGCAAGCTATCGGAGCTGCATTGTTTACAAGAGGCTATATAAGCAAAGGACTTATAACATATTAAAAAACCAAGAACCGAATAATACTATCCAGGCAAAGGCACGCAAACTACAAAGTTTGGCAACGTTTCCACAACCACAATTTACACAACAGCCTTCTACATCAACAAATCATCCACATCAGGACTCCAGACAAATATATCCTGATTCCACAGTGAAGAATCAGCAACTGCGACGTCAGACGCCTCAGTCTTACAAACCTAAGACCCAGGCTTCCAAACCTAAGCTCCAGACCTCCCACATGTACTCAAAATCACCACGTCAGTCAATCTCTCCTTATCAAATACCTCTACGTGTCAAACTACCGCCTGAAGATCCAATTCCAGTACATTCCCATCCTATTCCTCACATTAACTCTCCTTCCCAAATTTTATCTAATTATGATTCAGCCTCTCGTACATCACGGAGGTACATCATCCATCAGACACTCCTAATCATAAGAGCTATCCCTCAAAAATTCCAGCTGACCAACAAAACCCGATCGACTTAATCCACTCCACCCTTGCCTCCTTCCTGAAAGATCTCCAAGATACCATCAAGCCCCTAATAACCCTCCTCACAAGATACTTTACCGAAATTCTCTTTAATCTCCCACGATGAGCACAAAGTCCTTAGCTGTTCTTTTATGGAATGCTAACGGACTAAAAAACCACCGAGACGAACTTGACATTTTTCTTCATGACAACCACATTGATATTGCTCTACTGACAGAAACTCACTTCACTCAACGTTCATATTTCTACATACGTGACTACATCACTTATAGATCAGACCACCCCGACAACACTTCCCATGCCGGTTCTCGCATCCTTATCCATAAATCCTTATCCCATTCCCTCATTCCTTCTACTCCAACTGAGGCTATTCAAGCAACCTCGGTTATCATTTCAACTCGTCCTTTCCATTTAACACTTTCAGCTGTATACTGTCCTCCTGGTCATTCTTACCTAGAATCCGTTTGAATCCTTATTCCAATCCTTCGGACCGCGCTTTATTGCTGGAGGAGACTATAACGCTAAACACCAACGATGGGGTTGTCGAGCATCCAACTCCCGTGGTAACATACTATCTTCTGTCTCAACTTCTAATAGTTACTCCATCCTCTCTCCTATGAAACCTACCTATTGGCCAACCTCCCTCAAAAACGACCTGATATCTTGGACATATTTTTCACCTACCAGATTTCCTCTTCCTAAGTCCCTTTCAAATCCCTGGATGACCTCTCCTCATATCATAGTCCAGTTCTGCTTTCATTACACTCAACCTTCTTTCCTAAGCCCTCCTTTTCTCCTTCACTTATTACAGAACGAGTAAACTGGGTCAAATTTCGTAAAGACTTGGAAGATAAATTGGATCTAAATATTCTACTTGAGACGAAACATGACATTGACTCAGTCATAGAGGTACTTCACTACATCTATAAGTGACAAAATTAACGATAAAACATCAACCAATAAAAATAACAACTCCCAACAGACTAACTTGCCACAGCACATTCGTATCTTATTAAGGGAAGAACGCAGAGCATGATCGTAGTAGCATAGGACTAGATACCCATCAGACAAGCAATATTACAACAAGTTAACTAACTAACTAAAAGCTGAAATTAGAAAATCCAAAATTTACTTAACTTAACAGAAAATCTTATAACTACTGACAAATCACTATGGTTGACCACTAAAAAGCTCTTAAAATTCAAAGATTTTAACCACCCACTTATTACTGAAACCCAAACCTGGTCCAGATCTGATGAAGAAAAATCTCAAATATTTGCTCAGCACCTCTTCAAAACATTTAATCCACATTCAGATATCCTAAATCCAATCCACCTTGACTGTATTGAAGCAGAACTCTATATCCCACTCCAATTGATCCTTCCATCTAAAACATTTCATCCTTCAGAAATATCCTTTTGGGAAACTTCAAAAATTCTATTAAATGTAGCAAATAAAATATTTAAAAAGGAATTGGGAGCATACTTGTAAAATTCAACCATTTCTGATCATTTAAGTTGGACGGGTATAAAGTGGACCTTTGCTCCTACAGCATCTCCTCATTTCGATGTTATTTGGGAGGCAGCGATTAAATCTGCAAAGAGACACCTTCTTGCCGTTCTCTAGGATCATGCGTTGACATATGAGGAATTTTATACTCTTCTGGTACGAGTTGAGGCCGTTCTTGATTCCCGTCCTATCTGCAACATTAGCAGTCAGCCATCGGATAAACTGGATTACCTCACCCTAGGACACTTTCTTATAGGTCAACCCCTCCTAGCCAGACCAGAACAGGAAGACGCACCTGTGTTTCCTTTGACAAGCCGTTGGGAGATGATTTCCAAGACTCTTCGTAATTTTTGGAAGAGATGATATAATGAATACCTTCATAATCTAGTGCCTCGCAACAAGTGATATACTAACAGGGAAAATTTAAAGGAGGGAAACCTTGTAATTCTACATGAAAAAGACTTCTAGACTACTTCCGGGGCCTGATAGTGTAGTTTTGTAAAATTGAGGACTGCTACAGCCACTTTGGTGCGGCCGGTGCACAAGTTAGTGCCTCTTCCTTCTGGAGAAACTTTTTATTGATATGAATATTTTTTTTGTTTAAATTTAATGAGGAGTCATTTTTAATTTAAGTTAATTGTAATTTATTAACCTAATTCCTCTCTTTCTTTATTGTAAACCAAGCAATTTACCTCGCGTTTGTGTCTTGCCTGGTAATCACCAATCTCTGAGTTTGGTTTTTCTTTTTCTGTTTGTGAAATGAGATATTTCACGATGGGGGATATGTTTGTGCCAAAATGGTTTGAATTTTCCGCGTTCCGGCGAGTGATGGGAGCAGATCAGAAGATCTAAGAGATAACACTTAATCTGTACTAGCTGCCGGTTTTCTCGGAGTCACTTCTCCATTAGTAGTCACTCTGGACACACCACCACCTCCACCAGAGGGTCCTCAAGTTAACGAAAAGATGTAAGCAGGCATAAAGACGGTGAGCTATTTTTTGCACAATCAGCATAACCTACCAATCCATTAAGATACAGTCCACTGCATAAAATTAGAATGTTGCCCATAATTTTGAATGTTGCCTAATTAAAACTCATGAGAGCTTAATTAGAAAAGTTGCATAAACAATAAGATGACAGCGTAATAAGGCATACTTTACAGCTGAGAAGTAACACGAAATTTTGAGTTATTGGTTTGTAACTCTAAAATGGTGTTTTCCAGCAAAACAAATACGTCGAGAAGCAAATCAATAGTATTAAAATATAAAAAAAATGCATAGCAAAACAACTTATTAGAATTCAAAGGTGTGGATACGGATTATTAATGGAATAGATAGTTTTTTGACTAATACTTTCTATTCATCTAGAAACTTTCTCGATATTTTACTAACTTTTTAGGGCTAATTTTTACATGTGGATTTTCACTTTCACTTATCTGTATATGCAATGTATAGTAAGGAAAAGTATTACGATCGTGAAAATTTTAGAATCTGAGTTTTCAACAGAAATAGACATTTTGAGGTACCCCGAAACCAAATAACTAAGCCCCCCAAAATGGTCTGTGTGTCTGCATGTGTGTATGTTAACAGTCTAGCTCTAAAACGAAAAGTCGGCCGAAACTGATATTACGTATTTAATAGGTATGTGCCTTAGATGTGACAGCAACTTTTTTCTTAAAATCGACTTACCGAAATTGCTACTTTATATCAACGGTGAAACACATTTTTACAATTTTCTTAAAACGCCTCTAACTATTTTGATTAAACTCAGTGTATCATTGTATAATTAAGTGGTCTTTAATATCAATTAGATCTTATCCCTATTGATGTCACTTTACAGGGCTTAAATGCCCAATATTCATATACGCCTTCCTCTAAAGCACCTTTGATATGGTTTATTTTAAATAATTGACTATCTCACATTATTAAGAGTTACAAAATAATGCCAAACATAACATTTGAAAGAATTTGATATATGAATAAAGGAAAAAATAAAAATAAAAATGCTTATACAGGTCGAAAATGAATCTCCGCAAATACTAGTCAGAAGGTATATAATATGTCGTTGGAAAGCAGAGAATTTCAGAAAAAAACAATATATAATACAGAAAGTTGTAGAAGATAACAGAGAGTGGAGTAAAAAAAAATTAATAATAATTTCTAAAAATTAACATTATTTAACGTACATCACGTGTTTTCTTCTTCTTCTTTGTCTTCCTCACAATACCATTTCTAGCTTCGAGGAGCCTCTATCTAGCGCAACCACTCTTTCCGGTCTCTGCTTAACCGCTTCATTTGGTTGAAGGATTTGCCTCTTCTACCTCAAATCCTCTCCATGAACTTCTGATATGAGACTTGGGGACGCCCTCGTGGTCTCTTCCCTGCGGGTCGAGCATCTAATATCATTATAGGGTCCATGTCCTCGTTCATGCGGCAGACATGTCTAAACCACCTTAATTGCCTGTTCTCCAAGGTGATTTTGAGTTCAGGAACTTCCAGCTGTTCACTTATAGTTTCATTTCTGATGCGATCCCTCACCGATCTACGTAGGAATCGCATTTCCGCTGCTGTTATGCGACTATAATGTTTGTCCAACATAGCATCTTGGTATTTTTATCCACTTCATGGCAGTTGAGGATACTGCTAGCGATCTGGTGATATGCTTGATTCGCCTTAGATATTCTAGACGAAATCTCAGCATCTATCTTACCAGAGTTAGTAATTATGGTACCTGAGTAGGTGTACTCCTTTACTACCTCAAGAATCTCTCCGTTGCAAAGTAATTGGATGTCTTCCTCTTTTACTCTAGCCATAATCATCCCTTTACTTTTGGAGGCATTTATTTGCATACCTTTCCTCAGCAGCTCTTCTTCCCATTCTACCAGTGCTTGCTGTAATTTCATCTTGGAATCGGCGATGAGCACAATGTCATCCGCATATAAAAAAGCACTGTACGAGGACAGTTCTCATATTCCAGGTTCCAATTGTAGTCCAAGCAGTCCGACGCTTGCAGATTTTATGGATTTCGTCCATAAAGTTTATAAACAGTAGGGGGCTTAAACGATCTCCCTGTCTGAGTCCTCTCACAATTAGGGAAGGTTCTGATTCTGTGCCATTTATCCTTGCCACTCCAGTATCTCCCTGGTAGGTTGATTTCAAGGCCTCAATCAAATCTCCAGACAAGCCCTTGGCAACCAAGCGTTCTAAATTTCTTTCCTAAGAACTGAGTCAAACGCTGTCCTTAGATCAAGAAATGCCTGGTACAGGTTTTTGTTTCTGTCCCAGCCCTTTTTAGCGATAGTTCTAAGAACAAAGAAATGATCCTGAGTCTGCCGGCCAGGACGGAAACCAGCCTGTTCACCTTCCAGCTGTCCCTCCACAATCCGCCGGAGCCTCCTTTCTAAGGTATACAATATATAGACCACAGAGAGCAGACTGATGGGTCTATAGTTATTGCAGTCCGTTGAACTGCCTTTTTTTATAATTTAGAAGGATTATGCTATATTCCCAATGGGAATTTTTTTTCTATCACATACTTCCTGGAAGAGCTTTTGAAGGACTTTAAGGAGTTTGTTTCCACCATATTTCAAACATTCTGGGGCGATACCATCTCTTCCCGGTGCCTTTCCTGCTTTTAGAGTCTGGATTGTGTTTTCTATTTCTTATTCTTCTATTACCTCTAGGCTTTCTAGAGTAGAGTGCTCTTGTTCTTGGCAGTGACGTATTTCTGGATTTTCGGAGAATTGTTCCTGAAAATGTAGTTTCTATCTGTTCAGGATCTCTTCCTTTTCGGTAAGCAGGGATCCATCGCTATCCTTTACATTTCTGACGGGCTTGATTTTCTTTCCTCTTAAAAATTTAATTTTTCGCCAAAACGTTCTTATGGATTCACGATGGTCTTCACTCAGTTTTTTACCGAAATCCTCCCACGAACGTTTTTTGGCCTGGCTAACGGCTGCCTTGCATTCATTCCTGGCTGTTCGGTAGATTTGTAGCTTTTCCTCGTTTCTATCTTGAAAGTACGCTTTCCAGGCAAGCTTTTTCCGAGCAACTATTCATTGAACGTCCTCGGTCCACCAGTCAGTCCGCTTTCCCTTACCAGATACCTTCCTTTTCCCACATACAGCATTTACAACCTCCAGAATAAATGACTTTAATTTGTTCCAGATACCTTCTACGTCTCCGTCGAAAGTTGTTGCTCTTAATTTATATTCTAAATTCTCCGTATAGAGTAACCTCTTTTCTGGATCATCCAAGGCTCTAATATTCAGAGTCTTAAATGCCTTTGCTTTTCTTTTACTATCTATAATTATCTTTGTATCGGCCACAAGTAGAAGGTGGTCACTGCCTATCTTTGCTCCTCTCACGATCTTTACATCAGCGAAATATTGTCTAATGTGCCGATCATATATAAAATAGTCAATTATACTATTTCGCTCCAAGTACGAGAAAATAATGTTATGAATTCTTTTGTGTGGGTAGAATGAATACCCTATGAGGAATTCATTATCAACACAAAAGTTTATTAGCCACTGTCCATTGTTATTTTTTACATTAAACTTATATTTCAAAAAATATTTAAAATCTACGGAATCAAGGCAATGACATTGTTTAAGATACTATTTCATTGTACTTGTGTGAAAGAAGAAGTGAAATATAAAAATATTTCATGGATATGTTTATAACCTTAGATATATTTACTGTCGTTTAATAACTCTAGATCTGATATTATATTTACATAATTAGGTATCTATTGTCCGTTTATTCCGAAAAATCATCATGTCACCTTTTAGAAAATTAAATTAGTGAATAATTTGATGAATTTTCACTTTGTGATATTCCTACTATATCCACAATGATAGACATTGCAAATCTCTTAATTCCATTTTAGTAAACTTTGCAATGGAAAATAACAGTTTAATAACTAATTGTCGTACAATCCATATTCAACGGATGGTACAATCCATATTCAACGGATGGTACAATCCATAATCAACGGATCGCACAATCCATAATCAACGGATTGTACAATTCATAATCAACGGATCGTACAATTCATAATCAACGGATCGTAAAATCCATTATCAACGGATCATACAATCCCTAATTAACGGATCGTACTATCCATAATCAACGGATCGTACAATCCATAATCAACCGGTGATATAATAAATAGGACTTTTGTTATTTTAATGGTATTTATGATTTGTTAGCTATAAACTTTTAGCTTTAGACCAGTTAAAAATCCAATTCAAAAATTTTATAACAGCCCAACTTGACCAGAAAATAATTTCTATTTAAAGTTGAGCGGTAAGTGAAAGTTGTATGTTGAGCGCACCAGATTTTTTTTCACTATTAAGAGGCCAAAGTTCAGCAATTTTCTTATCATAAAATCTAAATAGGATAGCTTACTTGCAGGTGTATCGTTGGTTGTGTGTGGAGGCGAGGGCGAGGTGGGAGATCTGCCTTGAATCCCTCACCACAGTCCTGGCCACCGAGTACGTCCATTAGGTAGCCAATGTAGGAGGTAGCCAAGCGCAAGGTTTTGATCTTTGATAGCTTAGTATCCGGAGGTACGTTGGGAATACATTCTCTAAGATCTGCAAAGGCATTGTTAATGCTCTGGGTCCTCCTCCTTTCTTTCTTGTTGGCAGTCGTTCGTCGGCGCACTACTCTCACCACGGGTTGCTCCGTCCTCCAATAGTCAATCTCAGTCCAGTAGGTCTCCTCACCTTGAATCAGATTATTAAGTGAGTTTGACAGATAAATAAATAAATTAGTGAAATAGAAGTTTTAACCCGCCAGTTCCCAAAGGCTCCTCCAAGTGCACATTTTTAATCGTGTTTGCACTACAGTAGACTCTCTATAATTCGAACCAAGATAATTCGAAATTCTTCAGCTGTTAAGTTCGGTAAATTAAAAAAAATCTGTACTTTGATAGCTCCATAACTCGAAATACTTTTCTTAACAAGAGGTGGAGAGAACGTTCTATAATTCGAACTAGACCATTCCCCCTATTCTTATAAAAAAAATATAAATAGGAATTCGAAATTTTCCTGGTAATATTTTTTACATGAGGTTATACACATATAAAATTTATTTAAGGTCAGATATATTTTCAAAAATATAATAAAAATTCTTAATAATTTAAATTTATTTATTTTATCTTAATAATTCAAACTTTTTGATAACTCGAAATCTCGATAATTCGATTTTTTCTTGCAGTTCCTGGGATTTCGAATTATCGAGACTCGATTTACTTTGGAATGTTTTTTTCATTATGTAGGTGTCTTTCGCCATCTATGGAACCTATTTCATTTATAGTGATCAACCTCTAGTTCATATGTTGCTTGTATCACTTTGTATTTGTTCACATCTAATCCTTTCTTGTATTTCACCGAAAATGGATGGAAAATATTTAGTAAAAATGATATTCATGTTGTTTTTTTATCGATGGATAAATTAAATGTTTGAAAACTTTTTATGTGTTTTGATTTGTTAGGTATCGAAACATCTGCTGAAAAACATGGTGGAACGTAAACATTCTGCACCTAAAGACATCAGTAGGCACCGTTCTAATTTCAACTAAAATTATAACTTTTTTTAACTACTCACCAGTCTAAAAAACATTCAATTTAAAAGAACAGCGTTGCTAAAAAAAAAATAAAAATATCATTTTGATTGACTGTAGGAACTGGAGGGTTATCTAACTTCTAAGTTTCAGGAAATAAGATAAGAACTAAATGCTTTGCAATTGCAAAATAACAATTATTACCCTTCTTTAATCTTGTCTTTAATCCCTTTTGAATTTCGTGTTTTTTTGGACTCCAGATACTTCTCAAGATGTTTCGTGTTTATTTATACAGGATTACTCTTACTAAATATTGTATATATAGGTAAGTGAAAGTAAAAATCAAATCAAATTAATCGTTCAGACTTGTCGATTAATCGTTAATAAGCTATTATAATTACAGATTCCAATCAATATTAAATAGATGCTGTGGTTTGAAAATGAAATAGGAGGTTGAATAAGAGGTGTTTGAAAGAATTTATGGATTAGGATTGCCTTATGGAGATGAGCAAAGAATTCCAGAAGATGGTAGCACGAATGACGAACGATTTCCTGAACGATGTAGTTGTATGGGATTTAATATATAAATTTGGAAGTCATCGGCATATAATTGGTAACGGGATTGATGAATGGAGTCTGTAAGATCACTCATACAAATAGAGAAAATGGTGGGAGGAACAACCAGTGTTAATCGGAGGGGTGACGACGGAGATTTGTTAAGGATGACAACTGTCTGGGAGCGGAGGGATAAGAAGAGTAGAAACATTTTAGAACACTACTTGATAGAGGCAGGCTTTGTAGTTTGGAAAGAAGGATCTTATGAAAAGTCGAAAAAGATTAGAATAAAGATTTCCAATTTATCTATGGAGGATTGGAGATCTTTAGAAAGGCAGATTGGATAGAATAATGGGAACGAAAACCGGATTGTAAAGGATTGATAAGGCGGTTTTGTTCAAGAAAGTTGTTAAACTGAGAATGGACTATTTTTTTCAGTAGCTTGGATATAATAGATATGGGTCTGAAGTTGAAGAAGGAGCAGGAACTTTGTTCAACGGGCGGACTGTTGATCTTTTCCAGGATTTGAGGAAAATGGAATTTTGGAAAGAAATACAAGAAATTGTATATGTGTAAAAGTGCTGGAAATAAGGCAGAAAGACAGAGTTTAATGATTTTAACAGGTATTTAGTGGGGTTTTGGTTTTGGATTTGAGGATGGCAGATAATAGATCAGTAAGAGAAATATCAAGAAAATAAAATTTTCCATGATCAAAGGGGATTTCGGTGATGGAAAAAATTGAGAGGTCTGATGCGGAAAGGAGATGGCGAAAATGCGGAAAGGAGATGGCGAAAAAGGAATTAATGTATACGTATAATTTTAGGGATTAATGCATAGGAATTAATATATGTATATATTAATGTATATTAAAAAAGAACTACTGTATATTGGATACAGACTTTAGAGCTGATGATAGTTTTTCGGAATCATCCATTTGGATTTAGGTTTAGATTGTCTGGGATAAAATAGGTCAATAAGGTATGTTCTGTCTGGAGAATCATAGAGGAGGTTTGTGTTAAGATTATCTGCAATGATAACATGCTTAAAAAGAGGGGTATATGTACAGAGGGAGGGATCAAATCAACACGAGGGGATCGAAAAATAACGACGAAGAGAGGAAACTTGAAAAAACATATATTCAATGTGCGGGAGATGGGATGAACGAGATTTTAAGAAAGATGTGGCACTCAGACTTTCATCGACGAACAGTCCTACACCTCCACCAGTACGATCTATCCGATCATGACGGAACAGGGTTGGTTTTGGAGGCGGACGGAGAAGAGATATCAGGACTGAGCCAAGTTTCAAAGATGGCAGCAATGTGATAAAAGTTATATTGGAAACAATCAGGGAATTTGCCATAATGTGCAGAAAGGGATATAGGACATTACGGTATTGGTCATGAAGGAACATGTAGAGGAAGGAGATGAAACGGGATTATGATTATGATATGTGGTTTTATCACCAAGTGATGTCCAGTAAGGCGCCTACTAAGAGGTCAAGGTCACATGGCTCATATATCAAGTGCTTCTTAATAACAGAAGTAATGGAATCTGTAACAATACCCAGACATTCAATGCCTCCTCCGATATTTGTTTAAAATATATAAGATTTTCGGGTATTTTGTACCCACCTAAATAAAATCTGCTCTTGCAGTTTTTCTTGCCTCAGCAGAAACAATGACAATAAGATAATCTGACCTGATAACCTGAGAATGCTTGGAGCGAGAAATTGGAAGAAGATAGCCAAGAACAGGATGGAGTGGAGAAGGATTGTAGAAGATGGAAGAGGCCAGAGATTTTCACGGACCATAGCGCCATCAGAGTAAAGAAGAACTTCCTTCGGATGTCACAGCAACATTTTCGTCAAAATCGACTCAGTGGAAATGGCATTTTATGTCGTCGTTATTTCGCACATTTTTGGAATTTTCTTAAAAACAACTCACATTGTTAGTACTAATAAAAATGGATTAATATAAACTAGTCTCAAGTGTCATGGCCGCAATTACAGTTCAATGCTTGCATCGCTCAGTGTTTGTTACACAGTTATCTGTCTATTTCTGAAAATATTGCTGCTACAAATTGTAAACAGTGGGTTTGTGAACATTTGAACACTTTCGCATTAAAATAGTAAGTTGAGAGACCTTAAAAAGAATTAATTATTTATAAACTGAAACCAATTTAGAAGAGATGATCGGTAATTCCCTAGCGGGTCTTACCTTATCTACGTTTGATTCGTGGCCAAGGCTCAATATATAAATATTCCTTTCATTCAGTTGGTACCTAGTTTGATCCTAAATACTTAAACGATTTCTTTTTTTTTTTTTCTTTTCTTTTCTTTTCCTTTTATTTTTTTTTATTTCTGAGATTCTTTATCTTTGTTTATGTATATTAAGAAAATTCTTTATTTTGCTAATGTAAATATTTTAGATTTTAGGAATTTTATTCGTAAAGTTTCATTTTAGATATACTATATATATATATATATATATATATATATATATATATATATAGCTTTTCTTTCTTTGTTTTGTTTTTTTATTCTATCTTTACCTGATAAAAATACGTATTGCGAAAAATCGGAGGAAGGGACCCCATTTTCGTAAATAAGTGAAACAGACTCACAATATTAAAAAAAAGGACATTGCAAAAGCGCCACCGAAACTCTGACCTCGGGTAGGGTAGCAACTCACCTAATAAAAAAAAAATAATAAGACTGCAAAAAAAATAAACTTGAATACAACAAATCGACACCAATCACACGTCGTAAAACCAATACAGCTATCAAATCAGAACCAAACCCACCATCTACTTTTATCAGTAACATAGTTACAGCCAACAATTCAACGAATCGGACTCCGGAGCCAAAAGGTTTTTCTGAACCCCCTCCTTGAACCAGCCAGAAACAACATTGATATATTTCAAGTAACAAGACTGGTATGGCGAGTCAAATGGTCTTGTAAAATTGTTGGGCTTAGTAACGAGAAAATTCCTAAAAGGTTAATTAATATTTGCAGTACCGAATGGTAAACGTCCGAGGGGTATACCGAAGTGAAAGTTGGAAGATTGCACTAAAGCCGATCTGAAGGGACTGGGTTTGGACTGCGAACGGTGGAGGGAGGTGTGTAATAAGTGATTGGTGGTGTCGGCATCGAACCTTCGGGTTCGCTAAGCCTTTTATTATTATTAACAAGACTGGTATACTCAACTATATGTTTCGAGGAACCAAGATAAAAACCCATACTAGTGCAATGCACTAAATGCCAAAACCTAGGACATACAAAGACTTACTGCCATCATCGGACATGATGTGTTAAATGGGCGGGGCCACACCCATCTGACACTGGCCAGAAACCTAGACATGTGCTCTTTGTGGTAAAGCTCACCCTGTGAGCTACAGAGGCTGCGAAATGCATAAAAATCTGCTCAAGCGGAGATCGCATAACATAGCAATGAAAAGTCTTAGTTCACTTGCTGAGAAAAACTCCACCGAGGCACCTGAAATCGAAAATCAGGACTAGTTACAATTGGTTTCTGCATAGAGACAGAGGTTTACGAACGTCCTGCTTCCTCCACGTAACGTTGTACAATATAATTATTTGTTTTATATATATATATATATATATATATATATATATATATATATATATATATATATATATATATATATATATATATATATATATAAATAAATTTCATATTGGGACTCTAGAGAAGTTGTTTTTTTTATTGCAATTTGGGCCATAGAAATAGTTTTTTTTTTATGATCAAGCTTGAAAATATTTCATTAATATTGTCACAATTATTTTTTTATTTTTTTTTACATATCTAACAAGTGTAAAATTGATTCATTTTGTTTTTCTGTTTTCAATATTAGATTTCGTAAATGTTCCAAAATAAATGTTTGAAGATACAGTCCACTTTCTTTCTTTTTTTTTTCTCTTTTATTAAATCACAATTAAATAGTTAGGCTTCATTCGAAGTTTGACATAAACTAAGAGGGATCTAACAAATAGTGCAATGCACTAAGTGCCAAGACTTGGGGCATACAAAGACCTATTGCCATCACAAGGCCAGGTGCGTGAAATGTACTAGCCCACACGCATCGGACTCTTGTCAGAGACCTCGAGACCTGTCTGCGAAATGTGCCATTTGTGATAAATAACATCCAGCAAACTACAAAGGATGCAAAATTTATAAACATTTTTATAAGCAGAGAGTCAAATTCAGGTGCCTCAGATCTCCCAAAGCAAACCTCATCCTCCACGTCAGCAAATTCTCCCTCATATACCCTAAAGAGTCAAATTACCGCCGCAGCATCCTCAACAGTCGCACCCTAACCCCCCCAAAAAAACTGCAGCACAAGTACCTTCCAATCTAGACCTACCTCGTGCACAACGACGGATCCCGCCCTCAGCTAATACTCCTAATCCACCACAAGAACCTATGCTGAATCTAATTCACAATGAACATCCATCTGACATAACCACCATTCTATCATCCTTCCCATTGGACCTCCAAAACACTATAAAACCACTTATCACTCTTCTCACCAGAATCCTTACCAAAATTCCATTAAATTTCCCAAGATGATCACAAAGCCCCTAACTATCCTTTTATGGGATGCTACGTTCCCACTTATGCTACGTTACTAACGGACTACGTTACCACCGTGACGAACTTGACTTATTTCTTCATAATAATCACATTGACATTGCTATGCTGACTGAAACTCACTTCAATAAACGGATACATTTCTACATACGGACTACTTTACTTATAGAACTGATCACTCAGGCTGCTGGAGGAGACTAAAATGCTAAACACCAACGATGGGGTTGTTGAACATCCGACTCCCGCAGTAACATCCTATCACGTGTTTCATCTTCCAACAATTATTCAATCCTTTCGTCCAGGAGTCCTACTTATTGGTCAACATCTCTCAAAAAACGTCCCGATATCCTAGATATATTTATCACTTCCCAGATCTCCTCCTCACAAATCATAATCAAATCCCTTGATGACCTTTCTTCAGATAGTCCACTTCTACTTTCACTACATTCAAGCTATGCTCCTTAACCATCACCCCCTAAATTAATTACAGGACGAGTAAACTGGGACATATTTCGTGATGATTTGGAAAACAAACTAATCTTAAAAATTCCGCCAAAGACAAAAGAGAACAGTAATGGTGCCATTGAAAAACATACAACATCAATAACAGTCAGTATAAATAATGACACCTTTATAAGTAAGATTAAAAATTTACCAAAGACCAGCTTGCCACAGCATATTCGTATCTTATTGAAGGAAAAACACAGAGCAAGATCGAAGTGGCATAGAACCAGATATCCAACAGATAAAACTCATTATACCCAACTAACTAATGAACTAAAATCTGAAATTAGAAAATACAAAATTCAAAATTTACTAAATTTTACTGAAAAACTTATCGACAAATCACTATGGACGACCACTAAAAGGCTCCTGAAATTTAAAGATTGTAATCATCCACTTCTTACTGAAGCTCAAACCTGGTCCAAATTCGATGAAGAAAAATCACAAATCTTTGCTCATCATCTCTTTAAAACCTTTAATCCATACCCCGATATTCTTAACCCAAATCACCTTGAATGTATTGAAGCAGATCTGGATATCCCACTCCAAATGTCTCTTCCACCTAGGCCTAGGATTCATCCTTCAGAAATATCCAATATCATTCAAAGGTAACCTTCCCGAAAAGCTCCTGGACAAGACCTAATTACATTCCAGATCCTAAAGCTGCTTCCTCGGAAAGCCATTCTACTCCTTACTTATATATATATATATATATATATGCTGTACTGCGATCCACATACTTTCCTGACCTTTGGAAATTACCTATTATCAAAATGATACATAAACCCAAAAAGCCACCAGAAAACCCATTCTCCTATTGCCCTATCTCCCTTTTACCCATCCTGGGCAAAATCCTGGAAAAGCTCATCCTAAAACGCCTGTACCCCATCCTAGATTCCAATCACATTATCTCAAATCATCAATTTGGATTCCGCAGATCCCATTCCACTATCCAGCAATGGAAGTTTGCGGTGGATGGATCGAGGAGGCCCCTCCGCCGTACCTACAACCTACAACTCCTTGTCCTACAATACCCTTCAATGATATTCCACTTGTCACTGCTGAATAAATAATCTACCATGACCAAAAAAAAGGATAAATAAAAAGATAATAAAATAAGTTTTAGTAAATATAATTTCCTATCGGAATTTTTACTTGTTGGGCACCTGCCTTTACCAGCCTTTCATCTCTAAAGAGATAACAATAGAAAATGTAAGTTACTTACCCATTATTAAACATTAATCCTACCATGCTAGCTCAGGTGAGAAGGGGTTAGGTTGGATATTTTTATAAAGCAGCTAAAAAAGGTTAAGAGATCTATTTACTGAAAGAAATATTTACAGAATTAATACAATGTACATAGATAGATAGATAGAAAAATAATTTTATTCTGGGACACAGTCCCTTGAGAATAACAAAATAGAACAAAATTAAAAGATCACATCTGGCCAAAATAAAATCAATCGAAAAAAAGAAATAATGTAAAAAAAATATAAGGTAAACATTCTATATACAAAAAACGAAACTATATACAAAACAATTAATACTATGACAAGGCACTTAAAGCTATTTGCACTGATAGACTCGTATACACTTTTGAGAAAATAATAAAGAATTAAAATAAAAATGTATCAATGAATCAATCAATGAATTTGTATGTATCAAAGTCTCTATTAAAACCAGTTCGAATGGTTAGCAACTATCTGACTGTTCTTGGGATAGGAATTGGAATAGGAGGGTTTTAAATTTGGATATGGATGGGGAATGTCGAATTTTGATAGGGAGGGAATTCCAAAAATTGACAGAGTGAACAACAAAGGAATTTTGGAATGAGGCGGATCTGTGAGAAGGCATGTAAAGGTTAGAAGGTCGAGATCTTGTGGACAGGGAATGGACTGAGGATTTGAACTGGAGAAGGTTGTAGGCGTAAGAAGGACGATGGCTGTTGATGATTTGGTAGAGGAACGTACCTAGGAAATATTATCTTCGGAAGGAGGGGAAAAGCCACTTTAACTCAGCGTAGTGGTGAGAAACATGGGAGTATCTTGGGGCCCCGATCACAAATCTTACGCAGCTGTTCATTAGTCTTTTCAGTCTATTACGGAGCTCCACAGAGAGGCCATCATACACCACACAGCTATAGTCAAAGTGGGGGAACATGAGAGAGGAAACTAGGAGTCTACGCGTATGTTGAGGTAGGAGATGGCGGAAGCGATGGAATAGTTTGAGGGTGGAAATTGTCCGTCGAGAGATATGAGAAATATGGTGATTCCAAAGGAGGTTTTGATCAATGAAAAATCCTAAATTTTTAACAGAGGAGTAGAAGGAGATTGGCTGGTCATTAAGGTGAAGGATGGGAAAGTCTGGGTGGGATCTAAGAAGGGGCTTGGAAGCAATGACAATGGCCTGAGTTTTGGCGGCATTTAACCTTAATCCATTTACATTTGCCCAGGCACAGATTCGATCTAGGTCTTCTCGGATCTTGGCAAATGCCCCCAGTAACTCAGGAGGGGAAAATGATAGGTAGATCTGTGAATCGTCTGCATAAAGGTGATGGGAACAATGGAGAATTGATTTAGGTAGGTCTTTAATGTAGGAGCTGAAAGGAGAGCAGATATGCTTGAACCCTGGGCAACTCCAGAGGGAAAGAAAGGAAGGCAGATAGTGGTTGGTTGGGTATGGAGACTGCTTGGGTACGTTGTGAGAGGAAAGATTGAAACCAAGAGATGGAACTATTAGAAAAGGATAATAATTTCAGTTTGTTGAAAAGGATGGAATGGTTAATGGAATCGAAGGCTTTGGAGAAGTCGAGAAGGATAAGGATGGTTAACTTTTTATCATCTATTGCAGTTTGAATGTCGCTGGTGATTTTAATTAAGGCGGATTGTGTGGAGTAGCTGGGACGGAAACCAGATTGGAGAGGATCAAGTTGGTTGGACTTTTCAAGGAAGTTGGAGACTTGGGATTGCACCAATCTTTCTAGGGGTTTCGGGAGGTTGGAAAGAATTGAGATTGGGCGGAAATCTTCGGGTGAGGTCGGATTAGAATTTTTATTCAAAGGAAGGACAATGGCTTGTTTCCAAGGTGTAGGGAATACTGAATTCTGAAGGGAGAAATTGTAGATGAAAAGAAGGACTGGGAGGATTTCAGGAAGACATAATTTTATTAGTTTGACAGGAATGCCGTCAGGTCCTATGGAATTGGTGTGGGATTTCATTACAGCGGTTAAAAGGTCTGTAGGAGAAATGTCGGAAAAATAAAAGTTATTGTCGTTAAATGGTATCTCTATAGGGAAGTCGGAACAGGAGGATAAAGGAGAGGTATTAGCAACAGATATAAAATGCGAGTTTAGATCATCAGGGGATATTGGAAAGGCTGGGGTAGGGGATCGGGAAGGATCACAAAGGGAGAGTTTACGAAGCAGTCGCCATTTTGATTTTATGTCAGGAGTTGAGGAAAGGGCTTCGTGGAAGTAGAGGGACTTCGCACGCCGGATCCTTGTTTGTGTCAAGTTGCGAAGCACCCTGAACGCTTGGTATTCATCTGCAAGCCTAGTACGTCTGAAGCGTCTACGAGCAGCGTCGCGCCTCTTCTGCAGGTCTTTAATTTCCTGACACATCCAAGGAGCAGGCCGGTGACGAAATGTAGAGGTTTTGAGAGGGGCATGGGTATTGAGGATATTGAGGAGATTGGTAGTAAGAATATCGACCATAGAGTCGATAGAAGTGCAAGAATATATTTTATTCCAATCTAGGATTTCCAGGTCAGGTAATATTTGTTCTCGTGTAAGGGAATCTAGATGGCGGAAGGTGATAGTTCGAGGCTGAATAGGAGGAGTTTGGATATTATATGTTATTTGTATCAGATCGTGAGATGACAAAAAGGATAATGCCAGTTGGAAAGAGGAGAGGAGGTTTTGTGCAGAGTCTATAATATAGAAATCTAGCCAAGTGTCGGACCTGCTAGTATGGTGAGTGGGAGAAAAAGGAACGATAAAGAGGTGAAGGGAGAAGAATAGGTCTTCTAGATAGGATTTGTCATTGGAGTTAAATAGGAAATTGGTGTTGAGGTCACCTGAGATGATTATTCTGGGATAGAGGGGAACGAAATTCAATAGGGTAGATTCAAAGGACGTGTGAAATGGAACAAGAGGACGGTATACCACAGCGTAGAGGAGAGGAGAAGTATTACAAAGGATTTCAACTAATAGGTATTCAATTTGTGGGTGGTTGGAAGATGGGGATAAATCGAGGATTCGGGTCTTCAGGCTATTGTGGACAAATATGGCTACTCCACCGCCAGTCCGGCTTAACCGGTCATGACGGAAGAGGTTGTAATTAAGCAGGGAGATAGAAGAGGACGGGATATAAGGTTTGAGCCAAGTTTCGGAGATAGCTATAATATGGTAAAAATTTTGAGTGAAATATTGCAGGAATTCGTCATAGTGGGCGGGGAGGGATTGAGAGTTAACATGGCAGGTGATTAGGGTACTAGACATGAGAAGTATTTGGAAGGAGACAGTCAGAGTTCGGTAGAGAAACACTAAAACAAATAAAAATACAGAAAAGCTATTACAATTAATGAAAATGAGAAAAAAGAAAGTAAAGTTTAAAGAAACAAAAAATAGAAAGCATATAGTAAATAATACATAGGCTAATATGTGGAAGTGAAGAAATACAACTAAAAGCGAAAATCTTTCTTCGAAGGAAATTTTGTCAGTAGTTATTTTGATAAGGATGGAGGGTAGACGAATTCTGTGTAGTCAGGTAAATATATCGAGGTCCGAGGCCTGTTCGATCATGATAACCTTATGCCCGTCCTCTTTTCGACATCGCACCTTTCCAGCGGCAAACCAGCAATATTTGATTTTCCCCGCTGCTTTCTTCTGTCGGGCAAGCCAGTATAAGTGCCTGTTCGTGTGAGTCATCTCCTCCCCTAGATATGTCTGGTGGCAGTCATTCTCCTGCCAACCGATATCCCGCATGGAGAAATCCCTCTTAACTTTTCTTTTCGATATTAAATCGTCTCTGACTGATTGCCTGACAAATCACACGATGACAGACGGCGGTCGCGGTTCATCTTTCCTGCTTCTGCGGCGATGCACCACATCCAGGTCTTCTGCACTAAGCTTGACTCCCAGGCTGGCTCCTACACTAGTCACCAGACCGGCGGGCGTTTCACCAGCTCGCTCCGGTATCTCTCGGATCTCCAATGATCTGTATAACAGGCCCTGCTCTGAATTACTCGGGATTTGAGGGCTTTATTTTCCAGAATAATTTCTTCGAATTTACTGGCTTGACTTTCGAGGTGTTTTTCAATTTTCGCTAATCTTTCATTTACCTCAAAACTGAGCTCCCCATATTTATCGAGGGCTGTTTTAATGTTTTTTACGTCTTCGTTCACGCTTGAATCTAGACGATTTACTGCCGCCAGTATTTCTGAGGCAGGCGGCTCAGTGTTGGTTTTTTTGGCCTGGTCGCAATTAGGGCATACCCATGTTTTTTTGTGTGCTTTTAGGGCTTCGATGTCTTTATCAGTTAAGTTGAAACACCTACTATGGTAAATAATTTTACATTTTGCACAATTAATATTGTTTTTGTCCTCGCGTGCAATAGTATTATTGCAAATATTACACTGCACCATATTTTATGAGAAGTAAATTAATTAAAATATAAATAAATACCGGTAGACAGTTGTTGATGTGATGAAAGCAGTAAACAGCGTGCTTAATGCCGTAAGGATTAGTAAGCGATTACAGTCCCGTACTTCTAGGAAATCAGTTAGAGTTACGCACTTTTTTACGTAAATATACGTCACTTGAATCAGTGAACACTAATTAAGTTCTAGAATAAAAGAGAGAAAAACAAAAAAAAAATCTGAACTCAACATAAACTGTAGTGTAGACTAAAATAAAGAAAAACTGTGTAGATATTTAGAGAGAGAATTATAGCGATGTTCATAGGTAGCTGTCTCTGGCCAGACTGGGATGTATAAGCAAAAGAAGTAAAATAAAAGGAAAAAGAGAGAATTTATACATTATAACTATATACAATTAAAGATAAATAGGAAGATAACAAAGATAATAAAAATAACAAAAAAAGATACTTATTCTATATACAATAGCATGCCAGTTCAGTGATAACATCGGAAGAGAAAAGACGTGTCTATAGTCGCTCACAGATAAGATTTATTAATACATTTATTAATTTCTTTTTTTTATAACTTTTCACTTATTATTTGTTATTTACTATAAGGATATATATTTTTTTTTATATATAAACTATAAGAATATATTTATTTTATTTCAGTTTATCAATTTTTTTTTCTTCCTTTTCTCTTTATTATTTACTTTCTTTTACTAAGTTTTATTTTATATTTCTATGGGGGACTCTATAGATTTAAATAGACCAAAGGCTAAACGAAAACGACCTCGGGGTCGTCTTAAGTTCGAAGCCGAAAATACGGATGGTGCGATCCCAATTAGCCCATCGTCCTTAATAATAGAAAGATCAGATGGTCAAAATTTTGAAAAAGTATCCCCGTTCTTAGTAAATAAGTTTCTTTCAGGTTTAGTAGGAGACTTAAAAAATGTGAAAAAGCTAAGAAATGGTACATTACTCATTGAAACAAAAACCGAAAACAATCAGAAGAACTATTAAAATGTAAAAGTTTTGGTGGCCAATTTCCTGTTCAGTTTTCCCCCAACAATACCTTAAATTACAGTAAAGGAGTGATTCGATGTTACGAGCTCCAATTTCTAGAGATAGACGAAATTAAAAATGAATTGTCTTCAGTGATAAAAGATATATTACGCATTAAAATAAAAAAAAATGGAAATGAGATATTGACAAATTCTTATATCGTGACCTTTCCTACACCGAGAATTCCGGGAACAATAAACATAGGATTCCATACGGTCAAAGTACAGGAATATATTCCTAACCCGCTTCGCTGTTTTAACTGCTTATCTTTCGGGCACCCTTCGAACGTCAGCAAACAAAAAAGTAAATGCATTCAATGTGGGGAAGCAAAACATGAAGAAGATAACGTGAGATGTACGCGCCCAGCCCGCTGTAGTAATTGTGCCCAAAATCACAACTTATTAGATCCAATTTTCATTATGCAAAAAGAAATAAAAACTATCCAAACCATAAATAAAATATCTTTAAACGAAGCAAAAAAAAAATATTAAAGAACAGAATCCAACCCAGTTTACTACATCTTTTGCTGAAATTACAAAACAAAATCCTAACACTATTGAAAAGAAAGACATCGGCATTCAAACAAATTCATTGTTTAAGTTTGGAGAAAACATTTAATACCACTTACACAGCTAATACTAGAAATACTCAAACAACAACCTACCCCCTCCCTATCCCCACCACTCATCCCCCTCCCTAACATTCCTGTGATCCCATCTCAGGCCCCTTCCCACCTCCCACCTCCGGCCGTCTCCCTGCCGCCGCCACTGGCCACCCCCCTTCTTCCGCCGCCAGCCGCCTCCCTAGCGGCCCCAAAACCTCCTCGCAAGTCCAGATCAAATTCTAGGAGTCGGGCAGATCCTCTCCCCTCTCTTTTTTCTCAAGATGCGTGTTCTTCAAAAACATCAGAAGCCGCATTTGCGATCGTAGGTTCTGACCAAAACTCAGATATCGAACCGGAAGGAGAGTTTACCATCGTACATAACAAAAAACAGGGCATAATAAAAGAATCGTAATAAAAAGAAAACCTAATAACTTACGAAACACTAACAGTATACGATTATAAATTTTTATTTTATTTTTATATTCATTTTTTTTTTTTCATTCAAAACAAACCTGTATAATGTCTATCCGTGCGGTTACATATATTTTAAATTGGAAAGATAAGTATTTTCATTGCGATAAACATATAAATCACTACTATAGTAATAAAAATAAAAGCAGTGCTATTTACAACACTCGAAGCATTTACTTATTACTACCAGACATAACAATAAACACCTACAGAACCCTCTACAACACTACGATAACTCTATTTATTCTCATGAAGATCCGTTATACGTCTCAAATTTCGAAATACATATAAATAATAGATACGCTATTTCCGTCCACATATTTATCCAATTTTTTTTTTATTAATTATTTTTATGTGGAAGTATCTACATGCACGAATACGTATTTTAACTCCTACATATTATGTATTATTGTATATATATCTGTATGTGCAAATATAGATATCTGTGCGGATATATATGTATATGTATATAGTTCTACATGCTCACTTTGGTATGTACATTTGTATCTTTATATATGTTTGTGGGCATATAATATCACACAAACATTGTATGTGTGTATGTATGTATATTTGTGTGTGCGCGCGCCCATCTGTAAATGTGTGATTGTATATTTGTATATATTGTATACTCTATGTGTATATGTGTATATGTTTTCATTTTCCATCTGTAATACATACCTTCTACAAGACCGTACCATAGATACACAACAACTCCTAGATATCTATAACCAAATACCTCGTCCAGTTCTTTCTATTGGGGATCTGAACGGTCACAACCCTTTATGGGGCTCCCAAAATATTAACACGCGAGGTAAAGTAATAGAAATTTTTTTAGATGCTTCTACTCAACACGGGAGAACCTGCCTTTCTCAGCACAAGCTATAGCACTTACTCAAGTATTGATTTGTCATTTTGCGATTCCTCGTTATTTGTCATTAAAAATTGGACGATTTTGCCCGATTTATATAGTAGTGACCATTTTCGAATACTGATAAAATTCAAAATAACGAATAACATTCTAGTAAAACGGAGATTTGTTTCTAAATAGAGCTGAATGGACTTTATTTTCTTCATTAGCCTCGCCACCTCAAACTCCCCAGTATTAAATGAATGTCAATAAAGGCTGCCAAACTATCACGAATACGATCATAGAAGCGGCTAAAGCATCAATACCAATGACCACATGCTCACCAAGAAGACCGCTTGTCCACTGGTTTAACGATGTTTGCAAGGAAGCCATTAAAGATCGCCGTAAAGCCTACAAAAAAATCCAGAAATCTATGACCTCTCAAAATTTAATGGAATATAAAAGACAGCGTGCTACATGTAGAAAAATAATTAATCAGTCTAATTAATCAGTCAATCCTGGAAAAAATTTATAAGCTCCATTAATTCCTCAGCCACATCAACTGACGTTTGGAACAAAATCCGTAAATTCACTAAACCTTCCCATTCCTCTCGCTATACTATTTTGGTCAATGGACGACTGTCTGACAATCCTCTATCAGTCTCAAACACATTTGCAACTTTTTTTTCTGAAATATATAGCTCCGGAAGAAATAATACAAGCTCGAAATACACGGACCCTGAGAGGACAATTTATGATGAATTATTATGTTACAACCTCCCATTTTCATGTGGGAACTCAAAAACATATTAAGAACTGTTAAAGGCTCAACCCCTGGTCCTGACCTGATCCACTATGACATGATAAAGAACCTCCCAGGTAATACACTACAGTAGTTGCTTGGATATTATAATCATGTCTGGTCCACTGGACAGTTCCCGAATAAATGGCGTGATTCAGTGGTCATTCCAATCCTGAAAAGCGAAAATGATAAACGTTTACCAACCAGCTATCGCCCTATATTTCTCACAAGTTGCTTAAGTAAATTAATGGAGCGGATGATTAATAAAAGATTAATGTGGATAATAGAGAACAACAATTTAATTCAACCTTTTCAATCGGGATTCCGTAAGGGTCGATGCACATTGGATCATTTGGTTGCATTAGAAGCCGAAACGCAATATACTTTTATCAACGCACAACAGACAATAGCCATATTTTTCGATATGAAAAAAGCTTTTGATAATATAAATCACTACATTATCCTCAATAAATTATCATCCGTAGGAATTAGAGGCCAAATGTACAATTATGTTAAACAATTTCTAACGCACTGACGCTTTAGAGTTCAGGTAGGAGGAGAATTATCCGAGAACCACCATCAGTTCAACCGTGTCCCTCAATGTTGTGTCCTGAGCCCAACTCTGTTCTGTCTGGCGATAAATGACTTGGGCCTTAACTTGCCAAGACGTGTTAAACCGTTTCTATTCGCGGATGCTCTAGCCATTCTCTGCCAATCTGGCAACATTGACACTATACGAAACAAACTACAAGACGCTGTTTATAGAATCAAAACCTGGTCTCTTTCTATTGGTCTCCAATTTTCTTTCTTCCGCAAAAACTAAGTTCATGTATTTCCGTCGAAAGAGAAACACCCCTAACTCACCCGAAATCTACCTCGGAAATTCCATAATCCCGTACTCGAACCAACATAGATTCTTGGGCATGATCTTTGACCGAAGACTAACTTGGGAACCACACATTTCTGCCCTAAAGACAGCCACTACAAAAAGAATAACTATCTTGCGATATCTAAGCGGCACTTCCTGGGGCTCAGACAGACTTACGTTAATAAAACTGTATCAAGCTCTGGTATGTTCGAAATTAGACTATGGGTGCTTTATATATGGTTCTGCTCGCTATCGGATCCTAAACAAACTCGATACAGTCCACCATATAGGCATTAAGATAGCAACAAGTCCCATCCTTAGTCTCTGCTCTGAGGCCGGAATGCCCCCTCTTTTATTAAGAAGGAAAAAACTGGCCGTTAACTACATTTCAAGACTACTTCCCCAAAATAAACATCCCACTCAAAACTACATTTTTAAACCTAAATTTTCAAACGCTTTTAGAAACAAAACAAATTCCACACTCCCATTGTCAGAAAGAATTTATTCAGCAGCTGAATCCCTTAAGAACTTACCTTTATTCAATATAGAAAACCAAAACCCACCTTGGATCCACAAACCCCCAAAAATGATGGTTCGTCTCTCTCGATTACTCAAAAACAATACCTCACATTACGAGTACAAAACCGAATTTTCCCGGCTACTACAAAATATTCCGGATCCATTTTTAATTTACACTGATGGTTCGAAATCCGATGATGCTACGGCTTGTTCGTTTGTTACCCATGATTCCACGCATAAAATAAAATTACATAGACTGAATAGCAGATACACAGCGGAACTTCACGCAATATCTTCATTCCTCCACTTCTGCATGTCAATAACTCCAGCTTCGATAGTTTTGATAACCGACTCCTTGATTTCATTAAAGGGTTTAAATGATATGTACTCAAAACATCCAGTTATCCACAAAATACACAAATATCTTCACACTCTGGAAAATATAGGTAAATCGGTTTGTTTTATATGGGTTCCAAGTTACGTGGGTATAGTTGATAATGAGCTTGCGGATACGGCAGCCAAACAAGCACTCGCGCTTCCAGACCGAGGTACTCTTATCCTGAACCCTCCAGAAATGAGTTTTCCTCTCAAAAAAAATATTGGATAGTTGGCAGTCTATGTGGAACGAAAGCCCGCCTAGCGAATTAAAAGTTTCTAAAAAATCAGTTAAGCCCTGGATCACATCAAACCGCCCTAATCGTAGAGAGGAAGTCGCTGTGACCAGGTTAAGAATAGGACACACGAACCTAACTCATGTACATCTCATCACTAAGCAGCCACCACAATGTACATCTCATCACAAATTCTTGTCCACCACCAAATTGTCAGCATTGCAATAGCCTTCTCACAGTCAGCCATATTTTTCAAGAATGCACTTATTATACTTCAAGCCTAAATCGATTATCTCTAAAACCGGATATATCAGCAGTATTAAACAACGACAAATCAAACATAGGAACCGTGATAAAATTTCTTAAAATCCATAGACTATTAAATAAAATATAAAAATAGATATAATTTGTATTTTATTGTTCTTCTTTTGTATTTATTTAAATATGTTTCTTTTTTTATATCTTTTTAAATATCTTTTTCATATACCACTATATCTATCTATTATTAATTTTTGATTGTTCATTTTTTTTTTTTTTCTGTTTCTCCTCTAAAGAGTTTACAAACATAACTGACTCACTGGCGTTGATGACCTTGGGGTTTTACGCCTTAACGCCTAAATAAACAAACAAAGTATAGCATGCCACATATATACATCAAGAAGCGAAAGTCAAGATATAAGATATCAGAGCACATGCACATGCTAAAAATAGGGATTAATAACTAGTCACAGGAAACAAAAGAAAAAAGAGTATTTTTTTTTTCTATACTTCCTTAAACTTGGTTAAAACCTACAAATTCTTGTCCTACAATACCCTTCAATGATATTCCACTTGTCTTTGCTGAATAAATAATCTACCTAGGATTCCTCTTGGATAACCGTCTTATTAGCTTATTACACAGCTTTCTCCACCATTCGCCTTCCAAACCTAGTCCCTTCAGATCGGCTTTAATGCAATCTTCCCACCTTCGCTTCGACCACCCATCGGACGTTTAACATGCGGTACAACAAATATTAACCTTTTAGGAATTCTCTCATTACTAAGCCCAACAATTTTACTAGCCCGTTTGAATGGCCGGGATGAAATCACCTCAATTATATTACCTGGGTACAGTTCACGCGATTCGGCGTTGTGTAACCGTCTGAACTATCCGGTAAATACCTTCTTCGGTCCGAATATTCTACGCAATACTTTATTTTCAAAAACCTTAAGAAGTTGATCATCCCTTGATGTAAGCGGCCACGTTTCGCAACCATAAAGAACTGTAGATAAGACAATGGTTTTATAGATTCTAGTTTTTAAGTTTCGGGACAAGAGGCGCGAACTAAGTAGTTTTGTCACAGAAAAATAACAAGCATTTCCCGCCTTCAGACTAACCTTAATCTCTTCCTCAATTTCGTTTTTTCTAGTTATCGTAGACCCTAGATACCTAAACTTCTCTAATTGTTCAAACATATTACCATCTATATCGATATCACCCCTAATATCGCCATTTTTGCAGCTAACCATATTTCCTTTTTTCTTAGACACGAGTTACCGACCGCTTTAATATTATCCCTGATCTCTACCCATAACTTGTCAATATCCTCGCGGTCCTCGTCAGCTCTAAAGCTTCAAACCTATTATTAACATCTAGCTCGAATTGGATTCTAGTTGATGGATTTTTAAATTTAGATAGATAGATAGATAGCTTATTTTATTTGTCTAAGGAAATTCCTGTACAAATAAATATAATGGTATAATTAACTGTTAGATCTTGAGTCTAGTACTGCATTCAAACATAACATTAACAATGTCCACATCATTAAGTATGACTAATATAATAACAGATTAGTAAACGATATATATATATATACATAACAATTAGTAAAACATTTTTTTTTTTTTATTTATTTTTTTTTTTATTTATTTATTTTTTTTTAATATTCGAGAGGTATAATACAAATGACAATATAAATAAGCATTAATATATGTTATATGATTAACTTTACCACTTAACAGTTCAATGAACAACCCTGTATGAAATAATACAGTTGGTTTATTTTTTTCGTAGTATCTATTTTCAGTATCTCCTCCACACTAGCATCTTCTCTGGATTCAGTGATAAATGCCTTCAAGTACTTATTTCTTGGCTCATTGAACTTGATACATTGGATCAGAAAATAAGTTACCGGGTCAGTTACAAGGCAGTTGCATGCACCACATACCTCATTGGATTTAATAGTCAAAGTAGCATCTTTTAAGTATATTTTCATAAAATCTTTACTTGCTACTCTGAGACGACTAACGGCTCTTAATTTGTTTAAATTCAGAGCCCTAAACTGAAGATAATCCTCTGGTCTGGTAACATTAAAGGAGCAGATTTTTCTATATCTTGGGTTTGATTTAGAGTTTAACACTCTGTCGATGTCCTTGGATGAGTAATGGTTTCTTATTTTTTCCATGATTTTATCTTTGAACCTCATCAGACCTTGAGAGAAAATACAAGAAAACATCTCCTGACATCCGAGTTCCGCCACAATCATCTTTACTTGGGTAACCCAGTTATAAGTAGGATCAGGTTTTCCAATGGATGAGTCTAGAGCTCTAAGCCTATTAAAGCATTGTCTAGGTAGTCTTTCGTCACTCATTAAGCTTAGCTTTGTCCAATAGTTGATCACTTTTTTCAACACTTCAACACTTAATGGAGATCTCCCACTTTCAAGGCGAGCCACATAGTTCGGTGTATTTCCTGGCCAATGGAGCAATGATTTGATAAATCGAACTTGCGTCCTCTCCAAAACCTCCAGGTATCTCGTCCCCCAGATCTCTGCAGCATAGAGCAGTGTTGACGAGACCATCGAGTCAAAGAGGCTGGTTTTTGTCTCCCAAGAGTCGCTTTTTCCATTTCTTAGGATTGCCATCACTTTGGTCGCTGCAACAGATGATCTATGTAAGAAATGCTCTGCGGCTCTCTCAAATTTTCCAGAAGAAGAAAAGGGTACACCCAGATATGTATAGTTTCTGGTATACTCCAAACTTGTGTCTCGCCAAGCCAAAGTCTTAAGTTTCTTCATCCTTGGAGATTTATGGAACACCAAAACCTTAGACTTAGATGGATTTAGGGTCAAAGATTTGCTTTTACAGTATTCGCTCAGTATATTGATGTTTCTTTGTGCACCATGCCACGAATTACTGAGGAGCACAATATCATCCGCAAACAGAAGCATAACTACTTCATGGTTGTGGTCTATACTAATACCAACAGCTCCTCGGTCACGGAAGTACTGAACTATATCCAACAGAAACAGGATAAAAAATGCAGGACTAAGACTGTCCCCCTGAAGCAGGCCCAGACTGATACCAATCTCTTCTGACAGCTCATGTTTCAACTTTATCCGCATCGATGAAGCATCATATAGTTTCTTGAGAAGCCTAATTAGTTTTCCCCCCATTCCAAGAGAAAAAAGCCTTCCCCACAACAAATTTTGGTTGATAGAATCGAAGGCCTTCCTAAGGTCGACAAACACTGCGTAAACATAGCTGCCCTTTGACCTCAAATTAATGTTGACAACTGACATCAATGTGAATATGTGATCAATGCATCCCCTGCCCGTCCTAAAACCAGCCTGTTCCTCCGGTATCAATTTTTCTAATTCAGCCCATTTCATGATTCTGTTCCTTAGAATGCTGGTGAATAACTTTGCTAGAGTATTAAGTAAGGATATGCCTCTGTAGTTGTTCGGATCCTTTTTATCACCTCTCTTATACAGAAGATGCAAGTTAGATTCTGCCCACATTCCTGGAATTTGTTCAGAATTCAATACGTTATTAAATAAATTTAATATGTAGTGCTCCCATTTTTTCCAAATTAAAATTCCCAAAATCAAAACGGTTTTCTTTTCTCTTCTTTATATTAAGTTTTTGTCGAAGTTTCGCGATTCCTAATTCATGATCCGACATTCTGTACCGCTATAAGACCGAACAATAATTATACTGCTTTGCCAGCTATGTTGTATCAAGACAAGATCGATTTGATTTCGTGTTTGCGAATCCGGTAATATCCAAGTATATTTGTGAATATCCTTATGTTTAAACGTACTACTTTTAATTATCAGGTTTTTCGAGAAGGCAGAGTTTATCAGACGGATCCCATTATCATTACTATATTCGTGCAAACTTTGTTGGTAGTTCAAAGACAATGTTGGCAGGGGCGCAATTTCAGTCCCAAATCCAATGTATATTAATAAAAAGTGCCACCGACAACATTATGGTAGACCCTAATATTGATTTAATACTAGAAATTGCAAAAAAAGTGACGCGCAATTACGCAATCTCCTATTCTCTGTATTTTCATAAAATGCGTCTCCGTCAATGTTATATTCGACCATAACAGCGATTAAATCGGAAAAGTTACATAAATGTGACGCGCAATTGTATAAATTGTATCTCTATAACCTTCTTCAAAGTGAAGAATGTGCAACATATAGTCAGAACATATGTTGCACATAGTCCCAATGTGCAACTCGAGTAGCAATCGAAAATAAAATCTTCTTCACCAGAATAAACCTCCATCGTCCCCTTAATCTTATCCGAACTGCCCGTGCTCTCCATTTCTCTCCCTGCATTAGTTATAGATAAAACTCCGGATTCGAACCGGCATTGCTAGACTCTTCATTTTGACATTAATTATAATATTATTTAATTAATATATTAGTAAATTACAAAAATGTTCGAAGTAAAAGAAAAATAAGGTAGGCCTTGTAATGATTTTCTTCTCCTGTTAATCATCTACTGATTGTTTACCATTCCTTCTGTTGAGGTCTAATAGCTTGTGGGCCAGACCCCCTACCGTGCACCTCCCTCCTCCCCCCTCTATCTCTATAAATTGCATATCATTTTATTCATTGTAAATATTTATTTTAAAAAGCCAATGTTCCCACAGAAAAAACAGAACACAGTGCCTCCAAAATGGTGTCTAAACACATATGTGGTTGTCATACATGCCAGGCAATATTAAAAATTAAAATTTGCATATAAAAATATGTTCAAAGAAATATAAATGTCTATAGAATTAATTTATGTAATTTCATTCTACCTATGCATCTTCCCGAAAAATCTCTTAAACATGACCTATAATGTTGATTAACATTCAATATTTTATTTTGCTGTTTGCTTGTTGTGTCAAGGCCTCAAATATTAAAAACATCCATCCTTTTGCCATTTTAAACCTTCGTTTGCCACCTCTATGGCACTATCCACCATTACTATTAAATAAATCGTTAAACAAAAATTTTTCTTTTGGGACAAAGTAAGCTATCTCTTGCCTGAAGACCTATTCAGAGTAAAGTAAATTATGCAAAAACTTGATCAATAAAATTAATAATTTACATCTGTAAATCGAATGAAAATAAAATAAACTTATTGACGAATAAAAGAAATAAGAAAAAGAATAAAAGAAGTGGATAGAGGACTTGGATCGGATTAGTTAGTAGATATAGGAAGAGCGATAGTTGTTAATTATAGTGTAAAGGAATGTGCCTAGAAAATAATTATAGCCATCTCGGAATGGAAACGAAGAGCCATCTTAACCCATAGTGATATTATTACTTGACGCACATGTGATTATTCAATTAAATGTCACAAACGTTCGTAATTTTAAGTTTTTGAGAGATGAAAGAATCAGTTATCATTTGAGGAACATCTAGTATTTTCGTTGTAGCTAAATCAAAAGTTATTATAAATATAGAGAGAGTAAGGCGCCTACAATGTTGTATGTTTTCGTCTAGGACTAACTAACTCCTCGAAGGGTTCCACTTGAGAAGGACCCGAGCTCAAGTGGCTGATGCATCTGGTCTGTTAACCATCAGTCCCTATCTGCCCCTGATAACGGTGTCGCTCTCTCTGCTCCCTCCAATATATGTTATACAGACAAATTGATTATCACTTTTTTATTAAATTTATAAATCTAATTTTATTTATTATAACGGTCAAAAGGAAAAACATGAAAGGAAACAGACCCAGAAGCTAACTAAAAGAAAACACTAAAACGATTTAGTTACTTAATATTTTATATTTTATCTAAGATAGATTATTATTTTTATCAGTTATTTAATAATACAGAAAAAAGTACGCAAATTTAAAAGTAAAATAATTTAAAGTACAGTAAAAAAGCCGTCCAGAACATTTTGGGTTACGAATTATTATAAATAAACATATTCTTTTTAGTTCACAAATTTAGCCTTTCATTATATTCAACATCTCCTCTAGCTTTGCCTACAGGTCACAATTAAAATATAATAGTGTTCAAAATAGTTAAATTTGAATGATTTCTTGATTAATGTAACCCACATTAGATATATCCATAAAATCTACCTCATCGCAGGCGAAGGTTTTATTGTAAATTACAAAATGTATTCGTATGTTATTCTGAGTAAAACGAACCTTGTCTGCCGTTCCAGAGCCGCTGCTTTCAAAAATGGGGGCTGATTTAAAGAATATTAGGCCAATAATTTGAGGATCGAAACGGGAAATCCTATGCGAAAAAATGTGAGCAGAATTTTTATTTTTTAAAATTGTATATATGGGTTTAGACATGTTAAAAACAAAATTGGTAACGCGGGCCACCAAGGGAAAACTTTTAAACAGAATTCTTCGCTTTTTCTTGTTTTTCACCTATAAATCCTAAATGATGCATCAAAGCGAAAAATGTACTCGTTAATAAATTTAAAAAAGTTAAATTGTGCGTCGAAGGAGTGCATAAACTTTATAATTTGCTTACGTGGCAAAGTATAAAATCACGGTCAACCAAGCTGATTTTTACCAAATTTGTCAAAAAATGAGACAATTTACTATAAATGGCCCTGTAACTTGGAAGTGAGTTTCCTAAGAGGAAACCCTCATAGAATTAAGTTGTAGAGCATCACATTTTTCGTCCACTGAGAACTTACATTTTTATCGTAGACTAATCATATATCTCGAATTGGGATTTGTTATTTCTTTATGAAATTCGGTACCTTTTGACACATCGGTTATCAAAATCCTTCGCTGCTGAGAGGAAGAAAAGAGGTTTTTCTATTACTGCATGTAACAGACTAAACAAAAATAATTCAGTAGAATAGACACCCATACTATTGAAATATTGAAAATCACGTTAACCTTCAATACCAATTTCTAAACAATATTAGATTACCGATTTTATTCGGAGTAAGCACGGGCGGATCTACGGGAGATCTACTCCCCCTCCCCCCCCCCCCAAAATGGTAAAATATAGCCATATTTTATCGAAAAAAATATTTAAAAAGTATCTTAAAGTATTATTGTTTGTGTAATTACATTTAAAAGGGCTTTAGGAATCACTTAAACACCATTTCATACAGGTAGTTAGTTTCTTTCTTTTTTTCCAAAGTAATTATCGTTATTTTTATGAAAAAAACAGCTTTCAGGCTGAAGCCCTCCCCCCAAAATTAAAACCTGGATCCGCTAGTGAGATTAAGTGACCTACATTAAATTAGTTGTTACGCACTGGACGCAAACTATGATGCTCTAAAACTTTGATTCAATTGGGTTAAAATTTGGCAGTTTGACTGCACTAGTGACAAACTAATACAGTTTCTCCGTCATGGCCAGCAATTTTAAAATTAATTATCACATTAATAATGCCCTGGTGTGAAATAACACTAGAAGAAATAAAAACCATCTTTTTTATATTTATAGCTGGTTTGCCGGAATTTTTTGTCCTAACAGTACGTGCTAGACAGAATTAGTTACTATTGGTGAATTCTAAGACAGCTGAAACATCGGTTTTCAAAAATATACATAGTTGTTATGAAGTTTCAAACAATTTCATTTAATTGTGGTCCATTCCGCAAATCGCCCGTATTCGCCCGAAAAATCACATAAATTCTATTGTTAACAAATTTCAAACCTTGCCCCGACCGGCCACTCTGGGAGCTATAGACGGAACGGTAAATTTAGAGAGACTACCATTCAGCCAGCAACACTAAGTATACCCAAAAAAGAACAAGCTATCTTACTCTCTGCTGTAAGTGGAATCCCTATAATAAAGTATATAATAGCAGTAGGAGAAATTGTTGGTCCTAAAAACATAATTTTTGCAAATAGAATTTCAAATAACCGTATTGCAATTTTCCTAAACAGTAAAGAAATTGTTGAAAAACTAACCATGAGTCAAAAGAAAATCCAAATAGATAACAAAAACATACCTCTTAAAAACTAATAAATCCATTCAAAAGGATTATAATTACCAATGCTCCCCTATAGTTACCACACAACATAATGGAGACCAAATTAAAATAATTAAACATTCAATTATTGTCTAGCATCAACTATTTAAAAGCAGGAATAAAATTAGCTTGTTACGAACATGTACAGAAGACATGTGTTTACCCTACCCGATGAATCAGAACATTTACCTGACAGTATATTAGTGGGCTATGAGGATGATAATTACAGGCTATACTTTGGAGAAGACGAAATTCGATGCTATAGATGCTCCGAAGCTGGCATCAGCACAAATTGCAAGTTGAATCCAGACTTGCAAGTAAAATCCTTAGAACAACAAGATGCTATTAACCCAGACGACCTAGATGTCCAGAAGAAACTAAAAGAACTTTTTCCTGATCTCACTACCAATAAACAAAAAAAAAAAAAAAAAATAGAAAAAGAACATCAAAAAAATTCGATTGTGAATATAAAAGACATAACGATGTCAAATGCTCATCAAAGTAACACGAACGAAGCCCTCAAACAAATAACTGAACCACCATTAGAGAAAAATACTAAAACAAATTTTTCTTTACCAATTTTAAATGGAATTTATTATAACATCCCAAATAACAATACCGATAACAAATGACAATTAAATTTTGATACCTTCTGTATTTTCGTATAAATGGCTAAAAATGAAAGTAATCCTATAAACACTACTAAACCATTCACTCCTAATGTACATGATGTACTGGGTATGGTAGCAGATATACATAAAAAAGTTAATGAACGCACAGTTAAATCAAGATGCACAAAATTGCTGAATAAAATAAAAAAAGGTCTCGAAGAAAAACCATATGTTTAAAAACAGCCATAGTAAAACCATTTTTATATTAATGAAATGCTCAAAATATTATAATGGAATTGCAATGGTTTAAACAAACACAAAGACCTAGTTAATATCCTACTGTCTAGGCATCCATCAATTTCAATGTTTGAAATATTTAAGAAATATATAGATAGATAGATAGAAAGTAAACTTTATTCTGGGACAAGGTCCCTTATGAATAACAGATATGAACAAAAAAATAAAAACTACATCTGGCCAAAAATTAGATTAATCAATATTAAAGTATATATACAGTATCTTCAGTGAAATTAAATTAAAACAAGTAAAAATAAAATAAAATTTTGAGAAAAAACGAAATAAAAAAAAATTATTTAAATGAAAATAAAAATAAAATAAAATAAGCATGGGTTGATTTTTAAAATTAAGACTCAATAAATTTTATCAACCATTCACCTCAGTCAAAATCTGTTTCACAATATTTATTTTATTGTATAACTTCATTTTGGGATGTGAGAAGGAATTGGTAGAGATGATATTTAAATGAGGACAAGGAAGAGGCATGGCGGATTTCAGATGGCAAGGAATTCCAGAAGTCTGTGGATCGGGAAATAAAGGAATATTCAAACGTCTTAGTTCTATGGGAAGGGATATAAAGGTCGGAAACACGGGATCTTGTTTTCTGGGAGTGGGCCACGGGTTTAAACTGTAGGAGACTGTAGATGTAAGAAGGGTGTCTGGTGTTGATTGTTTGGAATAGGAAAGATCCGAGGAAATATTGTCTGCGGAAAGAAGGGAAGAGCCGCTTTAACTCGTCGTAAAGGTGGGACACATGAGATCGCCTTGATGTACCGAAGACAAATCTTAAGCACGTATTCATGAGTCGCTTCAATCTATCCTCGAGTACCATCGGGATGCCTCCGTACACCACACAGCCGTAGTCAAAGTGGGGGAAAATGAGAGAGGATACAAGGAGCTTGCGGATGGGTTGTGGGATGAAATAGCTTAAGGGTACCTATTGACTTACGGGAGATGAGGGCGATATGGGGTTTCCAGGAGAGGTTTTCGTCTATGGTGATTCCTAGGTTTTTAACGGATGAACTGAATGTGACAGGATGATCGTTGATGACTAAAGGAGGAAGGAAGGAGATGGATTTAAGAATAGGTCTGGAACCTACAATAATGGCTTCAGTTTCCATCGCATTTAGATTTAAATTATTCAGACTTGCCCAGGCACTGATCCTATCTAGGTCTGCCTGAATATTCAATTTCAATATTCAAGCTAAAACATATCTCTTAAAATTGTACAATAATATATGGGTAGAGTGAACCACACCTGACGTATGGCACAAATCAATGCTATTAATCCTGATTGTTTTCGACCTATATCGCTTACCTGCTCTACTTCAAAATTAATGGAAAAGATGGTCAACCATCTGGGGAGCCGACAGAAAGACACTATTTATTCTGTATCGAACTTTAATAAGAAGTAAGATAGACTATGGAAATATTGTATATAATTCAGCCTCTGAGAGAGCACTCAAAATACTCGACACCGTCCACAACACTGCAGTTAGATTATGCACCGGGGCGTTTAGATCCTCTCCCGTTGAGAGTCTATACATTGAAAATGGAGAATCGAGCTTAGCGTTAAGAAGAGACTATCTTACTCTAGTTTATGCCTCATCTATAGTTTCTAAACAGGACCACCCTAACCATAGTTTGTTTACCAGCATCAGCACCAACCAAGTGTACTCCTCAACTGGCATTACAGAGAGAACCCACAAACTCCTTTTACAATTAGACTTCAGACTGGACAGTATAATGACAATAGACGACGCTTTATTTTCTCAATGGAATAACTCTTTCATAAAAACAGATATGCCTCTTGCTAGGAAAATACAAACTGACGACTACCAATTTGTCAAAAAAACTTATTTACAGAATTGAAACATA
Source organism: Nezara viridula (assembly GCA_928085145.1). NCBI lineage: Eukaryota > Metazoa > Arthropoda > Insecta > Hemiptera > Pentatomidae > Nezara > Nezara viridula. The sequence goes on along the minus strand of OV725078.1, from coordinate 172,357,951 downwards.
AACACTTCGGACACACAACCCTTTATACAGATTAGTAAAAAAACAGATAGTGGCGTAGGATGTGCAATAATACTGAAAGACCAGTGCCTCAAAATCAATATGCCCCACATAAACAGCGTCTTCACAGGCGAACTATTCGCCATATATCAGGCCTTGTTATTATTAACTGAAAAAAAAACCATCAAAAATGGCCTTATAGTTACAGACTCTTTAAGGTTATTAATGGCCATTGCCGAAGGGAACTCCAACAATGCCATTTCCAGAAAAATCAAAAACTGCCTTTGGGAAATGAAGGAGTCGCCGGACAGAGACCTCACATGGGTACCCTTACATTGTGGCGTATCTGGAAACGAAGCTGCAGACAGAGCTGCGAACCTCGCAAGAAGAAAAACAAATGGAAACACAATGATCAATTTAACGACCTCTACTGACTGGAGATTGGAATGCAAAAAAATGCTAAATGAAAAATGGCAATTCAAGTGGAACCAATCTACGGACAAATTGCAAGACATTGAAAAAGATATCCAACCATGGACAACCTCTTTCAGAAAGAACAGAACAGAAGAAATAATTTTAACTCGACTTAGAATTGGACATGCAGCCTTTACCCATGGCTACCTAATGAGAGGCCTGGAACCACCATTTTGTAAAACATGCAACACATCACTTACACTGAAACACATAGTAAAATCTTGCAGACTATACTCTGAAACCAGAACAAAACATAATATACCTTCCAACATATCTGACGCACTTTCAAATGACGAAGAGAGGATACAAAAAGTATTTGAATTCATAAAAGACATTAAATTTGTCCACCTAATTTAATTCCATCTAAATGCGCTAATGACCCGCTCGGGTAGATGCAGAATGTAACAATAAAAATTAAAAATAATATTTTTTTATTACATACACGTAACTTTATATTTTATTATAAAATGTTGTTATGAATTAGCTAATAAATTATAAAATATCTGAACAATGAAATTTTCACAATGCAATGTGCAAGACATGGATGTTAAAAAATCGACTGGTATTTACAGCGAATACGTTATGCACGAAACACTTATTATTTAACATAAGATACTTGACATTAATAGTAGTTGATAAGTTAAAGGAATAATGTCAAAAAATAATTTGTTCATGCAATATTTATTTTAAAAACTAAAAAAAAAAAAAAAAGATTAGAGATTCTGTTATTCAAGTAGGTATAACACTATTCAGCCGGACAATGCAACTTTTTGCTTCGGTCGAAGATATCGACATTGCTGGGAGATCTTTCGAGGCAGTCTCTGATGGATTCTTGGAACTAGCGGTAGCAGAAGGAAAAATCTGGTACGGTGAGCGCTTCACACAGCTTTCGTTTACTACCCTATTAGCAGAAATAAGTATATTCAAACAAAGGGAACTGAAATTAAACATTATAGACGGTTTAAAACATTATTTAAAACAATTAATTACCATATGTTTTTCATAGCCGTCTAATGTGTTATACAGTAGAACCACTATTATCCGGGATAATGATTGGTATGGGAGTTCACGGATAATTGAAAACCACGGATAATCGAATTACAACATTTTATGGACTTAATGTGATAGATAAGAAAGTTAATTTGAAAGAAAATCTGGTGCAGTGCACGCATCACACAATTTTCACTTACCATCCTCTTCATTACAGAAATAAGTATTTCCAGACAAAGGGGAATGAAAATATAAATTAGAGACGGTACGAAACATTATTTAAAACAAGTAATTACATTCATAGCCATACATAGCCTTCAAATGTATTATCATTTATTTTGTTTGACGCTTGCCATTTCATTTACCACAGTATATTTCAATTATTTATTTTATTATAATAAATAAATATTGTCACGAAATATTTTTAGCCCGACAAGAGTGCCACTGAAAAAAGAAAGCAGCTTCAAAAGTTGATGTGACATCCCAGGCATATACATATCTTAAACATGCAATTTCACTTTCGTAAGACTTCTCGTTCTCACACACACACACAGACCACATTGTGAAACTTGGTTATTTAGACTCAGGGGACCTCAAAACGTGTATTTCCGTTGAAAACTGCGATTCAGAAATTGTCACGATCGCAATACTTTCGTTTACCGTATATTTCATATATAGGTAAGTAAAAATAAAAATGGGTCTTTATATATATATATATATATATATATATATATATATATATATATATATATAGAGAATAGAATAGAACAGAATAGAATAGAAGAATCAACTTTATTCTGGGACAAAGTCCCTTGAGAATAACAATATTGTACATAAAATTAACGTTACATCTGGCCAAAATGCATATTACAATAAAAAAAAAAACACATAAAAAATAAGTGATAAAAGAAGTATTTACATAACTGTACAGATATAGTAAAGACATAATATGAGCAATAAGGTCCTAATACTGCAAAATAGTTGCTATAAACAATGAGCTATGGAATTATAAATGAGCGTCAAATAACTTTTGTGTCATGTCATTGTATTAATGAAAAAAAAAAATAATAAAAGAGTGGTTAAATATTTACTTTAAATGACTTACATATGTAACTTAGTATGTTCGAAGAATACAATAATAGTATTGTAAACATTATACAAGTTCTATATAGTCTAAATCCTATGATGTTGATTGATTGGAGAAAAGAAAAGATAATATACATATAGACGAGATTATATACACATATAATATACATTATAAATGCCTACCCAGCGTCTGATTGAGTTGTAAGGAGGAATTGGAATAAGAGGGTTTTAAATGTGGATAAGGATGGTGCATGGCGGATTTTAAGTGGGATGGAATTCCAAAATGTGGTGGAGCGGACAATAAAGGAGTGTTGAAATGAGGCCGATTTGTAGAAAGGGGTATAAAGGTCGGAAGGAAGAGATCTTGTGGAGAGGGAGTGGATAGATTAATTGAATTGAAGGAGATTGAATGCGTAGGACGGACGATGATTATTGATTATTTGGTAAAGGAATGTACCTAGGAAATACTGTCTTCTGAAGGAGGGAAAGAGCCACCCTAACTCGGCGTAGTAGTGGGAAACATGAGAACGTCTCGGGGTTCTATTGACAAATCGTACTAAGCCATTCATTATTCTTTTCAGTCTGTCTCCAAGTTCCGATGAGAGGCCACCGTACACTACGCAGCCGTAGTCAATGTGGGTGAAGATGAGGGCGGATACTAGGAGTCTACGTGTGGATATGGGTAGGAGATGGCGGAAGCGATGGAAGAGTTTTAGGATGGAAATTGAACGTCGGGATATGAGGGAAATATGGTGATTTCAGGAGAGGGTTTGATCTATGATAATACCTAAGTTTTTAACTGAAGTGTTGAAGGTGATGGGTTGGTCATTTAGGTACAGGAGAGGAATGTTGGTATTGGATCTGAGAAGGGGTTTGAAACCAATAACAATGGCTTGGGTTTTAGCAGCGTTTAACCTTAATCCATTTTCCCTTGCCTAGGCACAAATCCGATTTAGGTCTTCTTGTATTTTGGCAAACGCATCATGCCATTCAGAGGGAGCAAAGGAGAGGTAAATTTTGGAATCATCGGCATAAAGGTATGGGAACAGTGAAGGATTGATTTATGAAGATCGTTAATCTATTAAATAAAAAGGAGAGGAGATATGCTGGAGCGCTGTGCCACTCCTTAGGACAGAGTTAGATAGGATGATAAAGGTTGGTTGGGAATAGAGACTGCTTGGGCACGTTGAGAGAGGAATGGTTAATGGTATCAAAGGCTTTGGTAAAGTCTAGGAGGATAAGGACAGTTAGTTTTTTGTCATCTATGGCCGACTAAACATCACTAACGATTTTGATTAGGGCGGATTGTGTGGAGTAGCCTGGTCGAAAACCAGACTGGTAAGGGTCAAGTTGATTGGACTGTTCTAGGAAGTTGGAAACTTGGGATTGGAATATTCGTTCTAGAGGTTTTGCGAGGTTAGAAAGGATTGAGATGGGACGGTAATCTTCAGGGGAAGAAGGGTTAGTATTTTTAAGTATAGGACGGACAATGGCTTTTTTCCATGAGGAAGGGAATATTGCGTTCTGAAGGGAGAAATTGTAGATGAAAAGGAGAGCGGGGAGGATTTCAGGTAGGAACAACTTGATTAATTTGACGGGAATACCATCTGGAACAATGGAATTGGAATGAGATTTCATCACGGCGGATATGAGGTCTGTAGGAGAAATATCTGAAAAATAAAAGTTCTCGTCAATAAATGAAGGAGTAAAGAAGGAAGACGTTGATGGAGGAATGGAGGAGGAAGCTGACAGAGGGAGAGTTTACGAAGGAGTTTTCATTTTGTTTTGGAATCAGGAGCTCATGAAAGGGCTTCGTGGAAATAGGTGGATTTGGCTCTTCGGATTTAGGTTTGTGTCAGGTTATGGAGCACCCTAAACGCTTGGTAGTCGTCAGCGAGCCAAGTACGTCTAAAGCGTCTGCGGGCAGCATCACGTCTCTTTTGAAGATCTTTAATTTGCTGACACAACCAGGGCGCCGGGGGACGACGAAAGGTCGAGGTTTTAACGGGAGCATGGGTATCGAGGATATTAAGGAGGCTGGAAGTGAAAATGTTAACCATAGAGTCAATACAGGAACAGGAATATATTCCATTCCAATCAAGCGTTTCTAGATAGGGTAAGATTTTTTCACGAGTGAGGACATCAATATTATGGAAAGTTATGGTTCTAGGTAGGATCGGAGGAGTATGGATATTATATGAAATTTGGATTAGGTCATGAGAGGATAAAAAGGAGACCGGTACTTGTGAGGAGGAAAGGAGGTTCAGAGCGGAGTCGATAATGTAATGGTCCAACCAAGTATCGGACTTGGAGGTGTGATGAGTGGAAGAAAAAGGAACAATGAAAAGATTTTTATTGAAAATAGAGAAAGAGAGAAAAAAAAAGATTTTCGAGGTATGATTTATCGCTGGAATCGGAAAGGAAATTAGTGTTTAGGTCTCCGGAAATGATTATTTTGGTATAAAGAGGAACAAAGTTGAAGAGGGATGATTCAAATGACGGATCAAAGGGAAGAAGAGGAGGTCTATACACTACGACATAAATGATAGGAGATGTATCAAAGGAAATTTCAGCGATTAGGAACTCTACATGTGGGTGATCGGATGGAGGAGAGCAGTGGAGTGTTCGGGTCTTCAGGCATTCGTGAACATACAACGCTACACCTCCGCCAGTCCGGCTCGTCCGGTCGTGGCGGATTAGTGTGTAGTTAGGAAGGGAAACAGATGTGGAAGGGATGTAAGGCTTGAGCCAGGTTTTGGAAATTGCAATGATATGGTAGAAATTATGGGTAAAGTATTCAAGGAATTCATCATAGTGGGCTGGGAGGGATTGGGAGTTGACGTGACAGTTATTAAGGATGCTAGACATGATTAGGCTTGAGGAAAATAAAGTCAGAATTTGATGAACAGACGCTGGACCGGATATGATACATTAGATGAAATACTGTTACAAACTGAAATATAAGAAAAAAAAACATTAAAAAGAAAAAGATAATATATATATTATCGCCGTACAGTCTGCCACACAGAAGGGTAGCCTTGCATCAATGGAGCAAAAAAAATGAGCCTTAAGTCAACGTCGCAAAAACAAATATATGATACATAATTGGTAATTGGTTGACTGTCGTGGATAATGAAGAGAAGAATAGTTGGGGTGGTCAGTCAAAAAGGAAGGCAAAAATAAATGATAATATTTATTTTTACATATGCCGACGTTTCAAGTGTTGCAGGGAGAATGGATTTTCCCTGTAACACTTAAGGAGACAGCACTGATGAAGGCCTGAATTTCAGGTCGAAACGTCGGCATATGTAAAAATAAATATTATCATTTATTTTTGCCTTCCTTTTTGTCTGACCACCCGAACTATTCTTCTCTTCATTCTTCAAATATATGATCACTGAGGAAAATCCCAGACAGGACGAAGAATTGCCATCTGAGAATTTTCAATTGAAAAACTATAGGAATTTATTCATCTACAATCCCTCATAACACAGGATAATGTTGTGGATTCTGAAATTAAGCGAAGAGTCCTATGTACCAATCGTTGTTATTATGGCCTCAGTCCATATTTTAGGAGTCTGTGGTTTATCCAGAAGGACAAAATTCCTTTGTATAAAACAATTATCCGGCCGATACTCCTTTATGGCTCAGAAATATGGACTACCTCTAAAACTGGCTAGCAGAATCTAATTGTAGTTGAGAGGAAGATTCTGCGTTAAAAGCTGTGAAAGTTGACCGGGTACGGAGACGTCGGACAAAACAGGAGCTTAAAGATGTATTTTAGGAACCAAACATGGTTCATTACATGAAGTTCGATAGATTGAGATGGGCTGGGCACATCGTTTGAATAGCTGAGAATGGTATTCCAAAGAAAATTATTACAGAAGTAATACACGGAACTTCTTTCCGGGTTCCTGACACACAATATATAAAATTCACTACTGAAATCTTATCTCGTATTTTATAATAAATCTAACAAAAAAATACATTAAAAAATCACACTATTATTATATAATATAATATATATAACGTTATTTACATAGAAAGTAAAAAATCAAACCTAATAGGGCCGGGTTCCCTTCGAACGTTGGGCCCCAGGGCTGTATCTCCGGTTGCTCTCCCCCTCTTGTCGGCCTGTTGATCATTACTGTTGTTATATTCTCCGGAGATCAAGCAAATAAATAACCCCAATGAAAGACGCAGAAGATGAAATTACCTGAAAGGTAATTTGTAGAACTTCCCTCTTTGACCCGTCACATGCATCCGAGTGAAATACAAAAGAGATGTCAGCTTAAATTTAACATAAAAAAATTGATACCTACCATTTTGTGCACCTGATGAGAGAATTAAAATAACTGCACCGTAACAATTATAAGGAACTAAAAATGAGTAGGGCCATTAATAAATATAATCCAACACCCATGAGAGTTCCAGAACATAAAAAATGTACTACTAATTCATAAATAGTAACTAAGGAATTATATTAGTCTAGTAGCATCATTCATGTGCTGAAAAAATATAAACTTGATTCATCTTATAGGCCAAAAAAAATGTTTCCACAAGAAGAAAATTACTTAAAATCTCTAAATAAATAAAAAACATGAATAGTTCGACATACATCAATAATAAAGTAATTGTAATCTAAATAAAAGCTAAAAATAAAAATAAAGAACCGGTTTTAAATTAGCCGGTTTACAACAAAATTCATTGCTTATAAATATAAAAAAAAAATGGAATTTACTTTTTCTGAACTACCTTTTTTTTTAATAAACATTTGAGAGAATAAAACTATAAGTGAGACGAGAATTTAAAACATAGCGAATAAATTTTGTTGTTCTCTTACTTAATCTTCCTTAGGTTTAGAAACAGATTCTGTTACGGCCAGAAAAAATATAAAATAAAGCTCTTGGAAAAGATTCTCAAAAACACTAATTGATAATAAACAAGATATTGATACGTTCTATATGAGGAAATGGCTATCAATATATGAAGAAATTGGATTTTAAGTTGTTTTTTTAATTTTAAGAGCTTAATATCAAATAACATAACATAAAGTTGTTCTAAGAAATTCGACAAGACCGCATACATAGGTTTACAAAAGGAGGGAAATGTATTGTTTTTTAAAATAATTACGAAAAAGCAAATAATGCAATAAAGTTCGTTCTTTCTTGTTTACTGACGTAAAACATCTGTTCAGCAACGCCATTTTTTCTGTTTAGTTTATTTTCTCATATATATTTTATTATTTACACACATATTGATGCGTGGCCCAAACACGCCCGTAAACACACCCCCATACATAAAAGTTCCAATGATTTTAACATTAAGATGGTTCTTCGGACTTATTCTTCTTCGGTCTGAATATGCTACACTATACACAAAAAGGGTAACACCTTGCTTTACGAATATCATGGAATATCCCTCTTATCGCGTGTTTATAAAGTTTTCTCTGTAACCCTCTTTAATAAAAAGATTTCTTATGCCGAAAAAGAGATAGAAAAGTATCAGGGTGACTTACGCAGGGTTCGATCAACTATCGATCAGATATTTATTCTTCGGACCCTTCTAGAAAAAAACGAAAGAAGACGGAAGAAGACTACTTACCACATATTTCTTTATTTTAAACAAGCTTATGATTTCCGTAAATCGATCAGAATTCCTTGAAAGCTAGTGAGACTTACAAGTATAACGATGGAAAGTAATAATTAGTTCGCAAGGATTATTGGAAAGATCTCGCAGAGTTCTCTACAGACATGAGCATACGACAGGGAGTTGGACTGGCTTGTCTGATTTTTAATCTGGGAATTCGAGAAGACCAAAGATACTGAGATCCAGCAACCGTACTTGGAACACAACGTCTAATTGAAGTCTTAACAGAAACTGGACGATTCAAGCATGAGATTAGGGTGTCAGGGGTAGGGCACAGTGGTTGAAAGGCAAAATTATTTTATTATTTAAAAAAATATTTTTAATTTAATTATACAGAAAAGTATTTTTTAAGTTATTAGAAAAGTAATTTTCTTTTCGTCAATGATGAGTAGATTAGTTACCTAAGATATTTCACTAATTAAATCGGTAAAATATTGATTTTTAACGTCGAACGAGCCTTAAAACTCCGACCATGAATAATGTTTGAATTACAACGAAAATAGTTCGAAATTATTATTATTATTGTCATTCACATTTTTGTATGTTTGTCGCGATTTTCCTTTATATTCATAAACAGGTATTCCAAACAGAACAAACAAAATTACTTATTCGTATTTTCAAGTCCACAATACTATTTAGAAAAACTATTACCATCTACTCAATAAAATACCACGGTCAACCACCAATTATTCAATATGTCACAAAAAACACGGGGCCAATAACGACAAGTTACAAACTGAGCACCTCTTCGCCGTAGTATCCGACACGGTGTTAACAGATCCACACCTCAAGCTTCACCTCAACTTCACGATTGCTCCTCTTCTTTACAGATCTCTTCACGTCATTTGCCTACTCCGTCTTCATCCTCCCCATCTTCTGGTATTCCTAATACGAGAACTCACATGTTCTACAGAATCCATTTGTCCTGGTATCTTTAATTTTCTCAAATCAACATTTCATTTACACTAATCTAAATTTAATATTCTTTTCAACCTCCTCAAACAGCTCACAGTGAAAACAGAACAACGGATTTATGTAGATCTAACGAAGTGTTACCTTTATTAGTTCGCTTGGCCACCCCGCCCCTAAAAATTAATCATTTACCAGAACCGGAACAAGATAGGAAAACAAAACAAAAACGGTTTTCATGAAGAAAAATTACTAAAAATACTAAGCCGTTTTAGTTATTATAATTAAACTTATCTTCACAAGAAGCGGACACTCATGGGTAGTGTTGCCCAAAATTGGTCTTGGTCTTGGTCTAGCAGTTTTGCAAGACCAAGACCACAGAATTTTTTCAAGACCAAGACCACAAAATTTTGCAAGACCAAGACCAGACCCTGCTAGTCTTGCAGGTCTTGCAGTTAGGTAAAACAGACTATTTTCAGATATAGTATGGTGCTTGAACAGTTTAATCATCTAATCTAAACAGCGTTGTTTTTTCTTGTGGAATTGTATATTTGAGTTTAGCTTTCCAAATAATAATAAAAACTTAATCTTTTTTTTTGTTCTCCCCCTACCTCGCATTTTAGGTTATACTGGGGTTATCGTGGCCATGGATGAGATGAGGGCGGGGGATTAATGATAGAGTTAAAAGACCCCCGGGCAGCGGGATGCAAATAATTATTTTATTGTCTCCAACTTCGGTTATCAGGTTGCCGGGCAACGCGAAGTGCTGGGCACAATCGTTAGTCAGATCGGACACCCCGCCCCTAAAAATTAATCATTTGTCAGGACCGGTGCAAGATAAGAAAACAAAACATGAGTAAAAATTAAGACTAAATGCTAAGTAATACTAGCCCATTTTAGTTAATACAATGAAACTTCTCAAAAGAAGCGGACACTCACAGGGAATAAAAGATTGAACGCTATAGAGAGATGTCCGTTTTAGAAAAATTGGAAGAAAAACAAGTTAAAAAAATATCAATTAAAAAACTTAAATTGTATTTTAAAATTTATATCATGAAAATAAAATCGTTTATTCTATTAAAAACATTTTTTGTTTTTTATTTAGAATTAAAAAATATTTATCCTCAATGCTCCTTACTTTGTTACAAATAAAATTATTCATAATGACCTTAATGTTCCTTATGTATCAGATTTGGCCCAATCCAGATATCTATCCTTACATAATAAACTTCATAACCATCCCAACACTCTTGTCTCTAACCTTGCTTCCTATTCGATTCCTGATAACCCTCCGAGGCGTCTGAAAAGAAGATGGCCACGTGATCTTCTAATATAGACATATTATTAGAGTGCTTCCAATGGGTAGTTTCTCAACATCTGTTCCATGTCTTTATACCAATGTACAAATTTACCAGATGTATTTTTTGTATACAGTTGTAAATATCTATAAATAAATAATAATCAAAAAAATATTTTTATGAGAAATTTAATAATATATATTGTATAATAAAATTGCACATAAGAAACGTAAACTTTTTTTTATATAGAAAAAAAAATAATAGTAATTTGTAATTTTTGTTTGGACAAGCGTAACTATTTTGTTTTCCAAATTGTTATGAATAGATAAAATCGTTACAGTTATTCCACTTCCTCCTTCAAAATGAAATTGTTTCTCAGCCAACTAATTTGTGAGAAAATTTCTTTAATATGCACTCAGAGATCACGAAAATGTATTATCAGCTCGGAGGTCCACCGCGAGTATAATTGTTCGAAATGATTGTACGATCGCTGGAGGATTAAGATCCAAGTCTGGTGAAATCATTCATGTACAACGGCATAACTCGAAAGAAATTATTTATTTGCATTGACATTTCTGTGTTCACAGTATTCGTTATTTCTTTAAAATTTCTAACCACCAAGTTTTAATTGAGTGGCTAAATTGCAAATACTGAACTTTCTGTTACACTCATTAATTACACACCTTTTTCTTTGAAATTTAACCGGAACCATGTTGACATCTTATAATCAAATGTGTGTAAATGACAACAAAGAGTTAAGACTAAATTCTATTTCAAAATCTGATTCCTTGGCGGAACTAAGCGACAGTAAAGTGGATTAATGTTCTCAGAATATGAGTTTCACAAGTTCCGTATAGTCATCCCTAACTGGATATTTTGGCTATAATTCTATAAATCCGGTATTTTTAATCAGATTTCCTTCTTCTTTCGTTTTATAGAAAAACTATTATGTGAGCAATAAATATATTATCAGAAATAATACACTGGCAGGCAAAAAATTCCACCCACTTGATTTTTTCATGTTTTCATCTAAAAATATTTCTGCCACTTGTAAAAAAATTGTATTTTTATATAATACATGGTATTTGTAGATAATACTTAGTATTTATGGAATTTTAAAATCTTTTTTACCTTTAATAATCAAAATATGATTAGGTAAGAAAGATTAGAGAAGAAAAAATTGAAAAACGAACCATTATTATTCTAAAATAAATTAATTACATCATCGTTTAGTAGCGCATGTTTCCTCCTCTTGCCTTCACTACTACTTGAAGGCGACTCGGCATACTTTCCTCCAGTCGGGAAATGTCCCTTTGCTGGAGGATAGCCCATTCCTCCCGAAGAGCCCTTTCAAGGTCCTGCAGGTCCTAAAACCTCAATATTGTTCTGTTGAAGGAACGTCTGCACTATGCGGGCGACATGTGAGTACATTATCGTGCATTAGAATAGAACGATCGCCGATTTCGTTGAGGATAGGCAACACATGAGGTTCCAAAATCTCATCTACACAGCGAATGGCCGTCAAAGACCCTCCACGAACAACAACCAATTCTGTGCGGCGCTCCATTGAAATCCCAGCCCACTCCATTAAGGAACCACGTTGGAAAGGTTGGCTCTGTGAAAAATTACAGGCTGCATATCTTTCGTTTCTTCTTCTCCACACCCTTTCACGCCCGCCTGGAGATCGAAGAGCGAATCTTGACTCATCTGTAAAAAGTACTGCACTCCATTCGTCCATAGTCCAATGGCTGTGTTCTCGAGCAAAAGCCAGCCGTGTTACTCTGTGAGTTCTGGTCAACTCTGGTCCTCTTACTGGACGAAAAGCCATTAATCCATACTCATTTAATCTTCTCCGAGCGGTACGTTCAGAAATTTGCACACCTCGAACTTCTTCGAGCTGATGAATCGCTTGAACAACGGTAAGGTGCCGATTTGTAAAATTCTCAAAGTCAAAAACCGGTCATCCCGTGGTTCTGTTACTTTAAGTCGTCCGGAACCGGGCCTTCTATTGTAAGAACCAGTTTCCCGAAAACGCCTGACGGCGTCTCGTAAAGTTTCATATGGAACTCCGATGGCATTAGCTGCATATCTAATAGAATGTCCATCATCAATAAGTGCCACACCATGCTTAGTGCCTCAGCACTAAGAGGCATTTTTAAAACTTAATATTGAAAAAATTAAAAGCCGGAGACTAATAAATGTGCTGCAAGAAACGGCACTGAACTAATGATACTAAATAAACATTTTGATTGACATAGAAAGTAAACATTGGAATCTAGAATCATTTCATTGAATTAAGGATGAAGGGTCCTCTATATTAACATACCTAATTGAGAACAAACAAAAAGATTACCTATTTATTCATTAAAAATAATAGAGCAACCCAAAGCAGAAATATTTTTAGATGAAAACATGAAAAAATCAAGTGGGTGGAATTTTTTGCCTGTCAGTGTATATGAAAATACAAAAATAATAATAATTTCTTTTTTTTTTTTTTGATACTTGTACATGAAACAGGATTCAGAACTTCGACATAAAATTCAGTATGAAATTATTTTATCTTAGCTTATTTTTTAAACGTTTTTTTTTACTCATACCGGTCAATTCTCTTCCATGAATTATTATTTATTTTCCTTATAATTCTTCATTCTTATAATTGATAATTTTTTTACTGTACATCCTACCGATTTTTTATCTTTCCTTTTGTATTTTATTTGATATATAACTTATGACACAGTACTACATTAACGTTCATTGTTATTCTGGTCATAATAGTGATTATACCGTTTAATAATTATATATTATTATAATTTAATTATATAATTAATGATTTAAGTTTATCTTCGAGTAACAGGAATTGAGAAACGTCGACAAATATTAATTGCAATGGATCTCAAGTCAACGGTGTCAACTATTGTTTGTTAATTATTGATGTACACATCTCAATGAAGGTTTTCAAAGAATGGATGGAATCTAAAAATTTGCAATGGAAGGAATGAACAGAATTGCCATGGAACTTCCAAAATTACAGAAACTGTGAAATGGTTCCCGATGAGTAAAATAAATGTAGTTTTTTTCGTATTTCTATCCTCTAAAAATCGGAAAAGCATTTTAGTGGACATTAACAAATATTTTATAATAATTCTGTGAAAACTGAAATTATAGGTTTGCCAAATTCATTGTACATTGTACAATTTAAATTATTGCTACATTGTACATATGTTTCAATACTTTAATTAAATTCAACAACGGTATAATTCAGCCACAACAAAATCTGGCCATGGATAGCTCGGACCTGATTGAGTAATGGTAGTTTTAGTTCAGAGAAGAACATAAAAAGTGTCATATCCGTTTGGTACCACTGTGTGCAGTCCATTACGGAGAAATGTTTCAATCGAAATCTAAATAGAAAAATAAAGAACGTGAAGGACGCGCGCCACTTGTTCATAATCTCTAAGTGCCCAAAATAATAACCCCTAATTACCTACACTACTAATAAAAGCTTTTATGTGCAAATCTAACATATGTGCTAAAAACATTAATCAATTAATTGTATAAACATATATATTTATGCTTTATGAAGTTTAAAATTAGCATTATACTGCTCTAAAGTTTTTAGTGAAACTTTCTTCTAATTTTCTACTTAGAGACTTTTAAATGTTCGTATTTTTAGTGAATTCTCGAAACAATTCACGAAAAAAAGTTATAAAGAAAAGAATATTGTTTTGGGGAGCTAACTCACCACGTATACACCTATCGGTTTTAAACGTTTCTGAGTCTGTTTTGAAGCCTATTATTTGAAAGGTCATTAAATTTCTGACAAAATTGTCAAAAATCAATTGAATCGGACCAGTTTTAGCAAAGTTACAGTATATTGTTTTTTATAAGCTGATTTTAATGGTGGTTCACGTGCCCGTTTACATTGCTTGGTTCATCCAAAAAATCGTACTCAAATGATTTCAGTGATTGGTTTTTAGGAAACTGGATCTAATTCCATTGTTTGTTTTTTTACATGTGACACATTTAAAGTTCTATTTTTTAAATAGGTAGGTCCACTTATATGACATACTCGATTTCTCATTAAAATCATTGTTAACAATATATAAATTGTCTTTACTCTACAACTCTTCCATTCTATATAATCGGAAGGATGGAGGAGGGTTATCACTATCTTTCTTAATTCTTAATTTTATTGATTTAGTTGGGCTATACAATGTTTACGTTGATAAAACATCTAAAAGTACTTATTTTTTTAGCGTCTTTCTGAGATTTAAAGTAACATAATTAGTAAATAGTAATAAGCTAATAGGTAACTGCAAGACTCTTGCGCAAGACCAAGACCAACTCGGTCTCGTCTTGGACTTGCCTTTGGCCAACACTAGTATTCAAGTAAATTTGGTTGAACTTTGCAATGTCTAGTTCAAAAGATAGGCTTCAATGTATCTATTCTTTTTTGTTGATCTAAGACATAAATTAACTTGTTTAATAAATAGCAATAATAGGTAATTGCAAGACTTGCGAGTCTCTTGCTGCAAGACCAAGACCAAGACCAACGCTGAGTGTGCAAGACCAAGACCAGGTGCGAACACTGAAAGACCAAGACCAGCCAAGTCTTGCATTTGGGCAACACTAAAGCGGCTGCGTTTCGGAACCATAAAAAACAGAAAGAAGGAAAATGGTTTTCTGAATTCTAATTTTTAAGTTTCGGGACAAAAGGCGCGAAATAA
Source organism: Nezara viridula (assembly GCA_928085145.1). Classification (NCBI taxonomy): domain Eukaryota; kingdom Metazoa; phylum Arthropoda; class Insecta; order Hemiptera; family Pentatomidae; genus Nezara; species Nezara viridula. The sequence continues at coordinate 172,342,821 of OV725078.1, read as the reverse complement.
TTAGTTTTGCAACATATTTCATAGTTACCGCATATTTTCAATTATATTAGTTTTTATTATTTTATTTTTAAGATACTTTTTTTTTTTTTTTTTGAGCAATTCAGTCGTTTTTTTTAAAGGCTCGGAAGTGGGCAATAATGTATTTGCCAGGATTTATTTTGTTTTTAATTTAACGGTTTTTCTTTTTTCGTACATGTTTAAACTATCTTCATCGGATCATAGTTTGTTCTTTTTATTTTTCCTTTTCCCAAAGCACGAGTAAACTACCTCTTAAATATTATCTCTGATAGCTGTCCATAACTTGTTTATCATTACGATCCTCATCAGAAGGTTCTAAAGTTTCAAACATATTCTTAACTTCTAACTTGAATTGATTTCTAATTGATGGATGTTATAATTTTTTTAATTAATTAGGACAAAAGGCTGTGGATCAGCTGATGCGAAGGTTGTGTTCTCAACTCGTCTCTCTGTTTTTGCCTATTTTCAGCGGAATCTCTCTGATTATTCACTTAATACAGTTCAAGTGTACATCAGAACAGTTGATATTTACTGTTTGATATCTTTTGTTGTTGTTTTTTTTCTCTCATTATATGCGGTATTATTACCAAGTGATGTCCAGTAAGGTGCCCATTAAGTGGACTCGGTCAGACGGCGTTAGTACACCTCGTGGTTCAACTGCCAAACAAAGAACTCGTCGCTGCATAAGAGAAACACCTCCAGTGACCAAAGTGAACACATCAGAACCAGAACCTCAGCCCCAACCAGGTACGTCTTTTCAAGAAATGATCGAAGAATCGCCTTTCTTTACTCCATACCCGTTCCAAGTGCTTCATAATGACAGGGAAGTAATGGAGTCAGCAGCAATACCCAGGGAACCTAGGCCTCCTCCGATATTTGTAAAAAATATCAAAAACTTCCAGCTATTGTGTACACAACTAAACGAAATCTGCTCCGGCAGTTATTCTGGCCTCAACAGGACCAACAATACAAAAATAACACCTGAAACTGTAGCAACCTACCGAAAAATTGTGAAGCACCTGTCATAAATTAATGCAAATTTCCATACGTACCAGCTGAAACAGGAGAGATCGCTACTAGTGGTGATAAGAAATTTGCACTCCTCACCTCAACTGAAGTGATAAAAGAAGAACTAGCGGCGCTTAGTTTCAAAGTACGTCAGATAACCAACGTTCTGAAGGAGAATAAGGAGCAGCCTGGACTAAAAAATAAATTTCTACTACCTTTATTTTTCGTGGATCTAGAGCCTTCACCTAGTATTGAAAAAATATACGAAATCAAGAGATTGTAGTACACTACCGTTAAGATAGAGAAGCCATGCCCCAAGAAGGAAATCTTGCAGTGCCGCAATTGCCAGGCGTATGGCCACACGAAGACTTACTGGTACTGGTACAGGTGGGGGGACTTAGTCCGGCAAGTGGGCCTATTGGTCCTTTATGCCAACCCCAAAGTTTGATACTACCAGTGGTTGTCTATTGTACCTCTATTCTGTCTCAAACCTTTTTGTTCTTCTAATGAAGTTCAAAAGGTTGGACCATTTAATGGAGGCAGTTTTGCATTCTGTCTGCTCCCAGAGTCTGTATCTGAGTGACGCAAATCGGTCACATTCCGTTAATACGAAGACTTATTGTCACCACCTGCCGCGTTGCGTAAAATGCGGTGAACAGCACAAATCTGTGGAGTGCACCAAACCGATACAAGATTCTGCAGTGTGTGCACTATGCCTGGAGGGACACCCGGCCAGCTACAAAGGCTGCCAAACCTATAAGAGCCTCAAATCCAGTTACCAGAAGAACTATATTCAAGATGAGACAACCAGACCAAGAAGAGAACCTTCTAGAATTGTTAATAATAATTTATCATACTCCGAACTATTTGGAGCTAAGAGCCCAAATAATGAACACGTGAACACACGTGAAGCCATGCGCAGCAACTACCTCAGCCCCAATCTCAATATTCTGTTCATCCTAACACACATAACCATCAACAACCTCAAATTCCTCCTCCTTCAAATACAACAGATCTCACCAGTTTGTTAGCATCTTTCCTCACCGATTTCAAATCCCTAGTTACTCCACTCATATCACTCAAATCCTTAATGACTCACATCCCAAAACCCTTATCTATTCTCCTTTGGAATGCGAATGGTGTTAGAAATCACGTTGACGAACTAACAGCTTTACTACAACACAAGAACATTGACGTAGCCCTGATTACAGAAACTCGACTGACGATAAAACAGCATTTAAAAATTCAACAGTACATAACATACCGTACTGACCATCCTAACGGTAGAGCACATGCCAGTACTGCTGTCATCGTACACCAATCCCGATCCCATCACCCACTCCCATTACCTATTCAAGATTTCCTACAATCCACCGCCATTGTAATCAAAACCTTCTCCTTTCCCGTCACCCTAGGATCAGCATATTGCCCTCCTAATGAAGTATGCATGGGTTTTTTCGTTAGTTTTATTTTTTTTAATTTTTAGGTTATTTTATTTTATTTATTGTATATACTTTTTGATTATTATTTATTGTTATTTTTCTTCTATTTATTTTATATTTTTTGTAGATATCGTGTTAATGTTATCCAACCTCACTATAAGTAATGTACAAGAGACAGATTGTTGTAATGCTCAATAAAGATAAAAAAAAAAAAAATCGGAACTAAGACTGTCTTCTTTCCTCTTTTTTATATTAAATTTTTGTCCAAGTTCTGCAATTACTAATTCATGATGTGACCCCTATTTTGTCCCAAAATAAGATCTTCTATTAATTACACTATTTTGCCACCTATGTCGCAGATCATACATACACTCTCCGTTTATAAATGAATGCATATTTGTATATGTAATGTAAATTTAAAATCAAATAATTAAAATAAATAATTCTTTTTTACATTAATATAATAAACTAAACAAATAAAAATTAAATATTTAAAGAATATATTTGCTATCGTGAAAAAAAAATAAATATCGAAATGAAGGTTACTTGAAAAATATCCAATGTATAGAAAAATTGTAATTTTTGTATATTGAACTTGTCAGTACACTTGTCAATATACTTGTCAATTATTGTATATTGAAGGCAATATTTTAGGATTCTACATGCGCTTAATAAATTCCAAATCTCCATCTGACTGTTTATGATCTCTTCTAAAACATTCAAAATTTTTATTACCCTATTCACGGCTTTTTAAAATTGTGGATACAGTATTTGGCGTAAATTTTGTTACAGGTTTATTTTTCATCCCGCTTTTTACATGTGTTATCAAGTCGTATTTTTCTGTCACACTTAATGACTTTCGTTTAGGTGCATAAAATAAATAAAAAAGACATAGTTACACTGAACATAAAATTATCATATCCTTATATATAGTGAAATAGATTAAATAGATTAAGAGAATCTAACTCCTGTAGGTATCGTAATACTCCTTTTACGATTATTATATTATATTATAATAATATAATGATATGTACTAGTGTACTAGATCTTCCTCTCATTTCCATTATATTGTGAATGATTTTTTTTTTCATATTTAATTATTATCATTTTTATCTACATAAACTAAGAGCACTTTATTATGCCTAACACATTTTTTTTATTGGTGAATTTTTTTGTTAGATTCAAAAATATTTTTTAATATAGAATATGTTTCCCGCGTAATATTCAAGGTTTTAAAAATAAAATAAAGAAAAAAAATTTCGATAGTTATAATGAGAAAAGAGTTCATTCACGCCATATTTATAGAAAAGATAAATAAATTAAATAACATAAAAGCAATATAGTAACTAAATAGTAATTTTGAATTTATATAGAGATTCGGCGGTATATCAAAGCAACTGAAGAGATTCAACAATTATATTCATACAAATGTACATCTAAGGAAACATATCCTGTAGAATTTCAGCTCTTAAACAAAAAAAATTTTGTTTAATTTATTCCTGTTTAATTTCAAAAGGGTGAAACAATAATAATATAATATATAATAATATATCACATTTCCAGTCACCTACTTAAACTGATTCCGGTTCAAATAGACTAAACAATTTATTTTTTTAGGAATGGAATGGAAATAATAATAATAATAAAAAAATCTTAAGTATCTAAAAACAATGTATAACTGCAGGTGGTTGGACTTATCCTCCACCTTCAGCTTTGAATCCGCAAAAGCGAGAATAATAAAGATATAATAATAATAATCCACTTATAAGCAATGAATAGAAATGTGAAAATATAAAATGTTAGTTCAATTTCTGTTGACTTAAGTTATAGATAGATGTATTCAAAATAAAAGCTTGGTATGATGTTATCATTGTCAAAATAAATCAACTAATAAATGAGTCAACTGTAACACAAAATTTAAAAAATGTCGACATAAATCTATTAAGAAACTTATGATATATAAATAACTTGATATGAAATTATAATTAACATTTTGCTTTGCTCACCTAGAACGTTAATAACAAAAATCGTAAATCATTAAAAAAAATGTAAATAAATAAATAAAAAAAAGGACGCATAGACATCAACATGTTTATACATTCAATGCTTGTTATTTCATTGGAAAGCATGGTGAGTTTACTTCATTTTTGTAAATATTACAATTGATAGACTATTCTTTCAAATTGGTTAGGTTATCACATTGGAAGAATTGAAGTTTATGAACATGGTGATTGGGCGTAAAAAGATGGGAACGAAGGAGCCAATGCTCGAAAACAATTATAACAAGCATTATGTAATAAAAAGAGAAATAAACAAAAAATTGCAAGTTGGACTAAAACAAATGATTAAGTAGGGCATTCAGTTTCAGGCATTGATTAAGAACAGATTTTTTAAACAGCACTTATCATATGACAACAAATGAATACATTTAAATTTAGAAATTGTATCGATCATACTTACCACGATCTCCACAATGCAGATTACCTACGTATACACTAGCTATTTGTATAATTCCATCCTACAATTACCACCGAACCCTGGTACTGACGGATATAGATTTTAGTACCATTCTTAAACATTAATAAAAAAATAAGAACAAGAACAGAAACATCAAATAAATTATTCTCCAAATACAGAAAAATGTTGAAATTTGGTTGAAAAAAAAAATGGAATGAATTTGTTATCAATGATCAGCCAGAAAAAAGAATTATGATAAAGTTCACGCAACTAAAGCTATCACTGTAATCAAATGTGTTATAATACAATAAAGCGAGAGCAGCAATTACTTACGGTAAGTAATTTACATATTTTTTCAATATTGTGTAATTTATAATTTACAGTCAGCATATTTATTTTATTTACATATATACGAACAGTACCTGTATCCTGCTGTATGGTAGATGGTGGATTGTAATAAGGCTCTTGGTGACGATCAGTATAGTAAAGCCCACTCATTGTGACCGCTGGTTCAGTACTGGCCTAGCCCCGCCCACTAAGATGAAACCACGCCCATTCCCCTCCACCACCTCTTGTCCACTTCTATTGGTCCCTTAGTTTTTCTACGTTTTTTTAGTGTCCTCGTCAAATACTTGTACTCATTTGTTAACCACTAAACACAGGCGGATCTACGGGGGGAGGTAGCCTTCGTGCTGAAGCCCCTCCCCCCCCCCAAAATGGTAAAATATAACCATGTTTTACAGAAAAAATTTTAAAAACTATCTCTTAAAGTATTCTTGTTAGTGTAATTACATTTAATATGATTTCAAGAACCACTTAAACACCATTTCACATATTTAGTTAATTTCTTTTTTTTTCTAATTAATTATTGTTATACGTATATGAAAAAAAATCTTTAGGGCTGAAGTGCCCCCCCCAAAATTAAATCCTGGATCCGCTAGTGCCACTAAATGCTTTTAAATGAAACTTTATTTACTGTGAGTTGTAAGAGGGAGAGGGAGAGAGAGATTTTTTTTCTGCAAATTCTCAGAAACGATTTATAAAGTTCGAGGAGAGGGGGGAAGGATGGTGATGGCCCTCCTCCCAATGAAAATAGAGAGGGGGCGAGAATATTGTTTCGCTCCCCCCCCCCAATATTTGGAAGTACAATAATCAAATCAATCAAATAACAATTAATCTATATGAATGAATAAAAGGCGTGAACTAGAATCAGTAAGAGAATAGGAAAAGTCGACTAGATGACTAACTTTAAATAAATATAAAAATATGTAATATATTCATTAATATACCCATATAAATAAAATAAAACAACTAATATATAAACATGCATAAATAAATTTATTTTTATTTATCCCATGTATAGAACCAAAGCAGCATTATCAAGAACCTTCCAGGAATTCGAAGAGGCACCGATTAAATGACCTTAAGATTTAATGAAAATAAGTTAATAGTTTCTCAAACCAATTATTATCTGGTCTTTTCTTAGTCCTGCTGAAGGCCTGAAATTCGTGCCGAAACTTCGGCAAAAATAAAAATAAATATAAAATATTTATTTTTACTTTTTATTTTTTGTATTTTTTACTGACCGCCCCAACCAAATTCTCTTCACTACAGGCAATCATAAATCCATTATTATGAAACATATAATGATTGGGAATGATGACCTGTGTTTTTTTTTTCATATAAAATTGAATCATCAGTTACACCTTTGTCACTTACATTTTTTACTCAGTTTGTCTTTGACAAGATTATAATAGCATTTTGATAAATTTTATAATAAAAGAGGGGCGTGGTATTTTTTATTTAACGAATTTCAAAAGTTAAATTACAACAAAGAGAAAAAATAAATGAAAAATGTTTTAGCACGGTGTATATATGAAAAGTTCAAGAAAGGAAAATAAATTAAATATGGAAGTAACTTTAAGAGATCACAGCCACAATGGTCTGTAAACCAGTTAAAGTACCTGGTATAAAATTTTCTATTAGACGCATCCAATCCTTTCAGTCCAAAGTCCTTCGAACAGAAGTCGATGCTGCTTTCTATGTAATAAAAAAAACATTGTCTTGGATCTTATCCCCAAAAATATTTCAAATTTCACATGAACACAGGCGAATCTATGGGGGTTATCGGGCTGATGCCTCCCACCCCCTCAAAAAAATGGTAAAATATAACCACGACTTATGAAAAATATTTACTCTACCCGTCTATGTCGTTTCAATCCTCCCCGAGGATTGAAACGACATTGGTTTCGCGATCTCTAGTAATATGTAAATATTGAAGTCCCAGCAATGGGCCGATTTTCCGCTCAAGACGTGTGTATCTGGCTATAGCGCTCTCACTTAATCTGCGCTAGATTTTAGTACTATGTAGAGAAATCCTAGAGTCCTGGTTTTCCCTCCACCTGTGGACAAGCCAGGTTCCGATTTCCCTTGCATGATAGTAGATAGTATATATAGGTAGGTCTGTGTTATTTTACTTATCTTTAAGTTTAGTTTAGTTTTATTTATTATTTATAAACTTTTATTATTATTTAGTTATTGTTTTGCTATTATTTTATTTTATTTATTTATATTTTCCGTAAATATGACAGGAATGAACTTTTCCCTGACTATAACCATTGCCCATATGGTGACAGAAAATTACATAACTCAATAAAATAGTTTTAAATAATTGTTTTTGAGTTCTACCAATGAGTAGTTTCTCTTCATGTTGTACATGTCATGTTACCAATGTCACATTTACTTGTTGTATTTTCCATGTAATACAGTTGTAAATTTCATTAAAATAAAAAAAAATATTTGTTCGCTTAAAATTAAATTTAATTAATTTAAATGTTTGAATAATTTAGTAAACATATTTAGTTTATGTTGTTTAATTAATTTAAATGTTAAGATTTTATAAACACTGATGTGTATAAAATTATAATATAGAATAATAAAAAGCAGTCTATTTCTGATTTTAAGTGACTGTGATGGGCGTGGCCAGGTGGTGGGGAGTTGAGGAACGCCCCTAGCCCGCCCTAATACAATTTTGTTTTTTTAATAATTAATATCATTTAGTTTCCTGTCAAAACAATTGAATGCCGATATTTTCATGATATGCATCTCAAAATTATAGTATTTTTGATCATTATTTTTTTTTTTTTATATTCGGTTCCAAGAGGATGTATTTATATCGAGTCTCTCTAACTTTATGTCGCACAGAATTATTTTTTAAAATTAAATTAAGCGGACGCAAGAAGACTTGATAAGTACCTATTTGCGCCCTTATTGTAAGAATCTAGACTTTCTAAAAACCATGTCTTACTAATTATTACAAAATATTTCCCAATTTTTATCATTACACACACCGAAGTTAAATAATATTACTTTTGTACACTAGCGGATCCAGGATTTAATTTTTTTTTGGGGAGGGGGGCTCTTCAGCCGAAAGCTTTTTTTTCATAAAAATAACGATAATTACTTTGGAAAAAAAGAAAGAAACTAACTAACTATATGAAATGGTGTTTAAGTGATTCCTAAAGTCCTTTTAAATGTAATTACACGAACAATAATACTTTAAGAGATATTTCTTTATATTTTTTTCCCAGAAAACATGGTTATATTTTACCATTTTGGGGAGGGGCTTCAGCCCCAAAGCCTCCTCCCCCCGTAGATCCGCCCGTGCTTTTGTATATTATTACTATTATATGTTAAGCATGTTGTCTCCTTCACTGAATTATATAAAGAACGTTTTTGGTGATTTTAAATTCAAAAGTATTGATACGTCCTCCTTGGTTACGTCCGATGTTTCTTTAGGAGCTGTGAAAAAAATAATGAAAACACTGAAACTGCTTAGTTTTATATCTCTAGTATGGTAAGAAAATTATATCTAGATGGTCGGCCACCAAAACATATGTTTTTCGGCGTTAGTGATTTAAGTTAAAATACAAACTTTAAAAGAATAATTGCCTTTTACATAAAACTAGTATTGCGTTTTTTTTTTTTTTGTTTTTTTTGTAAGAATCGCAAAACTGTCAATAATTCAGGAAACCTTTGACCGATTTAAAATAAATTTGGAGGGTAGATAACGAAGGTTCTTCGTATTTTATAAAAAACGTTTTCCGTTTAAAATATGTTATATCCAAATATCCAAATAAAGTTGGTTTATTGGTATACTAAAATCCATTATTTTAATACGTTTTGTAACACTATTTTTTATTTCAGAATATCGGCTGACGTACGGTGGGACGAGTAAAGGAAAATTCGCGACACGTCCAATGGACCAAAACCTGAATTTTTATTTTCTTATATTTAACTTTAAATCCTCTAGTTACGTTGAGAAACTATTCAAGGAATTAGAATCGTACAAAACCAATAAATATTATTTTATTTTGATCAACAAATCACATTAGCAGTATTGTAAACAAGGCAAAGTCTTCAAAATCTGTTTCATACAACAATCAGTTTAAACCTCTCTCGTTGAAGATAGAACAGTGTTTTTATTAAGTGATCCGAAGGAAATAACGTCAAAAATATTCCTTTTTTATCTGATATGATTTAATATGAGTAAGCACACTCTTACTATTTATCCTGTATTATTCTTCATTTATCTTTGACATTTTTTTTAAGTTCAAAATTTTGATTTCCCATAGCAAAAGAACTTCCCAAAACATCTTCCCAAGTTTTTTAGAGCATAAAGTTTAACTCAAGTGTAATGTACTGAGAGCAATTTAATTTGTCGAAATTTGCCGATTCGAACGATGTTTATTTTTTATTTTCAGATCCATCACATAATACAGAATTTTTTTCTTACAAATATGGAAAAATGTGGATAAATCCAAAAAAAGGAATGAATTTTTGAGCAGATATTGAGTCAATTTGATCAGCACGATGCTCCTAAAGAAATATTGAGCAATATTAGAAAGAATGCCAGTTTACTCTCATTTAAAATGTCAAAAATGTGGTAGCGTGTTTACCGCACAGAAAAAACATTCTTAACCTTATATAAAGACTGGTTGGAACAAGATATCAATTTAGAAGAAATTGTTATCAAATTATTATCAAGAAAAAGGCAATTCATGTCCTGATGGTCCTTCCGACTCATTTGGAGGCAGGCCTAAGAAAGAGTTTGTAGCGTTGTGTGAAAAAGATATTATGAAAATGCTTCTTCCAACATCTGACCCACAGCTTGTTGTGCTTTATGGAGAACAAAATGCAAAAAGGCAAAACTAAATCAGTCCAGACATTAATGAATACATAATAGAGATTATTACAATAATCAAATAGACATTGGTTTCGATATAAGTTTACATTTCGACGAATCCACAAACGATTCAGACTCTGAATAAAGAAATTATCTAATAATTTCATAAAAAATAATGAAATATTATTATTCTATGGCAATATTACTATAAGTATAATTTACTAGTAAACTATTACTAATTATATGTTACAGTTATATTACATTTTATATTCATTATATTATATTTTATAATATTGTTATTCCTGAAATTATTACCTCCTGTATTATTTCTATTAATATTGCAATTAATATTATTATAGTTATATAGTATATATTATTATATTATTGTTATCTTGTTTTGAGTTGAAATCAATTAATAGTGGTTAATGATTTTTGTCCATTATCCCAACTACTTGGTTACACTGTATGCCGATGCATCGGCTAAATCTATTTTTTTTTTTTCAATTTAACTTTTCAATAAAAACAGTGAACAATGTATATTCTGCCATCTGAAAATATTCTCGGGAACTCCACCAACTCCACAAGGTGCCAATAAAACAGTTTATATAGTTTTTTGATTTATAAAAAAAAATTAGATTTAGCCAATGTCCCAAGATCCCTTACTCGTCCTACCGTGCGGCGTCCCAATCGGGCGCTCCAGGGCTATTGCAATTGGCTGAGTTCAACAAGCCTTCTTACTATGCGCTTGCTGACATCCATATCCCGAGCCACACGCAGTCGATGAGAAGTCTTATCTTAAGTTTGGAAGCGGTTTCTAAAGGCTGCATAGCAATCAAGCAGTGACCAGTTGAGCTTTTCGCTCTTGGAAGGCCTGATCATGGCCTCCTCGGAAGCTTCCTGTTTTCCGGTACCTCTTAACTTATCTAACGGGAGAAAAGTCAAAATATTTATAGTGAATTGTTTTAATGGAAAATGAAATTAAACGTGTTTTTTTATAGATCGGTGTTATTAGAAAAAAGAAGAATTAGTCAAAAAAATACAAATATTATAGGTATAAGTGACGGCAAAAATCGGAAAATGAGAGCCAGTTTTACTAATAAAGGCTGCTGGTTTGATTGTCAGAGTGAACAATAAATAAATTTTACACCTTTCCGTGATAACCCAGTCAAGTTAGACATGTTACCTTGCAAAAGGTTGGGTAATTCAATTTTATATATATATATATATATATATATATATATATATATATATATATATATATATATATTGTAAGGTATGTAATGAATATAAAAAATCTAAGTTTCCGCCTTTGAAAGCCTTGTGGGTTCGCATCAGTGCTCCAAAACCATTGAAAGTTCTAACTTTTTTTGTTTTGCACTAAATATCTCCTTTTTAGAGTGACATCAATAAAAAATGGTTATATTAAATTTTAAACAGCTTAAAATTGTCTAACATTTTTTTTATAAACCCAGCAGGAAGCGAACTATCGAGTTTTAAATATTTACCCATTTCGATTTCTTTACAACCTCTTTCACATTTGAAAAAAAGAATTCTGTAACTCGATTTTGAACCTCGTTCAGAAAATTTAGAAGTTTTCCTGGAACTTAATGAGCCATTGACTGGAACGGTACACTGAGTCGGGAGGTGTTTAGAAAAGTGTAACTACACGGTGGTACAAAAACACCAGTAAAGTTAATTTTTTCAAGTCGTTCAAACTAAACTTGAAAATCAAGCGTCATTTGTAAACAAACAGTCAGCTATAAAGAAAAACTCTCCAAAATAAAACATCTGGAGAACACATTTTTTCTCTTTCTCAAACACTAATTACTTTTTAAGATGTTTGAAGCAGTTGCATAGAAAATATACTTAATTGGCGTAAAAGAAGCACTGGGATAAGCGCCTAGATTTCTGTAACATCATTCAGGATACATAAATCATAGTTATGGAGTTATAATAACGTTTCTAATAGATTATTTTTACTGTCGTAATTGATGTATTTGATTGATTATATTAATTATTAGAAAATGTGTTAAAATAAAGATCATTTGAAATTAACAAGAAAACGGCAATTTTTAAAGACCAATTTCATTAAAATAAGTGGAAAACAGAAAAAATAAAATAAATATTTTTTTTTAATTTCATTTAATTAAAGGCTTTTTGGGTTTATGTATCATTTTGATAATAGAGAATTTCCAAGGGTCAGGAAAGTATGTTGATCGCAGTACAGCATTATATATATAAGTAAGGAATAGAATGGCTACCCGAGGAAGCAGTTTTAGGATCTGGAATGTAATTAGGTCGTGTCCAGGAGCTTTTCGGGAAGGTAACCTTTGAATGATGTCGGATATTTCTGAAGGATGAAAGGCTTTAGGTGGAAGAGACATTTGGAGTGGGATATCCAGTTCTGCTTCAATACATTCAAGGTGATTTGGGTTAAGAATATCGGGGTGTGAATTAAAGGTTTTAAAAAGGTGATGAGCAAAGATTTGTGATTTTTCTTCATCGGATTTGGACCAGGTTTGAGCTTCAGTAAGAAGAGGATGATTACAGTCCATAGTGATTTGCCGGTAGGTGTAAGTTTTTCAGTAAAATTTAGTAAATTTTGAATTTTGTATTTTTTAATTTCAGATTTTAGTTTGTTAGTCAGTTGGGTATAATGAGTTTTATCTGTTGGATATCTGGTTCTATGCCACTTCGATCTTGCTCTGCGTTTTTCCTTCAATAAGATACGAATATGCTGTGGCAAGTCAGTCTTTTGTACATTGTTAAACTTATTGATAAAAGTATTATTATTTATACTGTCTGTTATTGACGCTGTCAGTTTTTCAATGGCACCATTAATGTCGTCTTTTGTCTTTAGCGGAATTTTTAAGTCTAGTTTGTTTTCCAAATCATCACGAAATTCGTCCCAGTTTACTTGTCCTGTAATCAATTTAGGAGTTGATGGTTTAGGAGCATAGCTCGAATGTAGTGAAAGCAGAACTGGACTATGGTCTGAAGAAAGGTCATCAAGGGATTTGATTATGGTTTGTGAGGAGGAGATCTGGGAAGTTATAAATATATCTAGGATATCGGGACGTTTTTTGAGGGATGTTGGCCAATAAGTAGGACTCATGGGCGAAAGGATTGAATAATTGTTGGAAGTTGAAACACGTGATAGGATATTACCGCGGGGGTTGGATGTTCGACAACCCCATCGTTGGTGTTTAGCATTGTAGTCTCCTCCAGCAATGAAGCGCGATCCGAGGGATTGGAATAAGGTATCAAGGAGGTTATAGGAGAGGGAATTACCAGGAGGACAGTATACAGCTGAGAATGTGAGATGGAAAGGGCGAGTTGAAAGGATTACAGAAGTTGATTGAATGGCATCAGTTGGAGTGGAAGGAATAAGGGTATGGGGTAATGCTTTATGTATAAGGATGCAAGAACCGGCATGGGAGGTGTTATCTGGGTGATCAGTTCTATAAGTGAAGTAGTCACGTATGTAGAAATGTATTCGTTTAGTGAAGTGAGTTTCAGTCAGTAAAGCAATGTCAATGTTATTATTATGAAGAAATAAGTCAAGTTCGTCACGGTGGTTATTTAGTCCGTTAGCATTCCATAAAAGGATAGTTAGGGGCTTTGTGCTAATCGTGGGAAATCGAATGGAATTTCGGTCAGAATTCTGGTGAGAAGAGTGATAAGTGGTTTTATGGTATTTTGGATGTCCAATAGGAAGGATGAAAGAATGGAGGTTATATCAGATGAATGTTGATTGTGAATTGGATTCAGGATAGGTTTTGTGGTGGATTAGGAATATTAGCTGAGGGCGGGATCCGTCGTTGTGCACGAGGTGGGTCTAGATTGGAAGGTACTTGTGCTGCGCTTCTTTTCTGGGCGTTAGGATGGGACTGTTGAGGATGCTGCGGCGGTAATTTGACTCGTAAGGGTATATGATGAGGGAGAATTTGCTGACGTGGAGGATGAGATTGGGGATTGTGAGGTTGAGGTTTGCATTGGGAGATATGAGGCGCCTGAATTCGAGGCTGCTGCTTCTTCGTAGTGATTGGTGTTTTTCTGCTGAGGTTGAAGTCCTGCTGAGGTTGATCAATTTCTTTTGAAGTAGACGTATATTTTGAGTAGTCGTTTTTGGCAATTCTGGAAAATCTGATGTATTATCAATTTCAGGTAGATGGGTAAAACTTTCTTGGTTCAGTTTTACGCTTTTCGAGGCTATGTTCTGAGTTCTCTGCTTATAAAAATGTTTATAAACTTTGCATCCTTTGTAGCTTGCTGGATGTTCTTCATCACAAAGGGCACATTTCGCAGGCAGGTCTCGAGGTCTCTGACAAGTGTCTGATGCGTGTGGGGCGGCACATTTCACGCACCTGGCCTGGTGATGGCAATAAGTCTTTGTATGCCCCAAGTCTTGGCACTTAGTGCATTGCACTATTATAGGCTTTTGTCTAGGCTCTTCAAATTTAATGGTGGAATATATAAGCCTCTTCACTTGAAAAATTTCGATGTTATTGCTGGCTGGTTCTAAATCGACGAAAAATAGTGGTAAAGGATATTTTTCCGTTGGGTGTAGTACGCATGATATGTGCCTAACATTGTGACCTATTTCTTCTAGGCCACTTTTGATGAAAGATATTGGGGTGCTTGATTGTAGTCCTCCCAACACCACTCGGTATGGCTTTTCTTGTCTTAATTGGTAACAATGGAAATCATAGTTTTTGGACGTAAAATAATTTATAAGTGTTTTGTAATTTTCTCGAGAGTTTGTGTTTATATTGATATCATTAACTCTGGAGAAACAGCGGAAATTGGTCTGTCCAATCAGACCGGCAATTTCTTGACCAAATGTAATGAAGTTATCGATTTTAGATATGAAAATAGGTGGCGGCTCGGGCTCAGAAAACTCTTGAGGCTCCGGAATTTTGCTTGATATTTTATTAACGGAAACAGGATTATTGGTGTTAATGGTGGTTGGTGCAGTTGGCTTTGATACTATGGTAATTGATTTGCTTCTGGTTTGAGGTGGTGATATATTTTGCTCGGCTGATTGTTTAGTTTTAGTGGATTTACTTTGTTCAGTTGACTTTTTAGATTTATTTTGCTCTGCTAACTGTTTAGGTTTAGCTGATTTGTTTTTTTTCTTATTGGGTGAATTAGCTCCCGACCCAGGAGGTGTGTTTCGATGACGTTTTTGAAGTGTTCGTCTTTTTAAATACTGCGAATCCGTTTCGCTAACCTCAGAAAACGGCGTTTCCTCCTCCGAATCTTCACTTGACGAACTCTTATCTAAATTCATATCTTCCATATTATGATAAGAAAGAGAAAAAAAAAATATCTACTGCTACATATGACAATTAAAAAGGTGGAAGATTACGAAATAAAATATTTAAAAAATAAACTATATACTTAACTATAATCAGAAATAAAATAAAACATTTCTTACAATAAATATTTAAATTAAATAAAACAGTCTCTGGAAAAGAAAAACAAGAAGAAAAAAAAAAAAGGTAAATATAATGTCTTGGGTTCGAACTGAAGATCTCATGACTGAAGGAAGTTAGTAAACAGAGTCCCCGTCCGTGAACATATCAGAATATGATAAGGCATGTAAGGGAATTAACGGCCTCTCGATCTAACCAAATGAGCACCAGTTTATCATTTATTTATTGTTAATAAATAGTACCTCACCTGCGTGTACGTCAACGTAAAAGTGTAAAACTGCTTATTAACTCACTGTTGTTTAAGTGTTACACCACAATTTTGAATTTTGAGCACATTACAAAGCAACAAATACAGAGCGATATGAAAGTTATACTGCACTTGCGGCCATGACACTTGCTACTTCAAAGTATTAATTTTTTTTTAGCGACTTGTATTTAAGTTAGTGGCAAATGTCATGGCCTCAAGTGCAGTATAACCTTCATGTCGCTATGTATTTGTAACTTTGTTATGTGCTTAATAT
Source organism: Nezara viridula (assembly GCA_928085145.1). Classification (NCBI taxonomy): domain Eukaryota; kingdom Metazoa; phylum Arthropoda; class Insecta; order Hemiptera; family Pentatomidae; genus Nezara; species Nezara viridula. The sequence continues at coordinate 172,326,752 of OV725078.1, read as the reverse complement.
TCAAAGTTGTGGTGTAAGACTCAATCAACAGTGACTTGGTAAACAGTTTCACACTTTTATGTTAACGTACAATCAGGTGAGGTACTATTTATAAACATTAAACAAGTGATAAATTGGTGATCATTTGACCATTAATTCCCTAATATATCTTATCATATTCCGATAAGTTCACGGTCATGGGCCCTGTTTAATAACTTCCTTCAGTTATCTGGGCTTCAGTTCGAACCCAGGACATTCTTATGCTTTTGTTTTTTCTCAGAAACTGTTTTATTTTTCTTTGTTTACTTATTTTAAGAAAAAAAATATTTTATTACGGATTATAGTTATGTATATACTTTATTTTTTAATAATTTATTTCGTATATTTTCATCATATTTTTTCTCTCGTTTATCACATAGATGTGGAAAATATGAATCTGGATAAGAGTTCGTCAAGTGAAGATTCAAAGGACGAAACGCCGTTTTCTGAAATTAGCGAAAAAGATTCCCAGTATGTAAAAAGACTTACACTTCAAAAACGTCATCGCAACCCTCCTCCTAGGTCGGGAGACAAATCACCTTACAAAAAAAAAATCAGCTAAACCCAAACAGTTAGAAGAGCAAAATAAATCTAAAAAGTCAACCGAACAAAAGAAATTTAATGAAACTAAACAGTCAGCCGAGCAAAATAAATCAGCACCTGAAATCAGAAGCAAATCAATTAGCACCATAACACCAGAGCCAACTGCACCAACCACCGCTACCACCAATAATCCTGTTCACGTTAATTAATCATTAAACAAGATCCCGGAGCCTCAAGAGTTTTCTGAGCCCCAGCTGCCACCTATCTTCGTTTCTAAAATCGATAGTCTCATCTGGTCACATTAGTGAAATACATGATAGAGGAAAATTTATTAAAAAAAAAGATTAACTTAATCTATTTTTCGACCTATGGCCACACGAAGACATATTGCCACCATCTACCGTGTTGCGTGAAGTGCTGCGAACAGCACAAATCTGTAGAGTGCACCAAACCTATACAAGATCCAGCAGTATGTGCCCTATGCTTGGAGGGACACCCGGCTAACTACAAAGGCTGCCAAATTTACAAGAATCTCAAAACCAGACACCAGAAAAACCGGATTCAAAATGAAGCACTAAGAACAAGAAGAGAGAGAAGGCCTTCCAGAATTGTAAACAATGATGTATCATTATCCCAACTACTTAGAGGTAAGACTTCAACCGCTAAAAGTCAAGCCCTGCCACAAAAACAACCTCAACCACAACCTCAAAATCCTCTTCATCCTAATATACCTAACAATCAACAACAAATTCCTCATATTCCTCCTCCTTCAAATGCAACAGATCTCACAAGTTTGTTAGCATCTTTCCTCACCGATTTCAAATCCCTTGTTACTCCACTCATATCACTCCTCACAAATCTTGTATCTCACCTCATCCCTCCTTTAAAAAATCCTTAAATGACTCACATCCCTAAACCCATATCCATTCTCCTTTGGAATGCGAATGGTGTTAGAAATCATACAGACGAACTATCTACTTTACTACTTGACAAGAACATTGATGTGGCACTAATTACTGAAACTCGACTAACCGCTAAACAGCACTTCAAAATACCACAATACCTGACATATCGTACCTATACATGATTTCCTACAGTCCACCGCTATCGTGATAAAAACCCTCTCCTTTCCGGTTACTCTTGCATCAGCGTATTGCCCTCCTAACCGATCCATATCCAATACCCAATTCAGTTCTCTCCTCGACTCCTTAGGACATCACTTCATCTTGGGTGCAGACCTAAATGCCAAGCACCAACAATGGGGTTCCAGAACCACGAATTCTCGTGGCCGAACCCTGCTGTCTGCACTCAATTCCCAACGTTTTCACCTCCTTTCCTCCAACTCTCCTTCCTACTGGCCCACAAATCCCAACCGTAATCCTGATCTTCTTGATTTCTTTATCCAAAGCGGCTTAAGTCCCCTCAATTGTTCCATTACACGTCTAAATAAACTTTCCTCTGACCATAGTCCTCTAATCCTTAATGTTTCACTTGAAACCGTTCCCAAACCTTCTCCACCGTCATTTATTAGGGGTCCAGTTAACTGGAACCTTTTCTCACAAATCATCTCCGATAAAATTGATCTTAACATATCCCTCAAAACTCCCGATGACTTTTATAGGGCCGTAAATTCCTTTACTACCACAATCCAACAAGTCGCCTGGACTGCCTCCTTCCCAAAAGATTCCTCCAGAATTCCTAAAAAGACCATTCTAGCCCAATACCTCCTTGACCTAATCCACACCAAACGCCGTGCCAGATTATTGTGGCAAGGTACCCGACATCCTACCGACCGCTGCTCCTATAATTATTACTGCAAAAAATTAAAACTGGAACTAGCCACCTTCAGATCACAATCCTTCAACTCCTACCTATCCTCCCTCTCTTCTCGTGACAATTCCCTTTGGAAAACCACAACAAAAATCCTAAATCCTCACCGCATTTCCCATCCACTCCGACGAGATGATGGCTCCTGGGCAGCATCTGACGAAGATTAGGCTGAGGAGTTCGCCATTCACCTATCCAATACATTTATTTCACATCCGGAATCCTATCCTGCCCACACCGTAACAGTGAAAGAACTCCTTACAGTAGAAGAACTCCTTACCGTAAAGCTCCTGGACATGATCTCCTTACCCCTCAAATCCTTCGACAACTTCCATCCAAAGCATTCATATTCCTTACATATATCTACAATTTTATCCTACGCACCACCCACTACCCTCTGTTATAGAAACACTCCACTATTATTCTTTTCCCAAAACCAGGCAAACCTCCCAACAGCTCAACATCCTATAGACCAATTAGCCTACTCCCAATCCTTTCAAAAATTTTTGAAGATCCTTCTGAAACGAATCCTTCCCATTATAGAATCTCAAAATATCCCTTCCCATCAGTTTGGTTATCGCTCTCAACATTCTACTGTTCAACAAGGACTCCGAGTTGCTGGTCATATTTCCTCAGCCCTAGAAAACAAGGAATACTGTTCTGGTACATTTCTGGACATTTCACAGGCATTTGACCGGGTATGGCACTCCGGACTGCTCTTCAAGCTTAAAATCCATTTACCTCAGTCCTTGTACCTAGTCCTCCGATCCTACCCCTTTGACCACTCCTTTAGAATTCGCTGTGGAACAGAATTTTCCAATATCTACTCCGTTAAAGCCGGTGTTCCCGAAGGCAGCGTCTTGGGTCCCGTGCTTTACATCCTATTTACTGCTGACATCCCTGTTCATCCCGATACTTTCCTTGCAACATTCGCTGACGACACCGCAATCTTATCATCCAACTCTGATCCCGAAATAGCATCCTTAAATCTCCAAAGCCACCTCACCTTGATTGAGCACTGGTGTAATAACTGGCGCATTAAAGTTAATGAATCTAAATGCCAACATATTACCTTTCCACTCCGACGCAATTCCTGTCCACCAGTACTCTTTAATTCCATCCAGCTTCCTTACTCAGACACAGTCCGGTATCTTGGCTTTCATTTAGACCGAAGACTAACGTGGAACCCACATACTAGACTCAAAAGACAAGAACTCAACCGACGATACGGCCAACTATACCGACTACTAAACAGAAAATCTAAACTTTCCATTGAAAACAAGCTACTGATCTACAAGACAATACTGAAACCTATTTGGACTTACGGACTAGAACTGTGGGGATCAGCAAAATTTTCTAACATCAAGCGCATCCAATCCTTCCAGTTAAAAGTCCTTCGAACAATAGTCGATGCTCCTTTCTATGTAACCAACAAAACCCTACATCATGACCTCAACATCCCATTTGTCCTAGACCTTATCCCAGAAAAATTCTCCAAATTTCACCAGAACCTTACGTACCACCCAAATCCTCTTGCACAATCCCTATCAAGCACCTCCCATCCCTATAATCCTCCAAGAAGGTTGAAACGGCAGTGGTCTCGCGACCTTTTGTAGATTGTATAATTGGAGTTCTGGCAATGGCCAGATTCTTCACTCAAGACATGAGTGTATGTGGCTTATGTGCTCTCGATCAATCTCCGCTGGCTTTAGTACCAGTGACGCGGTTGGGAGAGTAGCGCAGGGTTCTCCTGGAGTTCCCTCGCCTGATTGTATATAGGTATGCATGTGTTTTTGTTTTTTTTGCTTAGTTTTAATTTTCTTATTTTTTAGGTTATTTTATTTTATTATCTATTGTATATACTTTTGATTATTATTTTGTTTTTATTTATTTTATTTTTTTTGTACATATAGTGTGAATGAAATCCTACCTCACTATAACCATTGTCCAAGAGACAGATTGTTATAATACTCAATAAAAAATTTTTTTTTTAAATCTAGTTTTCGAGTACAAGAAAATACGGGTTTTCTTCCGGACCCAGTTTTAACTCAGTTCCAATAGATCTGGACGCATTGCAACCTTCAGCAACTATAGCCTCCTTAAAGAATCCATGCGATTCATAAAACAGGTTCCGATAATAATTTGTATATTTCTCATTAGAAAGTCTTGTTCTTTTATTAAAATAGCTGCTGTTGGGAACGTTTTCATGAAGGAATGTAGTAATTATTTGGTCTCCGATTTGATCGGAATCTTTTTTTTTTTTTTTTATCAGAATTTTTTTTTTTAAATACTTCAGTAACACATTAAAGAATCAAAATAAAAAGCAAAACAAAGGAAATAATCTTTGCAGTATAACATATTAAAAACATCTAGAGACCATATCTTTGTTCCTTATTGTATGATTTTAACGATATTTTTTTATATATATTTTTTTAGGAAATTCCGTAAGTTTTGAAATAACCATAATAAACCAAAAATATTTAAAAATCGCGATATCTTTAATAATAGTGCTTTGATTTCGATGTAACTTTCTTTAATTTTTAGGAAATTTAAATACCTTTGAAACATCTTAATTTTTTAACATCTAGATTTTTTTTTAAATCTAGTTTTCGAGTACAAGAAAATACGGGTTTTCTTCCGGACCCAGTTTTAACTCAGTTCCAATAGATCTGGACTCATTGCAACCTTCAGCAACTATAGCCTCCTTAAAGAATCCATGCGATTCATAAAACAGGTTCCGATAATAATTTGTATATTTCTCATTAGAAAGTCTTGTTCTTTTATTAAAATAGCTGCTGTTGGGAACGTTTTCATGAAGGAATGTAGTAATTATTTGGTCTCCGATTTGATCGGAATCTTTTTTTTTTTTTTTTATCAGAATTTTTTTTTTTAAATACTTCAGTAACACATTAAAGAATCAAAATAAAAAGCAAAACAAAGGAAATAATCTTTGCAGTATAACATATTAAAAACATCTAGAGACCATATCTTTGTTCCTTATTGTATGATTTTAACGATATTTTTTTATATATATTTTTTTAGGAAATTCCGTAAGTTTTGAAATAACCATAATAAACCAAAAATATTTAAAAATCGCGATATCTTTAATAATAGTGCTTTGATTTCGATGTAACTTTCTTTAATTTTTAGGAAATTTAAATACCTTTGAAACATCTTAATTTTTTAACATCTAAATTTTTTTTTAAATCTAGTTTTCGAGTACAAGAAAATACGGGTTTTCTTCCTGACCCAGTTTTAACTCAGTTCCAATAGATCTGGACTCATTGCAACCTTCAGCAACTATAGCCTCCTTAAAGAATCCATGCGATTCATAAAACAGGTTCCGATAATAATTTGTATATTTCTCATTAGAAAGTCTTGTTCTTTTATTAAAATAGCTGCTGTTGGGAACGTTTTCATGAAGGAATGTAGTAATTATTTGGTCTCCGATTTGATCGGAATCTTTTTTTTTTTTTATCGGAGTTTTTTTTTTTAAATACTTCAGTAACACATTAAAGAATCAAAATAAAAAGCAAAACAAAGGAAATAATCTTTGCAGTATAACATATTAAAAACATCTAGAGACCATATCTTTGTTCCTTATTGTATGATTTTAACGATATTTTTTTATATATATTTTTTTAGGAAATTCCGTAAGTTTTGAAATAACCATAATAAACCAAAAATATTTAAAAATCGCGATATCTTTAATAATAGTGCTTTGATTTCGATGTAACTTTCTTTAATTTTTAGGAAATTTAAATACCTTTGAAACATCTTAATTTTTTAACATCTAAATTTTTTTTTAAATCTAGTTTTCGAGTACAAGAAAATACGGGTTTTCTTCCTGACCCAGTTTTAACTCAGTTCCAATAGATCTGGACTCATTGCAACCTTCAGCAACTATAGCCTCCTTAAAGAATCCATGCGATTCATAAAACAGGTTCCGATAATAATTTGTATATTTCTCATTAGAAAGTCTTGTTCTTTTATTAAAATAGCTGCTGTTGGGAACGTTTTCATGAAGGAATGTAGTAATTATTTGGTCTCCGATTTGATCGGAATCTTTTTTTTTTTTTATCGGAGTTTTTTTTTTTAAATACTTCAGTAACACATTAAAGAATCAAAATAAAAAGCAAAACAAAGGAAATAATCTTTGCAGTATAACATATTAAAAACATCTAGAGACCATATCTTTGTTCCTTATTGTATGATTTTAACGATATTTTTTTATATATATTTTTTTAGGAAATTCCGTAAGTTTTGAAATAACCATAATAAACCAAAAATATTTAAAAATCGCGATATCTTTAATAATAGTTCTTTGATTTCGATGTAACTTTCTTTAATTTTTAGGAAATTTAAATACCTTTGAAACATCTTATCACAATATCGACAAAAAAGTGGTACACAAAGGTGCGCTCCCCCTGAGAATATTCCTGGATCCCTCACTGTCACCCAGCCATCTGAAATTCAATTCGTCAAATTTTCCAAAAACAACAACCCAAGATATACAACTACAACATTCTACTTCAACAGGAATTAATCAACCTCATCAGGACTACAGAAAAACAAAAACCACCAACAAGAGGCAGCAGCTTCAACGTCAGGCTTCTCAGACCTCCCAATTCAAACATCGGTCTTCCAATCCTCAATCTCATCCCCCTCGTCAGGAAATTCTTCCTCATTATATACCCTTACGATTCAAATTACCGGTGCAGCATCCTCACCCATCTCATCCTAATGTCCTTAAAAAAACTCCATCACGAGTGCCTTCGAACCCAGACCCACCTCGTGCACAACTCTCAGATAACACTCCTAACATGCCTCAAGAACCTATCCTAAGCCCACTTCACAGTCAAAATCCATCTGGCATAACTTCCGTTCTATCATCCTTACTATTAGACCTCGAAAACACTATCAAATCCTTTATCACTCTTCTCACCAGAATCCTCACCGAAACCCCGTTCAATTTCCCGCAATGATCACAAAGCTGCTATCCTTTTGTGGAATGCTGACGGACTGCATAACCTCCGTGACGAACTTGACATTTTTCTTCATAATAATCACATTGATATTGCTCTATTGACTGAAACTCACTTAATTTTCAGGATTTTAGATAAAAGGGAGATAGGACGGTAAGAGGGTGGTTGTTCAGGTTAATTTTTGTATCATTTTTAGTTTATTTTAATTCGGCTCTAGCCGATGACAAAGACACATCGGTTCCACGGCGGTTTCCTTTTTAATAGGGTTTTATTCGCCCAATCAAGCCAAAACTTGACATGTGACCGAAGTCGTATGTTAGAGACCTGCTTCTTGAATTTCGAGAACATCGAACAAAGAACTTCGCCAGGACCAGAAGGTAAACGAATCAGTGTGCCTATGGGACCGAGGTCGTTATCGATGTGCAGCGCAGGACTTGTCGGTCCCCTCCACCTCTTAGTAACCGCCTCCATCCAGCAAGGTCAGTGTTGCCTTATCAATACCAACAGCTGTCACCGAAAGACAGCTTTGCTAATTGATTTATTTATTCAATTTTATTTATTATTTATTCAGTGGACGTGGGTATGTGTATTTAATTTTTAACAATATATTTTATAGATTTAACTTGTTTTTATTCATTAACCTTATTTATTAATCTATTATTATTTAACTTAGATTTTATTAATTATATATTTTAACTTGTTCTTACTTGTTAACTTATTTATTAACCTTTTATTGTTTGACTCATATTATATTAATTGTATATTTTAATTTGCTTTTAAGAAATTGATTTTATAGATTTTAACGTTTTACCATAATTTATTTTATATATTTTAAGCAGTAGTCTATAGATTTTAACGTCATTTTATACTTTAGCTTAGTTTTAAGACAGATTTTAACCTATTGATTAACTTTTTAACTTGGATTTATTGATTTTATATTTTAACTTATTTTTAAGCAATTAATTTTATAGATTTTAATTTTTTTATTTATGTTTATTTTACATTTTAACTCCTTTTAAGCATTTAATATTAATCTGATATTTAAGTGTGTATGTTGGCATATATGCATGTCTCTCCTGTTTAGTTTATTTATATATGGGTTCACTCTTCTTTAGGTGGTTTGCTTTAATCATGCATGTAGTACGCATGGTCTCGAATAAAGGGATTGGATTTTGAGTGGATCTGAGAACAATGAATGAAATCGAGATTGGCCAGAGATTATGGGTTCTGAGAACTGGAGGACCTGCTCAGGGGGCTGTTGTGATATCTGTGGATGCTGCGGGAGGCGGCGAAAATAGATATGTAAAAGTCGAATGGCCAGACACAGAAGGTGTACTATTGGGAAAGACAGTTTCGATAGATAATGTCTTCCCAGCATTGCCAAATGTTCCACAGAATGTCGCGGAGGTGAACAGAGAGCAGGAGGAAGAAGTTCTACGCCCTGATAATAAAGTTTGTACCATATGTGGGCTTTCTTTTAAGGGTGAAAGAGGTCTTGGAACTCATATTGCCAAAAAGCACCCCAAGGAGGCTAACAGTAATATACTGAGAGGCATAGTGAAAAATGTTATAGGTCCAAAAAATGGAGAGGGTGAGGTATCAGAATTAAAAGAGGACATTATTGAATGGTCTACTGTGTTCAAGAACCTCTCAAAAGAAAACACGGTAAATAATGCGGATTTTGATGAGGCCGTAGGCAGGTTCCTGAAATTTCGCAAGAATATCAATGCGGAAATGCCAAGTCCCCAACACCTAGCCGTCAAATTTTACAGAATGAGAAAAAAAAAAAATAAAACGAAAGTGACTGACAAGGGTGCTGGACAAGTCTCAAATCCGCAAAGAGCGATCAAAGTAGGCAGGAGTCGTCGGCAAGAACAGGATCAGTATGAGGTTGGACAATAAAATTACTATGATAAAAGGAAAAAGGTCGTGCAAATTGTTAAGAATGCCGACGTTCCTAAGCTGTGTCCTCTGCAGATGGTCGATATCGAAAAACATTATAAGACCTCTTTGAGAGCGAAAATCTCCGCGGGCGTGCTGATTACGAACAGTGTGCCCCGATGCCAAATTTGGTGTCCATTGATCTAGAAGCTGTCAAGAAAGCCATTAAATCAACATCAATGGACACATCGCCGGGGCCTGAGTTCTAATCCGCACGGTTAAATATTTTGATGTAGCAAATATTATCAAAACAATTGCGGAGATAATGCTGAAGGTGGCCTTTGTCCCAGAACCACTTCGACAAGGACGCACAATATTAATATATAAGGGGAAAGGTGATGTAAACAATAACTCTACCTGGAGACCCATCACCATTTATTCTAATGTGCGCCGAATCATAGAGAAGGTTCTGGACCACGAACTAAGAATGCAGGTCACCTTCCACAGGAATCAGAGGCTTTATAAAAGGCCTCCTGGGAACGCACTTCAGCGCAAGGATTATCGACGCAAAAAAAGCATGGGCATCATTCTAAATAAAGGAGAGCTGGAAACAGCAATGCTCTCCCTTGAGAATGGAGAGTACATCCTAACATTGCAGAATGAAGATACAATCAAGTATTTAGGATGTACATTCTCGGGAGAGCTACAGTTCAACGAAGATTCGGTGACCAAATTGAACGACAATCTCAATAAACTGGTAATCTCTCCCTTGCTTAAGCCGGAGCAGAAGCTAAACATTGTCAATCAATATCTGTTCCCGGTTCTTACTTACTCTCTCCAAACTGCGCCCCTCACAAAGCTACGTCCTGCCATACTTGACGGCATCGACACCATGATTCGCAGAAGTGTGAAGGCTATTGTTGGACTCCCTGAGAACACTTCCACGGCGATGTTATACGCTTCCAGGAGGTATTGAGGATTAGGATTAATCCGCTGCAAATGGGAGGCTCCTCTACAACATTGGTCCATTGCTCAGGGACTGTCCAATGTGGCCGATGCCCTATTACAATCCATTTTAGATTATTCGGCTGAGGCTGCTGAAATTGCCGAGAGATTGGAGGTTGATCGGGGTATTAGAAATATGAGAGCTCTACGGCAGTCGCTTCTAGAAAATTCGTTCGAGGAATGAACCAATTGCAGGTGGCAGGGCATTGGAGTTCGCCATTTTAAAGAGACCCCGAAAGCCAATAAATACATGTACGATAAGGAAGTACTTTCTGGGTCTGAATGGTCAAATGCCCTGAAACTAATTATTAATTATGAACCCCTGCGTGGAGTCCCAGGTATCAGCGGACAGGTCAGAGAAGTTGGGTCCCTCTGCCGTTAATGCCGCAGAGAATCTGAAACACCAGCCCATGTGCTGGGAAAATGTCCCAACAACTCCCTCCTCATAACACGTCGTCACCACCGGGTCAAGTTCGAGTTGATTAGGCTCCTTAGATAAAGGAAATTCACCTGCTTTGACGAGGTATATTGCATCGATAGTGGAGGCTTTACGAGATACGCGGATATCGTCGTATTTCCCAAGACAGGAAGGACAGCGCTGATCTTGGATCCAACTGTCCGCTTTTAGAGCAATGACCTCGATCAGGCGGGTGAAGTGGAAAGGGAAAAGAAGAACACGTACGATAAATGTATCCCTTTCCTAAAAGAGAAATTCCGTGAGGCCTTAGGAGAGAGAGAGTTCACCGTGAGAGGCCTCTGGTTTGGGTGTCGCGGAACAATTCCAAAAAGAACAAAGAGCTTCCTCGAGGAGCTAGGTGTCGACATTAAGGACTTAGCGAGGTTGGCTGAAAATATAGTCCTACTTTCCTGGTCTGAATGGTCGAATGCACTAAAACTAAACATTAATTATGCACCCCTGCGTGGAGTCTCAGGTGTTAGTGGACAGGTAAGAGAAGTTGGGTCCCTCTGTCGCAAATGCGACAGAGAGCCAGAAACACCAGCACAAGTGCTTGGAAAATGCCCCAAAAACTCCCTCCTTATAACACGCCGTCACCACAGAGTCAAACATGAACTGATGAGGCTCCTTAAAGAGAGAGATTACGCCTGTTTCGAGGAAGTTTATTGTATAGATACGGATGGATCCACCCTATATGCCGACATTGTAGCATTCCCTACGACGGGAAAGTCGGCGATGGTTTTGGATCCTACCGTGAGGTATGAGACCAATGACCTTTATCAGGCAGGCAAAGTGGAAAGAGAGAGAAAAAAAAGACCTATGAGAAATGCATTCCTTTCTTTAGTGAAAAGTTCCGCGAGAGTTTCGGACCGAGAGAGTTCCACGTGAGAGGCCTTTGGTTCGGAGCTCGCGGAACGATACCAAACTCAACAAGGAGCTTCATGGAGGGCCTTGGTGTCGACATAAAGGACGTGGCAAGGCTGGCGGAGAATATAATCCTCGACTCCCTGGGAATTATCCATCACCATGTGCATGGATAGAGAGAGAGTTTGTTCATAGGGGAGGCATGCGTGTTTTACAGCATTTTTACATTATTTATTGACCACGTCCATTGCACTTAATGTATTTGTATGCATGTTATGAATTGGGCTAAGAAAAGAGAGGAGAAAATCTAAGGAATGAGAAAAATATATAAGGGGAGAGAAGGAAGAGAAAGGGATGTATAATGCTAATAAATGAATGAAAGAAATAGTTTTTTTTTTTTTTTTTTATTGGTGATATTTACAACTGTATTACAAGTAAAAATACATTCAGTAAATGTGAACAAAGGAATAAAATAGCATGACATCACATGTTGAGAAACTACCCATTGGTAGCACTCTAAAAATGTATTTACAAAAGGAGATCTCGAGGCCATCTTCTTTTCAGACGCCTCTGAGGGTTGTCAGGGATCGAAGAGGAAGCAAGGTTAGAAACAAGAGGGTTTGGATGGTTCTGAAGTTTGTTATGGAAGGATAGGTATCTGGATTGGGCCAAGTCAGAAACATAAGGAACATTAATGTCGTTATGGATGATTTTGTTTGTGACAAAGTAAGGAGCAGTGAGGATTTTACGAAGGATTTTGGATTGTAAGGATTGAATACGAGAGGAATTCGATGGCTTAGTGGAGCCCCAGAGCTCAACTCCGTAAGTCCAAATAGGTCTTATTGTAGTCATGTATATGAGTCTTTTGTAATTGACTGGGAGGTTAGAGCGTTTATCTAGTAAGTGCTGGAGTAGTCGGAAACGTCGAGCTGTTTCTTGTCGTTTCAGTCTGGTATGAGGATTCCAAGTTAGACGTTTGTCTAAGTGGAGTCCAAGGTATCGAATTTGTTCAACAGGAATAAGTGGGGTATTATTAAAGGATACTGTAGGACAAGAGGACATAGGTTTACGACGAAGGGTAAAGGTGATTTGATGGGATTTATTGGAATTTATTTTTATTCTCCAGTTTTGACACCATTCTTCAAGGTTTGTAATGTGTGATTGAAGGGTTTGGGATGCAATTGTTGGGTCGTTATTAACTGATCAGACACATGTATCATCGGCGTACGTGGTAATGACTGTGTTAGGATGGGTTGGGATATCAGCTGTATAAACTGTGTAAAGGAAAGGACCTAGGATACTACCTTGAGGGACACCAGCGGACTGGGAAAAAAGGGATGAATAGGCATTATTATGATTTACTTTGAAGGATCTATCAGTAAGATAGGAACGGATAATGAGGAAGTATGTAGGGTGTAAGAATTTACGGAGTTTGTAAAGCAGTCCTGGGTGCCAGACTCGATCAAAAGCCTGTTCTACATCGAGAAAGACTCCCGTGCAGTACATTCCGCGCTCCAATGCAGAGGAGACAACATCCACCACACGATGGCATTGCTGGATAGTGGAATGGGATCTGCGGAATCCAAATTGATGATCTGGGATAATGTGATTAGAATCTAGGATGGGGTACAGGCGTTTTAGGATGAGCTTTTCCAGGATTTTGCCTAGGATGGGTAAAAGGGAGATAGGGCGATAAGAGGATGGATTTTCTGGTGGCTTTTTGGGTTTATGTATCATTTTGATAATAGAGAATTTCCAAGGGTCAGGAAAGTATGTTGATCGCAGTACAGCATTATATATATAAGTAAGGAATAGAATGGCTTTCCGAGGAAGGAGTTTTAGGATCTGGGATGTAATTAGGTCGTGTCCAGGAGCTTTTCGGGAAGGTAACCTTTGAATGATGTCGGATATTTCTGAAGGATGAAAGGCTTTAGGTGGAAGAGACATTTGGAGTGGGATATCCAGTTCTGCTTCAATACATTCAAGGTGATTTGGGTTAAGAATATCGGGGTGTGGATTAAAGGCTTTAAAGAGGTGACGAGCAAAGATTTGTGATTTTTCTTCATCGGATTTGGACCAGGTTTGAGCTTCAGTAAGAAGCGGATGATTACAGTCTTTAAATTTCAGGAGCCTTTTAGTGGTTGTCCATAGTGATTTGTCGGTAGGTGTAAGTTTTTCAGTAAAATTTAGTAAGTTTTGAATTTTGTATTTTTTAATTTCAGATTTTAGTTTGTTAGTCAGTTGGGTATAATGAGTTTTATCTGTTGGATATCTGGTTCTATGCCACTTCGATCTTGCTCTGCGTTTTTCCTTCAATAAGATACGAATATGCTGTGGCAAGTCAGTCTTTTGTGAATTATTAAACTTATTGATAAAAGTATTATTATTTATACTGTCTGTTATTGACGCTGTCAGTTTTTCAATGGCACCATTAATGTCGTCTTTTGTCTTTAGCGGAATTTTTAAGTCTAGTTTGTTTTCCAAATCATCACGAAATTCGTCCCAGTTTACTCGTCCTGTAATCAATTTAGGAGTTGATGGTTTAGGAGCATAGCTCGAATGTAGTGAAAGCAGAACTGGACTATGGTCTGAAGAAAGGTCATCAAGGGATTTTATTATGGTTTGTGAGGAGGAGATCTGGGAAGTTATAAATATATCTAGGATATCGGGACGTTTTTTGAGGGATGTTGGCCAATAAGTAGGACTCATGGGCGAAAGGATTGAATAATTGTTGGAAGTTGAAACACGTGATAGGATGTTACCGCGGGGGTTGGATGTTCGACAACCCCATCGTTGGTGTTTAGCATTGTAGTCTTCTCCAGCAATAAAGCGCGATCCGAGGGATTGGAATAAGGTATCAAGGAGGTTACAGAAGAGGGAATTACCAGGAGGACAGTATACAGCTGAGAATGTGAGATGGAAAGGGCGAGTTGAAAGGACTACAGAAGTTGATTGAATGGCATCAGTTGGAGTTGAAGGAATAAGGGAATGGGGTAATGATTTATGTATAAGGATGCAAGAACCGGCATGGGAGGTATTATCTGGGTGATCAGTTCTATAAGTGAAGTAGTCACGTATGTAGAAATGTATTCGTTTAGTGAAGTGAGTTTCAGTCAGTAAAGCAATGTCAATGTTATTATTATGAAGAAATAAGTCAAGTTCGTCACGGTGGTTATTTAGTCCGTTAGCATTCCATAAAAGGATAGTTAGGGGCTTTGTGCTCATCGTGGGAAATTGAATGGAATTTCGGTCAGGATTCTGGTGAGAAGAGTGATAAGTGGTTTTATGGTATTTTGGAGGTCCAATAGGAAGGATGAAAGAATGGAGGTTATATCAGATGGATGTTGATTGTGAATTGGATTCAGGATAAGTTCTTGTGGTGGATTAGGAATATTAGCTGAGGGCGGGATCCGTCGTTGTGCACGAGGTGGGTCTAGATTGGAAGGTACCTGTGCTGCACTTCTTTTCTGGGCGTTAGGATGGGACTGTTGAGGATGCTGCGGCGGTAATTTGACTCGTAAGGGTATATGATGAGAGAGAGTTTGCTGACGTGGAGGATGAGATTGGGGATTGTGAGGTTGAGGTTTGCATTGGGAGATTTGAGGCGCCTGAATTCGAGGCTGCTGCTTCTTCGTAGTGATTGGTGTTTTTCTGCTGAGGTTGAAGTCCTGCTGAGGTTGATCAATTTCTTTTGAAGTAGACGCTAGCTGTGTATTTTGAGTAGTTGTTTTTGGCAATTCTGGAAAATCTGATGGATTATCAATTTCAGGTAGATGGGTAAAACTTTCTTGGGTCAGTTTTACGCTTTTCGAGGCTATGATCTGAGTTCTCTGCTTATAAAAATGTTTATAAACTTTGCATCCTTTGTAGCTTGCTGGATGTTCTTCTCCACAAAGGGCACATTTCGCAGGCAGGTCTCGAGGTCTCTGACAAGTGTCTGATGCGTGTGGGCCGGCACATTTCACGCACCTGGCCTGGTGATGGCAATAAGTCTTTGTATGCCCCAAGTCTTGGCACTTAGTGCATTGCACTATTATAGGCTTTTGTCTAGGCTCTTCAAATTTAATGGTGGAATATATAAGCCTCTTCACTTGAAAAATTTCGATGTTATTGCTGGCTGGCTCTAAATCGACGAAAAATAGTGGTAATTGGTCTGTCCAATCAGACCGGCAATTTCTTGACCAAATGTAACGAAGTTATCGATTTTAGATATGAAAATAGGTGGCGGCTCGGGCTCAGAAAACTCTTGAGGCTCCGGAATTTTGCTTGATATTTTATTAACGGAAACAGGATTATTGGTGTTAGTGGTGGTTGGTGCAGTTGGCTCTGATGCTATGGTAATTGATTTGCTTCTGGTTTGAGGTGGTGATATATTTTGCTCGGCTGATTGTTTAGTTTTAGTGGATTTACTGTGTTCAGTTGACTTTTTAGATTTATTTTGCTCTGCTAACTGTTTAGGTTTAGCTGATTTGTTTTTTTTCTTATTGGGTGAATTAGCTCCCGACCCAGAGGAGTGTTTCGATGACGTTTTTGAAGTGTTCGTCTTTTTAAATACTGCGAATCCGTTTCGCTAACCTCAGAAAACGGCGTTTCGTCCTCCGAATCTTCACTTGACGAACTCTTATCTAAATTCATATCTTCCATATTATGATAAGAGAGAGAAAAAAAAAATCTACTGCTACATATAACAATTAAAAAGATGGAAGATTACGAAATAAAATATTAAAAAAATAAACTATATACATAACTATAATCAGAAATAAAATAAAACATTTCTTACAATAAATATTTAAATTAAATAAAACAGTCGCTAGGAAAAAAAAAAAAAAAAAAAAAATATAATGTCTTTGGTTCGAACTGAAGACCTGATGACTGAAGGAAGTTAGTAAACAGAGTCCCCGGCCGTGAACATATCAGAATATGATAAGGCACGTAAGGGAATTAACGGCCTCTCGATCTAACCAAATGAGCACCAATTTATCACTTATTTATTGTTAATAAATAGTACCTCACCTGCGTGTACGTCAACGTAAAAGTGTAAAACTGCTTATTAACTCACTGTTGTTTAAGTGTTACACCACAACTTTGAAGTTTGAGCACATTACTAAGCAACAAATACAGAGCGACATGAGAGTTATACTGCACTTGCGGCCATGACACTTGCTACGAAAGAAATAGTAAAAATAAATAAATTAATTTAAAAAATATATAGATAAAAAAAATTGTATACTATGCTCATACATATTGTTAATACTATATAATTGTATATTAGTTTTGGAAAATTGTCTGTAGCGATTAATAAGTATGCTGTGTTTAAAGCAACCCAATGTAATTGGGCAGCACCCTTTTATGATAATAAAGTGATTCTCTCTCTAGTTTCCAAGGGTCAGAAAAATGTGTGGATCGTAGTACAGCATTATATATTTATAAGTAAGGAATAGAATGGCTTTCCGATGAAGTAGTTTTTGGCTCTGGGATGTAATTAGGTCGTGTCCAGGAGCTTTGCGGAAAGGTGTGAACACAGGCGGATCTAAGGGGAGTGGGGAGGGCGGTGAGCCGCTTTTTTTTTAAACCTCCCCAAAATGGTAAAACATAACCACGTTTTATGAAAAAAATATCTCTAAAACTATTATTGTTCGTCTAATTACATTTAATAGGACTAAGAAACATTTAAACACTATTTCATACAAGTACTTAGTTTCTTTCTTTTCAAAGTTATTATTATAATATATATTACAATATATCCTCACAAAAAAAAATCTTTCGGTCTGAAGCCTCCTCCTCCCCCAAAATTAAATCCTGGATTCGTTAGTGTCTGTGAATGATGTTGGATATTCCTGAAGCATTAAAGGCTTTAGATGGAAGAGCCATTTGGAGTGGCATATCCACACTCATACACTCAAGATGATTTGAATTTTTGCAGTTTTTATGTAAAGTTCAAGGTGCGCCGCTTTTTTTTTTTTTACCGCCAGTTTAGTATATCACAGCAGGGGAGGAGGGGTTTGTGGTATCTAGCTTACAATAAATAATAAATATATTTTAGGTAAATCGGTTCCTTTCAGGAATTGATAGAAATAGTAATATTAAATGGAATAAAAGCGGTTTCTGGATTCCCTACCCACCTTAAAAGAGCCGAGGAGAGAACTGAACTGGGATACCCTTACGGAACACCCTGTGTATATATGCAGGGTGTTTCAGGGTTAAGTGGCTAAACTGCAAAAATGAACTAAAGACCGCAAAACAAGAAAAAGATTTCCTCTGAAGGTATGTGCGCAAACGCTTTGTTTAGGAGATATTCACACCTAAAGATTTTCATTGTTATGAATTATTTACCTTATATGAAATAAATAAAACCTATTTATTTTTTCTAACTACTATATTAATTAAATGTAAACATTCATATTAAATGTTGTTCGAAGCGATTTCCTTGAACATCAAGGAAGCCTGCCAAGATTGTGCATCTATCTTCAACAGCAGCAGTGGCAGAACGACACTGGATATGTGTTTTTTTTTTTCACATTAAGGAATTAAGGTCATTGACCGGACTTGCATAGACTTTTTGTTCAATGCCACTCCAAACAAAAAAATTCACTGGTGTCAGGTCTGGAGAGCGTGCAGGCCAAGCCACTGGTCCTGTACGGCCAATCCTTGAGATATGGGATAGGATTGAGCAAGTCCGGTCAATGACCTTAATTCCTTACAAAGAAGGATAATTGAATCTTGTGAAACAATAACACATATGTTATGGCCGTTTTGCCATTGCTGCTGTTGCAGAAAGATTTAAAAATTCATACATGTAATGGATGAAACCACAAAATCTGTAAACACCGGACTGCGTGGACAACAATTGGGAAATGGAATTTGAGAACTGTCCTCATACAAAGCCTTCTATACGCGGATGACATAGTCCTAATAGCCGACACCAAGACCAAACTACAACAAGCTCTGGTAGAATGGGAAGAAGAGTTGCTCAGAAAAGGGATGCAAATTAACACCTCCAAGAGTAAAGTGCTGGTTATGGCGAGGGAAGAACGGGAAGATGTACAACTGATCTGCAATGGCGAGACGACTTGAGATAGTGACTGAATATACCCACTTAGGGACCGTAATTAGTAGCTCGGGTAAGATAGACGCCGAAATATCAAGCAGAATATGTAAGGCGAATCAGGTGTATTACCAGACTACTAATAGCATTATCGGCCACCGCGAAGTAGACAAGAAGACCAAAATGCACGTATATAAGTCTGTTTACCTACCTACACTCACCTACGGCGGAGAAAGCTGGACAATGCTAGACAGACACTCTAGTCGCATAACGGCAGCAGAAATGAGGTTCCTTCGCAGATCTGTTGGGAGAACTAGAAGGGATCGCATTAGGAACGAAAGCATTAGAGAGCAACTAGGAGTTACCGAACTTAAAACTACTCTAGAAAGACGGCAACTCCAGTGGTTTGGACATGTCTGCCGCATGAATGAGAACTTGAATCCTATAAGGATATTAGAGGCTCGACCCACAGGAAGGAGACCACGCGGACGCCCCAGAATCACATACAAGAGTATATTCAAAGAATTGGATGTAAAAGAGGCAAAACTCTCAATGAGATGAAGCGGCTAAGCAGGGACCGGGAAGAGTGGTTACGCTGGATTGAGGCTCCTCGACGCTAACTAATGGCATAAGAGGAAGACAAAGAAGAAGAAGTTTTAATTTATTACTTTCCTACCTATACTAGGTAAGGAAAGTATTGCGATCGGGTCTAATTTCCTATATGCGGTTTTCGGCGGATCTATACGCCCCTTGAGTCCGAAAAAAAAATGTTAGCAATTGTTCTGTCTGTCTGTCTGTGCCAAGATTTTCTAGGGAACTAGTGAACACCGTTTAGCCTGTTTTTTTTTTTTTTTTTTTTTTTTTGTAATGAAATGTCCTACAAAACTACATAAAAATCGTTAATATTGGACAACTATTAACGAAGTTACAGCGATTCAAATTCCAATTTAAGATTCCGGGTTCATATCCTGGTGTCAGAAAGGGGTAAATGAGAGAGAAAAAATATAACTAAGTGAAAGTAAGAAAATCTGTTGCCCGTATCACACAAGCTTCACTATATCCTTCATGTATATTTTCAGGAAAGTTACCGTAATTCAATTTTTTTTTTTTTTTTTTTTTTATTATTGGACATATGTAAAGATATAAAAACTTTTCTGAAATAGGTAGGAAAGTGGTGGACACACCAGATTTTTTTTTATCATCACCCAACTATGCTAGAGTTCCCTACTGTTAAAAAAACTTCTTCGTTTTATAACCATTAAGTTCGTACTAATTAAGTTGAGGTTTATTAGGGAAACATTTGAGATACAGCTCAAGTTTTGTAAAAAAATATGAGATATTTTATCCTGTCAAGTAAAAGTACTCCTGTTTTCAGCAAAAATGACTACAATTAATTGTTGCAAAGCTTTTGTTTCTTATTTTTCCATGATTTGAGATGTATTTTAATTAACACAATTGCCTAAACACACTTTTTATTAATAAAAACAATTAATTTGAAAATACTAATTTTTCAAATTCTTGTTTCTGGTAAATCACCCAGATCTCTGTTTTAGGCATTGATCCGAATTTATAAGTGACAAACTACATGTTCCTGATCCTAATATTAACGTTTTAATTAAAATATTTGAAGCAATCAGCAGGTTTTTGTTTATTTTAAATATAAAATTTGGGACTAATAACTTTTGTTTTGTCACTGACAAATACAGATTAATTCCTATAATATAGATCTGGGTGAAAAACACAGTCTATAACTAATTTATCCGAAAAATATTTGAAAAATCATTGTTCCAATTAATTTTCTTTATAAATAAAAAGTGCTATCCTTGACCCCAAACAGTCTACTGTGTGAGTTAAGAAATGGCTAATTTATATCTGCCCCAAAGTAATAAAAACTCCACTACAGTCACCAGATCATGATGTAATAAAACACCTGCGGGAAAAATTGGAAGTAGAAAATAGAAAACACAAAATTTCTAGCAAGGAAGACATAAAAAAAAATCGAAGAATAGAACAGGCTAAGACCAGAATCACCAAACAATTGGTCCATCACAAACAGACTGAAAGGTGTGGCAGAAAATAATGGCTTGTCTACATAGTTCAGTCATTGAATGATTATAGAAGAAAACGGCGGGGACAAAATTTTTTACTTTGGGTCATTGTTTGGACTAGTTAGGAGGTAAACATACTAAACGTTCCCACTCCTAGGTGGTAAGTCTGATGTGAGGGAGGGGGTGAGCGCCTAGAAGGTAACTTTTTTCGGGTTTTCTCTTGTATCAGAAAAACTAACCATCGCATCGGAAAATACGTTCTATACAAGTTCTAAGCTAAAAAAAAATTGCAATGTGATTGGTTATATAGCTTTTTTGTTACCTAGCTTAGTTTTCGAGATATCCGTCCTCAACTATGGCTAATTTTGAAAAAAAAATGGCTATATTTCTGGTTTTCGCTTATATCAGGAAAACTATCCGTCGCATCTACAAAGTTCTATTCAAATTAAAGCTGATAAAATTGTAATATGATTGATTATATGCCATTTTTCCTACCTCGTTTTTTATCCCTACCTTTTTAGTTTCCGAGATATCTGTCATTAACTATCACTAATTTGGGAAAATAAAATTTTTACACCATGTTTTTTTACTGTACTCTTGATAGGTTCGTTCTATGATTAAGTCATGGGAAAAAAGTTTTTAATAATTAAATTTTCTTCAAGAATATATATTATTTTACTAGTTTATCTCCAACAGTTCAAAAGATTGATTATGTAAGTATGGTCAATTAGACCAATTATACCTTTATACATAGGCGCAGACTACGGGGCGAGGGGCTAGGGGCGATCGCCTCCCCTACCCCCTCCCCCCTCCCAATAAAAACGTTGAGGGGGCGAGAATATCGTCCGCCCTCCAATAAGTTGAGATAAAAAAATTAAAATCAGTAATAAATTAGCTCCACGAATGAATAAAATGTGTAAACTAAAACCGATTAAGAGAATTAAATAGACTAGGATGGCTAGGCTAGGGCCTTGTAATAGGTATGTAACTATTTTATTGATACCTAAATGTTACTTTTAGTTAAACTGGCATTACATTCAAAGATAGCAATATATACCAACATATCCTAGGAGTTTATGATTCAACCCCCCCTCAATTCACACGTGATATTCTTATCACATTATCCACGACAAACTAGCCGGACTATGTAAAACGTTGTATTTTTATTTGAGGTTGTACACACTAAGGAATCAAATATTTTATTTCACTTTTAACTAGACTAAGCGAAGCGAAACGAGAGTTATGTGTTTAGGTCATCCACTAAATGCTATTTACCGCTTTTTGTAGAGAAAGGCTGGATTAATTTTTGTTTGATGGTTCGAATTTCTCGGTGAAATCCCTTGAGTGTTTTGAAAGAATTTGAGCTAAAAATAATGAACCGGAATTAATCAAAGGTGTTTAATCTATTTAAATTCTAGCAAATATGTAAAGTGTGTTTAATCGATCCGCCAAAAAGGCATTATGTTTTGAGGGGATGGCTTGACCGATTTCTTACTTTGACAGCTGTAAATTACGCAGTGAGATCCCGTGGATGTTTTGAAACAATTTGAGCATAAAATATTTAAAACCATTTTTATTATAGCTTAAGTATCTTGATTATTATTTGATTTTAAATGATGTCATGTGATCATTTCGTTGGCACCATGTTAAAGTAACGAATGTGCAACGTTGGCCAGGCTCCAATATTTGTTATTTTAACATGGCGCCGACGATATGTTATTAAAATAAATTGTTAATATTTAAATTAAAACTGTTAGAGTAAAAATATTTAATATTTGAATTAAATAAAATAGCGACTACAAAAGTTGGGAAATTCTATCCACGCTAAGGGAATGTACTTTCATATTCATTTAAACATGTTGGTAGATTGATAGGAAAATTGACATCAACTAATGTTTAAACTTGACTTAGTATTCTAATATACTCCGAAGAAAACTCAACACTTCCGGATATTTAATTGCACGGATAGATGAGACCAAATATATTTGCTTGAAGCCGTAATGGGTAATGAAAGACACTCAACTATTACAACGAGTTTAAATATTCATAGATATCAATTTTCGTATCAATCTACTAAGATGTTTAAGTTGATGTGGAAGTACATTCTCTAAAGGGTGGATTGAATTTCCCAAATTTCTTTAATCGGTTAATGTTTTGTAACTCAAACTTCTTTTTCATTATTTATGAAGTTCTAGAAATGTACCAGTGTTATGAAGGCTGTCTTCCCTCCCTCCTGTGTTTAATCTAAACGTTATATATTCCTGACGACTACCAAGCGTTTAGGGTGCTCCGTAACCTGACACAAACCAAAATCCGACGAGCCAAATCCAGCTTTTTCCACGAAGCCCTTTCATCAGCTCCTGATTTCAAAACCAAATGGCTACTTCTTCATAAACTTCCCCTCTGTGAATCTTCCAGATCACCCTCCTCAGCAGTCTTTCCAGTCAAACCTGATGATTTAAATTCATATTTTATATCAGCTTCCTCTTCCATTCAACCATCAACCTCTTCCTTCTTTACTCCTGGAATATCATTTAACGACGACAACTTTTATTGTTCAGATATTTTTCCTACAGACCTCATATCCGCCGTGATGAAATCTCATTCCAATTCTATTGGTCCAGATGGTATTCCTGTCAAATTAATCAAATTGTGCCTACCTGAAATCCTTCACGCTCTCCTTTTCATCTACAATTTCTCTCTTCAGAACTCAATATTTCCTTCCTCATGGAAAAAGATCATTGTCCGTCCTTTACATAAAAATCCTAACCCTAACCCTTCTTCCCCTGAAGATTACCGTCCAATCTCAATCCTTTCTAACCTTGCAAAACCTCTAGAACGAATAGTCTAATCCCAAGTTTCCAACTTCCTAGAACAGTCCAACCAACTTGACCCTTACCATTCTGGTTTTTGACTAGTTTACTCCACACAATCCGCACTAATCAAAATCATTAGTGATGTTCAGTCGGCCATAGATGAAAAAAAAAAAAAAAACTGTATTTGTACTTCTAGTCTTTTTCAAAGCCTTTGATACCATTAACCATTCCATCCTTTTCTCCAAATTGAAATAGTTATCCTTTTCCAACAGCTCTATCCTTTGGTTTCAATCATTTCCCTCTCAACGTACCCAAGCAACCAACCTTCATCGTCCAATCTAACTCTGTCCTCAGGAGTGGCACAGGGCTCTAGCATATCTCCTCTCCTTTTTAGTTCATATATTAACGATCTTCATAAATCAATCCTTCACTGTTCCCATACCTTTATGCCGATAATTCCCAAATTTACCTCTCCTTTGCTCCCTCTGAGTGGCATGATGCGTTTGCCAAAATACAAGAAGACCTAAATCGGATTTGTGCCTGGGCAAGTGAAAATGGATTAAGGTTAAACACTGCTAAAGGCTAAGCCATTGTCATTGGTTCCAAACCCCTTCTCAGATCCAATACCAACATTCCTCTCCTGTACCTAAATGACCAACCCATCACCTTCAACACTTCAGTTAAAAACTTAGGTGTTATCATAGATCAAACCCTCTTCTGAAATCACCATATTTCCCTCATATCCAGACGTTCAATTTCCATCCTGAAACTCTTCCATCGCTTCCGCCATCTCCTACCCATGTCCACACGTAGACTCCTAGTATCCGCCTTTATCTTCCCCCACATTGACTACGGCTGCGTAGTGTACGGTGGCCTCTCATCGGAACTTGGAGAAAGACTGAAAAGAATCATGGCTTAGTACGATTTGTCAATGAAACCCCAAGACGTTCTCATGTTCCCCACTACTACGCCGAGTTAGGGTGGCTCTTTCCCTCCTTCAGAAGACTGTATTTCCTTGGTACATTCCTTTACCAAATAATCTATAATCGTCGTCCGTCCTACGCATTCAATCTCCTTAAATTCAAGTCATCTATCCACTCCCTCTCCATCAGATCTCGTCCTTCTGATCTTTATACCCCTTTCCACAAATCGGCCTCATTTCAACACTCCTTTATTGTCCGCTCCACCACCTTTTGGTATTCCATCCCACTTAAAGTGCGCCATGCACCATCCTTATCCATATTTAAAATCCTCTTATTCCAATTCCTCCTTACAATTCAATCAGACGCTGGGTAGCCATTTATCATGTATATTATATATGTATATAATCTCCTCTATATGTATATTATCTTTTATTTTCTCCGATCAATCAACATCTTAGGATTTAGATTATAGAGGACTTGTATAATGTTTACAATACTATTATTGTACATATGTACCTTAATATTCTTTGAAAATATTAAGGTACATATGTAAATCATTTAAAGTAAATATTTATCCACTCTTTTATTATTATTATTTTCATTAATACAATGGTATGACAACAAAATTAATTTGTCGTTCATTTCAAATTTCATTTAGAATTCCATAGTTTATTGTTTATAGCAACTATTTTGCAGTATTAGGGCCTTATTGCTCATATTATGTCTTTAATATATCTGTATAGTTATGTAAGTGCTTCTTTTATTACTTCTTTTTTATTTTTTTTTGTGTATTTTTTTTTTGTTGTAATATGCATTTTGGCCAGATGTTATGTTAATTTTTATGTACAATATTGTTATTCTCAAGGGACTTTGTCCTAGAATAAAGTTGATTCTTCTATTCTATTCTATATATTCCAGTGTACTTTTTTTTTTTAGATTTTATTTTTTTGTACATATGGTGTGAATGTCATCCTACCTCACTATAACCAATGTCCAACAGACAGATTGTTATAAAAAAAAAAAAAAAACTTTAGATGTATAATTGTTTGGATATAATAAACCATTGACTTTTTTTAGACATTTTCAAGTATATATAAGTAAAAAAAATAAATAAATAAAAATCCTTCCAATTATACAAACATGTAAACAAATTAATTTTAAACATTCAATATTGTATTTGCTCGTTTCACAATAATTATGTTGAATTTTAATAAATAATAAAAACTCCCACCAATTTTTTTCTTTCGTCCTTTATCCCCCTCCCCCAATCAAAATCGAAAACTTTCTTCATGATGACTTAACCGTAGAACGAAGCAATCAAGAGTTAGTTAGTCAAATACAGTAAAATATGTGAGACAAATTTTTTTTTTTTACAAATTTGCTATTGTTGAAGACGGCTATCTCGGAAACGGAGCTAGATTGCGAAAAAAGGTATAAAACCATCATATTGCGAATTTTATCAGCTTTAATTTTGCATAGAACGCCTTTGTCAATGCGACGGATAGTTTTGCCAATATTTTCTTTTTTCAGCATTTATTGACTGGACTAACAAGGTATTGGAATAAATTGATAGTATCTTTTTTTAAATAATTGAATATTTGATATTCATAGTTGAATATTTTAATTTTATTGAGTTTGTAGATATTTCAAATGAGATTATAAATAAATCTGTTTGAAGAATTTATGGTTTTATTAGTTTATTGTAACCATTTAACTATTTTGTTATATATTTCTACGGGTTGTATCAATTTAACTGTGAGTCAATGTATATAGACATACATCTTTAAAAATACAAGAACTACTTGGAGGTAATGTAATTTTGCGTTCAATAAATAAAAACGTTTAGGAACATCTGGTATTAGACTTTTCTCTTAATAATTAAGTTTTATATGAAGATATATTTAATTAATTAAACTTAAATACAATAAATCATTAAAGCGACATTAATTATCTTTTTAAAATATTTGTTTGTAATAATTGATCATATTTATTTTTATAATAAAAATAAGGGAATCTAAACTAATTTGGTAACAAACCTCAAGTCCAAATGCATCTTAAGCAATCCAAAAACTATACTTATTGCCAATTTATGTAATGTAGAATTTTATGAAGGCAACTATTATTTTATAAAGGCAAACTTCTTTTTTTTCTAAGAAGATTTATAGTCAATTAATTCAATCAATATTTACATTAATTGAAATAATTAAAACTGTGCTTTTAGTTAGAATACGTTTTTGTTTATTATTCACTAATACAAATATGAGCTTAGAATATACAAACTGTATAATTTTAGTTACAAAAGAAGGGGAAAGAGATTTCCCTAAACTTTCATTAATAAATAATAATAAAAAACTAAGTGATAATTTATTAGATTGACTTATAGACAAATAATAGTCAAAAGATAATATTTTCTTGTTTTAATTATTTTTGTTTAAAACATTTGATTATTTTTAAAGGAAAAATATTAAATTTTAAATATAATACAAATATATATTAATTTATTCATCGTATAATAAAAATACAATGGAGTTTTTGGTTCTTGATCAGATAAATATAACCTAACGAAATCTTTTTTTAAACTATTAATTATAATTCATAGTCCACAATGATTAATTTATAACATAATTAAGAGATAAAGATTATATAATAATATACCTAAAACCAAATACTTGTTTACTTTATGGCCAATGATCCTTTTATTTCAAATTAACGTTTCCTAAAAAATTAACAAATTACACTAACACATCAATTGATTTTATAAGTAACCTCTCAGAATCAATATATATATATATATATATAAATTTCCAATTGGATGAACAGCTGCTTTCATTTATTTTGAACGTGGGTGTTTTGAATTTTTGTAACTAATTACAAATTGATTAGAAGGTGGAAGTGTCTCAAAATACACTAGAAGGGAATAGAAGCGATGGTTATTTGTTTATCACGAAACACAGGGGCTGCTCTGTATATACAGGGATGGGGCACGTGGGCCTATTTTAAGGGAGCAGGTTCGTCGTTACAGGTTCACAATAAGTCAACCTTTTTTGCCCTTTTTTATCTTCCCCAACTTCCTCCCCTCATATTATCTTAGAAGGATGGTGTTTACTCCACGTTTTTGTAATTTTACATATTAAATAGCTTAGATATGTTATACCTGAATTTGATTGGCATCAAAATTGTAATCAAGTTCATTGGCTTAAAGACAATCATATACATATATATATGATTGCCTGGACAAGAAATAATAAAAAAAAAGAAAAAAGGAATGCGAAATAACACACTCGGTTGCTTGCAAAAGACTGACTTTATTTCCTTAATAAACCTCTATATATATTATTAGATCTTGTTTACAATATCCAGATAGGATTAAATGTTATATAGTCTTACCACTAACGATAACTAATGCAGAGCAAGATTCACAAATATAATATATCTAAAAAAAAAATAAATAAAAGAAAATGAAAAACGTTCTTCAATGTAAAAAATAAAAATCCTTACTTACTATCTTATTCTAGAGAACAAAAGCAACATAACAACAACAAATAAATCTTCTGATACCTGTTCATAGTTTATAGGAGTCAGAAAAGAGGATATACTGCCCTTTTACTTTGGTGACTTCGGCTCTATTGGTAATTTCAACTGTTCTATGTGAACGGTCCTCCTTTTTCTGGGATCGTTCAGACTCTGGATTGTGAAAATATTGTGCTCTAAAATTACAATAACTTTGAATGGTCCTTCGTAGCGTAACAACTCCTTTCTCCTATTAGACCTTACTCTCCGATAGACTATCGTCCCTATTTTTAATTCTCCCATCCTATCTTTGATGTTCACATTTTTCTACTCCATCAATTTCCATTTCTCCATCTTCCCCTTCACTTTCTCCCAGACTTGTTTATAACCGTATCCTTCCAGCCTCGTCTTTGTATATTTACTCCAAACAACACCTCGGTCGGCGGGAATCCTGTGACTGAGTGAATAGAATGATTGTAGGCTGTCACTACCTTCATCATGGCTACACCCGCCTCTAACTCCTGTTCCCCTTGATAAACGCGTATATGATCACTTACCGTGCTATGCAACCTCTCAATACCTCCCCTGCTCTTTGGACGTCCCAGTGCGTTGAAATGCCGTCCAATCTCTTTGCTTCCTTCCATATGGCAATGCTATCGAACTATCTCCCTCCGTCCGACGTTATTCGATCCGGCACTCCATAGAAGTAAGCCCAAGTTTGGAGAGCTCCTACGATAGTCTCCGATGTCTTATCCTGTACTCGGTGTACCATCGCTACATTACTGAAGTCTATCATTGTGACCCCTTTAAACCCCCTACATGTGAATGAGTCGATTTGTACATCTTTTAATGGCGTATCTCCAGTAGGTGTTTCCTCCTGTGGTTTGAGTATTCCTTTTGTGAAGACATACTTCCTGGATAATGCTTGAAATGTCTCATGTACTCACCGATGAGTTTTGCCCTGATGGTACGCCAGCGTTACCTTCTTCTGCTGTGCCACATCTGTTACTTTTTCCACCTAGTATTTACATCGGATAAACGTCCTATCCATTCCTATTTTTCCGGATCTCCAGATCTTCTTAATCTTGTCCCATATTGTGGCATTCCCCACATAAAGGTAGCGCATTTTCCCCGTTCCGATACATCCTGCAAAGCCTTTCAAATTTGCTCTTCCTTCGCCCCTGATTGCGACCAAATGTTGGTGGTCTTATTCTTCCCATATTTACTATAGTCTATTTTCATAAGCCCCGACGTTCTAGTCTTCCAAATCATCTGTTACCGCTTATCATTGACTACTTCGTCACATTCCTCCATGGCAGTTGGCCTTTCTTCCTCTGAGGTCTCTTCTCTTCCGGATTTGTCCGTCCCCGCGTTCTCGGATTCCTAAGGAACTACCGCACGTCCTGCGATGGTTCCCCTTCTTCCTTCTCAATGACATTTATGGTTATGGCTCTGAACACCCAGTCTGCAACAACATTTTCCTTACCTGGCTTATACATGACTTCCATGTTAAATTGGCTCAAGAATTTCTTCCACCGGATGACTCTCACCGATGATTCCTTCAGGTTACCTACCCATTGAAGGTCGATGATCAGTATGAACCTTGCATTTCAGGCCAAAGATATATGGTCTAAAATGTCCTACCGCCCATACTATACCCATACTATTCCCTTTCTAGAACGCTATACCTCGATTCTGCTTCTGTGAGTTGCGTATGCCACTGGAAAAACCTTTAGTTCCTTCTTGAGAAAGTAACGCCCCCAAAGCATACTAGCTTGCTTCCGTCATGATGATGAATGGTTTTTCAAAATCAGGAAAAGCAAGTACCGTCTTAAGCACTTCCTCACGTTGTCCTCTATCGCTGGTGTTATCGCTATCTTTCTTCAGCAGATTTTTAAGGAGTTCTAAGTATTTCCCCCATATCTGGGACAAACCGACGATACTAATTTAACGTCCCCAATAACCTATGGATCCCTTTAACATCTCTGGGCATTGCCAGGTTTTGGATTGCCTCTACTTTTTGTTCACCTGGCCTGATCCACTCAATCGAAATCTAGTGTCCCAAGAAACTTATCTCGTCCTGCCTCAGACTCGATTTTTCGGCTGACAATCCGAATTGCCTCAATCTGTTGAATACGCGGTGCAGATGTTCGATGTGTTCATTTTTGTCCTTGCTGAAGATCAGGAGGTCGTCCATGTACACCTGACAAGACGCTTCGTCCAGTCCCCTCAGGTATTCATCTATAAACCTCAGGAAGGTTATAGGAGCGTTTTTCAACCCGAATGGCATCCGAGTAAACTCGTAATGCCTCCTATCAAAGGTAAACGTTTTTTTTATGTTGGTCTCTGTGGTGCATATGTATATGGTGATAACCTGCCTTCAAATTCAGGGTACTGAAGATTGTGGCTCCACTCAGCCTGTCAATAATATCTTCAAATCGTGGGATCGGGTTCTTCAGGGTGTTTTCATTAAGTTTCCTGAAGTCCACTACAACCTTATACTTCTCCTCCCCTGTTGCAGACTTTTTCCTTACTGCCCATAAGTGACTGTTGTATGGAGACGCGATTTCCGCGATGATACCGTGACTGACTCTTCAAGCTCTCTAGCTCTTCCTTGACATGCCTCCGCAGAGCCTGTGGGTAACGTCGTTCCTACTTGACAGTGAATCGTATTTGACGAAAAATATACAGTAATTTAAATATTAAGAAAATAAAAAATAATTATAAAAATATAAATGAATAAGAACTAATAATTGAAAAACAAAAGCTATACCTTCTAAAACAAATAAACTAGAAAAGTATTGTTAAAGAGAATATATATAAAAGTTTAAAGCTACTTATGGGTAGTAGAACGCCTAATCCACAGGAACTTCAACCGATACATCTTTACGCTACCAGACCCGAATACAAACTCCTATATTTTTTTTTCGGTTGGCGGTACAGACCATGAAGATCTTTGGCCGCAAGATGTGGTCTCCTTACAGACGTATGTTGCTTGCGGGAGCACAGATAGCCTGGAGGGGCTCACCCAACATCACGTTGCTACGAACCATGGTCTCTGTTTGGGGCATCAGGCCTTCCCTAATCCCGAAAAGTAGGGGGAATCAAACCTGGATGCTAATAAAATGTTCAGAAGGGGGTGTTCGTGCGGAATGTGATATGTGTAAATGAGATTAACATAAAATATATATTGATAAAAAAAATAGATTGAAATAAACAGAGGTTGATGGAGGGTACCAAGTTATACATTTTGATTATTTTGTTAGTAAATTATTTGATAATATGGGCTGACCGGATAAATGAAGATCCTGGCTGGTTGAATGTTTCTATCGAGGGAATGGGTTCTGTGTTATCTGAGTTGAATTATGTGTTCTGGCCAGCGGGCATCTTTGAATGTCTTGTCGTGTACGGGCATCCATACTGGTTCTTCGGACCACTTCTTTATGCTGGTGTAGCTAGACATGTAATTCAGACTTTATATGAACATGCATAGTCGTGAAGACCATTTTGTAGGCAGTCTCAGACTCAGACAGGTCAGGTCTTGTACTTTGGCCCTTCTGGTCCCAGGTCACCAGGCAGGGCTTGTTGCTAATCTTCTTTAACTTGCCAGTAAATGGCACTGTCATGATGGCCAATAGATGGCACCACTGATGTGCACTATTTGACGCACTTAAACTATGGGCTGAAGTGAGTGGCCTTAACATACCGCCCATCTAAAATTTGCTGTGGGCGAATTTAACATGTTTAATTGAGGCAATAGCTCAGCTGTGATATGCAATAAGCGCATACAATGTAGTGTGCTTGGTATACACTTGTTTGTGTGTAAGTATGTGTAATGCTATGTAAAATAAACCTTGTCAGTGAAATTGAAGAGACACAAAAATGAGGGCAAAAAAGTATATAATAGTAAACATGATACGAATGGAAAAAAAAATCTATAAAGAAAACACTTCTACGATGGTGCATTGAAACGAGTCTGACTTGGACTAAGAAAGAAGAGAAAAAAAATAAAAAATGAGA
Organism: Nezara viridula; assembly: GCA_928085145.1. Taxonomy (NCBI): domain Eukaryota; kingdom Metazoa; phylum Arthropoda; class Insecta; order Hemiptera; family Pentatomidae; genus Nezara; species Nezara viridula. The sequence continues at coordinate 172,294,810 of OV725078.1, read as the reverse complement.
TCTCCTCATGATAAAAAAAAGGTGAAATAAATTCAAACATCTTCGAAAAAGAAATGGAGGGAAAGGAAAATTTAATTGGATTCAAAATCAATATGAGAAATAAAAATTTAACTCTTTTCCTCGAGGAGGTTTCAAAAGCTGCAACGCATGAGGAATTATGCATAGAAGCCATATCATCTGCCGCCCACCCTGAAAAACCCCTGGATAAAAACAGGGAGTTTGTGAGGACAAATTTGGATGGTTCCGCTAGAGCATGTTGATGCTCTTTGACAATGAATGTCACAGGGGATCGAAAACATCGAATAATTTATATTTATTAAATTTACATTAAATAATTTATATTTATTAAATAATTTATATTAATTCAATTTTTTTTTATTTTTTTTTTTTTTTATTTGTTGATTTAGCCTCTACCTCTAAGGGTCATTGGCTTAATGTTTCCATTTTATATTCGTTGATAAAAGTGAATATTCTTTAAATATTTGAACAGTTTTTCTATTTCATTCTCCCCATCTTGCAAAATTTCTTTCATTTCCGTTCCCATTTGAAATTTTTTCCTTATATTAGTGTACCTTCTACATTCTACTAATATATGTTTTACTGTTCTGGGTACTAGGCAATGTGTGCAAGTTGGAGCTTCTAATCCTCGAAGGAGGTATCCATGGGAAAACTCACAGTGCCCAATTCTTAGCCGACATAGTATCCCTTCTTCTCGTCTAGACTTTCTGTTTGATGTGTTCCATTTGATACATTTTGTTTTTATTTCCTGAAGTTTTGCCGAACTCATTTCCCATTCAACGTTCCATTTATTTTGAAAGGAGCAGGCAAGTTGGTGTGTCCAATCTTCTCGAGGAATAGCATCAATTATTGTGGTTCGTGCAGTTCTTTGACGCCGGGCAGAGTTGGCAGCAGCATCGGCTCTTTCGTTACCCAGGATACCACAATGTGATGGTGCCCAGATAAGGAATATGTTTTTATTTTCTTCCTTTAGTTTACCATATATGTTAAAAATTTCTGTTATAACAGGATGCTGGTGCGTTGATTGTTCTATGGCTTCTATTACGGACATTGAATCGGTTACGATAGCGTAGTTTTTGAAGTGGTTTGTGTGGATGTGCAAGAGTGCTTCTTTTATGGCCGTGGCTTCTCCCGTAAAAATAGAACATTCTCCTGAAAGTTTGTACAGGAATTCTTCACTGTCTGTAACGACTGAACATCCCACTTGGTTTTCGGCTTTTGATGCATCTGTGTAAAATATTTTGTAATTGTAGTATTTGTTTAATAATTCTAAAAAATACGATTTTTTTCCATCCGAAACTAGAGTTTTTTTTGAGATGTGGGACATATATTTTTCTGTAGAAATATTGGGAAGACTCCACCTTGGAAAGTTTTTATCTGGGAGCTTTTGGATGCAATTTAGGTCCATATTGAATGCTAACGTTGTTTGAATTATAGACTAGAATTATAACTGTTATTGATTGAAACTGTTTGTGGATCAGATATGATGTCTCGTAAGGGATGTCGTGGAAGTGACATTATTTTGGCCCCATATTTTGCAATCATAAATGCTCTTCTTTTCTCGAGGGATGGTTCGGCGCATTCTGCATATAGACTCTCAATCGGCGATGTTCTATAAGCTCCTGAGCATATCCTCAATGCAGCATTATGGATCGGGTCAAGAATTTTTAAAATACTTCTTTTTGAGGTTCCAAATACACATGCTCCATAATCTATTTTGCTTCGGATCATCGCTTTGTATACCTTTAATAGACTGCTTCTGTCAGCTCCCCAACTAGAATGTGAATGACACTTTAGGAGGCCAAGTCTTTTTAAACATTCTTGTTTAAGACCTTTAATGTGGTCAGTCCACTTTAAGCTTTTATCTAGATGGATTCCTAGGTATTTTTGGTGATCTTCAAACAAGAGGTCGGCCATCCCTAATTTTAGTTTAGGATTCGTAGAGCATCCTCTTATTCTGCATATATGCATAGCCTTTGTTTTATTTATCGAAAAATTAAAACCGCTATTTCGTGCCCATTTTTCTGCTTTTCTCAGTGCTTTCTGTAGTTTTCACTCAATAAAATAGAGAAATTTGCTACGACCTAATAGTAATACATCATCGGCAAACATTATGATTTTAATAGGTCATTTGAAATTCGGTGGTAGATCATTCATAGCAATCAAAAACAAAGTTACACTTAGAGGGGAACCTTGGGGCGTGCCATTTTGAGAAACGTTAATTGACGACAAGGAGGACCCAACTCTGACTTGATATTTTCTTTCTTTAAGAAAGTTTTTAATGTATGCCTTCAATTTTCCCTGAACACCATAATTATCTAAGATTTGCATTATGCGGCCTCTTAACATGGTATCATAAGCTTTTTCCAAGTCCAAAAAGACAGCAACCAAATGTTTTTTTTTTTGTGAGAATGCTTCTTCTGCTTCATGTTGCAGTAACAAAAGTGCATCAGTTGTGGAATGTCCTTCTCTGAAACCAAATTGATGGGGGGTAAATAGTTTGTTCGTTCCATGTAATCAACAAGTCTATTGTTTACCATTTTTTCCTGTAATTTAGAGAGGCACGTTATTAATGAAATAGGACGAAAGTCATTTGGGTGGATTGGAATATCTTTTTTTGGGACCGGAGTGATAATTGAGGTTTTCCATAGCTTAGGGAGTTCACCAGCATCCCAGATCTCGTTGTATAGTTGAAGTAAGTATAATCTAACTTCATCTGGTAAGTGTTTTAATTTACATTTATTTAAAGTTTTTTTTTCAAATGAGAATATTAAGAAGAAAAATAAAAATAGTTTCATGGTTGCCGACTTAGAATTGAGTTTTTGGTTTTCCAATGAAAGTTAATTTTCACTCAGTTTTTGTTTAATGTTTTAATAATTATATAAATTTGTTTGTGAAATTTGCCAATGATAGAGTTAGATGAATAAAATGGAAATAAAAATATGCCAAAGTTTATTGGAACATATTTTAAATGAAGTTAAATAGAAAAAAAACAAATATTGTTCTTGGATTTTATTATTTATTTTCGTTTGATATAAGGATTCATATGCTTCATTCAACTTGCCCAACTTCAATTTTATTTCCCAAACCATTCTAGTTAATATTTTGTTGCAATAATTACTTTTTAAATTGAAATAACAAAGAAAGACAGAGTATTCAAATATTTGTATCCCACCGACCCAATATGGCCGCCACATCAGTATGACCACATTGTATATTAAGCCACTGTAATATGGTCGGTCTTTAGCGCGCTCTAGCGGCCAAACGAAAAAAGCTAGCGAGCTGGTTCTAGTTTTATTTTTTAGGAAATTTTATCAGTTCAGGCAGCTTCACTCCGAAAGCCTCCCTCCCCCGTTAGATCCGCCTGTGATTATCATCAATGTTGTTCAATTCAGCACTGGGGGGTGATAAGAACATCACATGAAAATTAAGGGGTCCACGTCGGAATGAATCATAAAATCTTTGTATGTGTACATGATATAGCTATCCTAGGAAGTAATCAGACACATTGAGAAACTCACTAAGACTCTGATAAAAGAAGCAGAGCAAATCGGCCTAAAAGTAAATTATATCAGGATTAATTAATTAATAACAGGATTTTCGTGGAAGGAAAATCGTTCCCGAGGGTAGACAAATTTAAATACCTCGGACCCACAATTACGGCAATTAATGTCTGTCCAAAGGGGTCAGAAATAGATCCTAGAGTATAACAAGCGCAAACAGAGCTTTCTTCTCCCTTTTGAAATCCCGAAAACTCTCAAATTAATGGAGTATACCGCCATGAGCCAATTCAAAGGTCTTGAGATGTGGACACTAACCAGCGCCCTAGAAAAAAGTATTGAAAGATTTGAGAGAAAATCCTCCACACACTGCATAACTGTCATAACTTGTACTATCAACTCTCTGAGGTTTGGCCATTAATGCCAGCAAAAAAACAGGTTCAATGTTGAAGGTTAGTGGGCAGAGTTAGGCATAAGCTACTCTGAGTACTGAGTACTTTACTCAAATACTGGACCAGTGTGAGTAGTATGTCAGTACATCAGAAGCCGATCCATGGGAGGTGAAAAAAGGGAAATTTTCCCTCCCAAAATAATCATTGAGGAGCAGAAGTCGCAGTTAGTGAGTCGCTGATTTCAACCAAATTTTTTTTCTGATACTACATCAAAAAATTTGGGACATGGTACCAGCGTTTGTTTCAATAGACCTTAGGAACTAAGAAAAAAAATTACTTTATATTTCAAAGAATTTTTATATTATTGGTTTTTTCCTTTGCTTTGCACGGATTTCTAGATTACTATAAACCACTCGATATCTTTTTTTTTTTTTGGGGGGGGGGTTAGTAAATAAGAAATAACTAGATAATAAGAGCGATTTGGGATCATAGTACTAATACATAGAGAAGAAAGACCAATAATGAGCTGCTTACAGAAACTGGTCAATCAATATCTCATGATATGAAAGTAAGGAGTTAAGATGGAGGGAGCACGTAGCTCGGAGCAATCCATCTGGAAGTCTATAAATAACATTGAATGCCTCATAGTAGGCAAAAGACCACGTCGAAGGTCAAAAAAAGCAGATGGATAGATCAAATCAGCAAAGATGCAATAGAGCTGCATGCAGATAACTAGAAAGAAATAACCCAAGATAGGCAGAGATAGAGTAGGCTTGTTAAGGCAGCAAAGGACCTACAATGTCTGTAATGCCAATATAAAAAAAAAAATTAACTAAGAGTTTTGTTTTAGAGAACACAAAAATTACTTGACCTATTTTATGAGAGGTGTGATAATTTTTTGCAATTTCTAAAACATTGGAACTCATTTAATAGTAGGAAATATATATATATATATATATATATATATATATATATATATATATATATATATATATATATTTTTTTTTTTTTTTTTTTTTTTTCTTTTCCCATTCGCATTACAGACCTTGTAGATCTTTAGTCGACTTGACAAACCTTCCCTATCTCTTCCTACCTTGGGCTATTGCTTTCCAGTTATCTGCTTGTAGCTCTATTGCATCTTTATTGAATCGATCTTTGAAGTCATCAAAGTTTTTGATGTAAAATCAGCAAAAAAAAATTTGGTCGAAAACAGTGACTCACTAACTATGACTTGAACAAAACAAGATATTCAATTAGTAAAGTGTTGTTTTTTTTTTTCTCGTTTTTTTTATATATGTATCAATTAAACATCCTCACTTTAAGGAAGCTAAGATAAATAAAATCTCTCAAATAAAAGCAAAGCTTTTACTTCCAAGAGGCCTTGAGAAGTAAAAGGAATAGAAGCCTGAACATAAATTTTATATTTATGTAGGATATACACAATGAGAGGGAAAATAACAATAGTTAACAAACAAAAAAAAAAAAAAAAAAAGCTGTTATGCAACTAAATATAATGAATATTAGTGTAACACTTCACAAACATTATGGTTTGTATATTATATACATTATAATATATTCCCCTTGGGAAAGAGTTCTCAAAACAAAGAAGTAAACATAGAACTAAAATTGATCATTATATATTGAATAACAATCTCTATTTTAACACAATCAGATATAATAGTGGTATAAATTCTTAATTTAGAATATTTCATAAAAAAATTAATTCTTCTAAGACTTGATGTAAAATGCTGTTCCTGCTAGAATCCATTTTTCTATTTCCTGTTTTTTACAAGGTATTAATAAGTTTGCTATTACTTTATCTCTTCTATCTGTCAAATAAAGAGGAATAGATACGTATGAAGTATCTTCTAAGTTATTCTCCTGTAAATAAAAACAAAATATAAGAATTTATTTTGATAAATATTAACACCTAGGTGAATCATACCCTGAAAATTTTGTTTTCAAATCATATATTCATTTATTATGTTATATTTAAATGTTCTTTAGAAAATTGATTTACTAAACATTTTCAAGTCATTACAAAAGTAAATATGTTTTGATTTCTCAAAATATGCTTAGTAATTAGTATAAAGTAAATATGGTAAAACAAGAGAGGATGGAATTCTCTCTCAAATGATGAAATAATATTGATGATTCTGAGTTAAAAAAAATTATTACAATGTAAATCAAATAACGTTTTTTGCATGTTGCAGAAAGGGTATATTAAAAAAAAAACCTGTACTACTTACAGCCCATGAAGGGTCTTGGATTCAGTACAATGTGAGGAAGTACTGTTACAAGGCCCAATCACCTTTTTTTAGAGCTGGTGACAAAGACACATCAGCTCCACGGCGGTTTCCCGTTTAATAGGGTTTTATTCGGCTAGTCGAGCTAAGAATTGACAAGTAGGCGAAGCCTTATGCTGGAGACATGCTGCTTGAATTTGGAGAAAATTAAGCAAAGAACTTCGCCAGGACCAGAAGGCAAAGGAATCAGTATGCTTATGGGACCGGGGTTCTTATCGCTGTGCAGTATAGGACTTGTCGGCCCCCACCACTTCTCAGCAGCCGCCAGGTCAGTATCGCCTTATCAATACCAACAGCTGTCACCGAAAGAGCCCAATCTATGTTGTTATTAAGTCAATTAATCTTATCATTTGTTTTATTTTTTTTTTTTCTTTCTCCTCTCTTATTTAAGAAAAAAAAAATATATATATGCATATTTGCTTTAATACATTTGGAAACGGTTTTTGCTTTCGAATAAAAATTGGCTGATCAAAGGTTAGCTTAATTATTAAAATTAATTAATTATTATTTTTAAAAAATAATTATTCAGCTTTGCTAATTGATTTATTTATTCAATTTTATTTATTATTTATTCAGTGAAAGTGGGTATGTGTATTTAATTTTTAACAATATATTTTACAGATTTAACTTGTTTTTATTCATTAACCTTATTTATTAATCTATTATTATTTAACTTAGATTTTATTAATAATATATTTTAACTTGTTCTTACTGTTAACTTATTTATTAGTCGTTTATTGTTTAATTCAGATTATATTAATTGTATATTTTAATTTGCTTTTAAGAAATTGATTTTATAGATTTTAACTTTTTACCATAATTTATTTTATATATTTTAACTTAATTTTAAGCAATAGATTCTATAGATTTTAACTTCATCTTATATTTTAGCTTAGTTTTAAGATAGATTTTAACTTATTGATTAACTTTTTTTAGTATAACTTGGATTCTATTGATTTTAAATTTTAACTTACTCTTAAACAATTGATTTGAATTTTTTTTAGCTTGTATTCATTTTAACTGTTTTTAAGCATTTGATATTAATCTGATATTTAAGTGTTTATGTTGGAATTTATGCATGTCTCTCCTGTTTAGTTTTTGTTTATTTATATACAGGTTCAATCTCCTTTAAATAATTTGTTTTAATCATGCGTGTGGCACACATGTTCTCGAATAGAGAGATTGGATTTTGAATGGACCTAAGAACAATGAATGAAATCGAGATTGGCCAGAGAGTATGGGTTCTGAGAACTGAAGGACCTGCTCAGGAGGCTGTTGTTACCTTTGTGATGTCTGTGGATGCTGCGGGAGATGGCAAAAAGAAATATGTAAAGGTTGAATGGTCAGACACAGAAGGTGTACCATTGGGAAAGACAGTTTCGATAGATGATGTCTTTCCAGCATTGCCAAATGTTCCCCAGAATGTGATGGAGGTGAACAGAGAGCAGGAGGACGAAGTTCTACGCCCTGATAATAAAGTTTGTCCCATATGTAGGCTTTCTTTTAAGAGTGAAAGAGGTCTTGGAACCTATACTGCAAAAAAGCACCCCAGGGAGGCTAACAGCAATACACTGAGGGGCATAGTGGAAAATATTATAGGTCCTAAAAATGGAGAGGGTGAGGTATCAAAAATAAAAGAGGACATTATTGGATGGTCTACTGTGTTCAAGAACCTCTCAAAAGAAAACATGACAAATATTGCGGATTTTGATGAAGCCGTAGGTAGGTTCCTGAAATTTCTCAAGAATATCGATGCGAATTGCCAGGTCCCCAGCACAAAGCCGTTAAATTTTACAGAATAAGAAAAAAAAATAAAACGAAAGTGGCTGACAAGGGTGCAGGACAAGACTCAAATTCGTAAAGAGCGAACAAAGTAGGCAGGAGTCGTGGGCAGGAGCAGTATAAATATGAGGTTGCACAATACAGAGAGAATCACTTTATTATCATAAAAGGGTGCTGCCCAATTACATTGGGTTGCTTTAAACACAGCATACTTATTAATCGCTACAGACAATTTTCCAAAACTAATATACAATTATAATAAAAGGAAAAAAGTTGTGCAAACTGTTATGAATGCCAATGCTCCTAAGCGGTGTCCTCTAAAGATTGCTAATATCGAAAAACATTAAAGACCTCTTTGTGAGCAAAAATCACTGCGGACTTGCAGATTATGAACAGTGTGCCCCGATGCCAAATTTGGTGTCCATTGAGCTAGAAACTGTCAAGAAAGCCATTAAATCAACATCAATGGACACATCTCCGGGGCCTGATCTGCACGATTAAATATTTTGATGTATCAAATATTATCAAAACAATTGCAGAGATAATGCTGAAGGTGAACTATGTTCCAGAACCACTTCGACAAGGGCGCACAATCCTATATATTATTTATAAAAGGTGTTTTTTTGTCGGTTCGCCATAACTTCATCAATTCTTCATCAAATCCAATGATTGACCACTCATTTTGAAGATATTCTACTCCTTCACATGCAAAAAATAGTCCTATCCCCCAGAAATTTCTGGGAAAAAAGTTATGGAGGAAAAGAAACTTTATTTGCGAATAACTCAAAAAGTATGTATTTTTTTCTCGATTGTACCCATGATAATTAGAAAGATTACTAAATTATTTCTTAAAGACATTTGGTTGTTCTTACATTTTATTTATTTATTTTTTTTAATAATTTAGAATATCCTATGATCGGGGCATTATTTTGTCTTTATCACTTTTTTTTATTTATTTATTATTTTTTTTTTTTTATTTTTTTTTTTTATACGGTATGAATGTACTATCAGAACTCTATTATAAGTGTCCTTAACTGTTATTATTATTATTAAATGGCACTACATCCCAATTATTTGAGACTTGGCCTGCTCTAGCATGGATCTCCAGTTCTCCCGGTTAGTCAAAGGCTTTGGAGAAGTCAAGGAGAATAAGGATGGTGAGTTTCTGCTGGTCCATGGCTGTATGAAGGTCTTGGGAAATTTTGATGAGGGCAGACTGAGTGGAGTAGCCAGGGCGGAAACCGGACTGGTTAGGATTTAGGAGGTTATTCTGTTCTAAAAAATCGGATACCTGGGTTTGAACTAGTCGCTCTAAAGGTTTAGAAAGATTTGAGAGGAGAGAAATTGGACGGAAATCATTGAGAGTTGATGGGTTGGAAGTCTTTTTCATAGGGCGAACTAGTGCGGTTTTCCAGGATGTAGGAAAGGTACCGTTTTGTAGTGAGTAATTGTAGATATGGTAGAGGATTGGAAGGATGGATGGTAGTGAGGCTTTTATCAGTCTGACTGGGATGTTATCAGGTCCATAATCAATGGTTTGCGACTTTTGAATGGAGTTGAGGAAGTCATCAGGTGTAATATGGGAAAAAAAGAATTGATCAGGATTAAAATTTATAGGGAAACACACAGGAGTCGGCATAGCCGCGGGAGATGAGGATGAGAAGGGACAGGAGACAAAGTGAGCGTTAAGGTCATCAGCAGAAAAGGAGATGAGCTGGGTTTGAGGTGTTACAATTGGTCAGTTTTTTTAGGATAGCCCACTTGGCCTTGGAGTTTGGGGTGTTGGATAAGGAATGATGGAAGTAACGGGATTTGGCTCGGCATATAGCAGACTGAGTGCTGTTTCGTAGTTGCTTGAAGACGATATAGTCTTCCAGGAGTTGGGTACGTTTAAACCTTCGTCTTGCCGCATCTCTTCTTCTCATGCACTCTCTCAAAGCGGGTGTCAGCCAAGGAGCAGGGGAATGTTGGATGGTTTTAGTTAGGAGAGGAGCATGGCAGTCGAGGATGGTATGAAGATGGTTGGTAAGGATTTCTACCATGGCGTCAATGGATTTAAAGGAATAAATGGGGTCCCACTGGGAAGCATCGAGATCCTGCGACAGGGCTTCATAGGTGAGGGAGTTAAGGTTTCGGAAGGATATGATTTGAGGAGAAAAAAATGGGACCGGGATGTTGTAGAAAATCTGGATAAGATCATGGGAAGACAGAAATGGAACCGGGTGCTGAGATGCCGACAAGAGTTTATCCAGGGAATCCAAGACAAACAAATCAAGCCAGGACTCTGAGAACTGGGTATGATGGGTAGGGTTCTAGGGTACTATATAAAGGCTGAGTGATTCGAGGAGGCCTGTCAGGTAGGAATGGTCAGAAAATGGTATCATTAAATTGGTATTGAAGTCTTCGGTGAGGATAATATTGGAGTAGGAAGGGATCAAGTTGTAAAGGGAAGTCTCAAATGATTCATCAAACGGAATTCTTGGAGGACGATAAATGACTGCAAAGAGAAGGGGAGATGATAGGGTGAGGATTTCAGTAAAAAGATATTCCAGATGCGAAGAATCGGTATGGGAAGAGCACTGTAGGATTTTGAATTTAAGGCTGTCATGGACAAAGAGGCCCACTCCACCACCTGTACGATCCTCTCTGTCATGACGAAGGAGGGTATAATTGGGTAAAGTAATTTGGGATGACAGAATAGAGGGCTTTAACCAGGTTTCAGAAACTGCAATTAAATGGTAGAAGTTGTGGAGGAAAAAATCATAAAATTCATCAAAATGGGCTAGGAGTGACTGAGCGTTGACGTGGCAGGTTAAAAGTATATTAGTCATTGGAGAAGGAGGGGTGGCTTGGTTAACAGACTGGAAGTGCTAGAGGTAGGAATATTTTTATAGTGGTTGGAGCTAGTATGAGCCCAGAGTACGTAATTGTTGATGACACCTCTATTGTGTCGTATAATCCTCCTTTCAAATCTGAGCAGGGATATCTCAACTGCTTTAGTTAAGGTCCAACTCTCACAGCCATATGTTAGCACTGGTCTAATAAGAGTTTTATATATTCTAATTTTGGCCTGTCTTGACAACATTCTACTGCGAAGATGTCTCTGGAGGGAGAAATAGCACCGATTAGCCACTGCGATCCTCCTGTCTATCTCACAATCAATGTTATTTCGGGCATTTATCAATGAACCAAGATATACAAATTCGTCAATATTCTCGATTCCATGCTGTTCCAGACATGCTTGGTTTTCCCTTGTTAGACGTCAGGATAGGGTGGACATATATTTTGTTTTGGACGCGTTGATAATAAGACCGATTTTGGCTGCCGACTCTTCTAGACTTGTAAAAGCTTCCTGTACTGCCGCAAACGATCTTCCCATTATATCAATGTCGTCCGCATATCCAAGTATTTAAGTCATTTGATTTAGGAGGGTTCCTGTAGTCTGGATACCAGAATCCCTTATGACTTTTTCAAGGGTAAAGTTGAATACCAGACATTCCAGAGCGTCTCCCTGCCTTACACCTGTCGATGTTCTAAACCCCTTTGACAAGTCACCTTGTACTCGTACGAAACACTCATTACCCTCCATTGTCATTCTAGCAAGCCTTACAAGTTTTTTAAGTACATTCATTTCTACCATTGCTTTGTATGCTTCCTCACGATTTATGGAATCATATGCTTGCTTGAAATCAATGAAGATGTGATGTGTACCAATTTGATATTCTTTGGTTTTCTCCAGAAGGATTCGCAAGGTGAATATTTGATCGATGGTTGATTTACCCTTAATGAATCCGGCCTGGTATTTTCCGATTTCAGCCTCGGCATAAGAAATGATTCTTCTATAAAGAATCCTTGAAAAAATTTTATAGGCGGTTGGTAGAAGGCATATTCCCCTGTAATTATTTACTAATATTGATTAATAAATAATTATTTATTAATAATTATACTGTAATTATTTATTAATATTATTTATTAATTATTTAATTATCAATGCCTGGGACTCTATTGCTTTTTAGTCCTTCTATGGCTTCATTGATTTCTTCCTCATCTGGGGGTTCTACGTCTTCATCACCTGTAATTGGATCATTTGCCTCTGAGACATTTGTGCCATTTCTGTTAAGAAGAGTTTAAAAGTATTCAGCCCATCTGTCTGAAATGCCTTGTTTGTCAGTTACTAAGGAGCCATCGTTTGCTCTGCATCCTGTGGTACGGGCGATAAAGGGCTTTCTTCCTTTATTAATAACCTGGAAGAATTCTCTAGTATTTTTGGAGATGAAGGCCTCTTCTATCTACTGTAGACTCTTATTCTCCCATCGTCTTTTCTTCCTCCTATGGACATGCCTCTCGCGCCTTCTCGTTGCTCTGTATTCCTCGACAGAGCTTCGTATGTGCTTCCTTTGCATCATTTTATTGTATGCAATGTTTTTTTTCTTGGTCACTGCACCAAATTCGTCATCGAACCACGGGTTATATATCTGTTTGGTCTTATCTCCTACAACCTCGTTCGCTACTTCCATAAGTGCAGTGTGGCATGAGTTCCATTGTGACTCGAGATTTGATTCTGGGACAGAGTTCCTTAATCTGATGTCCAGTTGTTATGAGAATCTAATGCTTGTATCACTGTCCTTAAACTTTTCAATATTGTACCTCTTCAGAGAACGTCGAGGCTGGTACTTCACTGTTGATATCCGATACCTATTTTTGCAATTATAAGGTAGTGGTCTGAGCCAATGTTAGCCCCTCGTTTTGTGTGAACATCAAGTAATGAGGATTTATATCTGGCGCTGACGAGTACGTGGTCGATCTGAGTGCTTGTAGTGGATCCGTTCCGTCTGAATTTCCTCCATGTTTATAGATGCACTAACTTGTGCGGGAAATAGGTACTTCCCACAACCAAACCCTTAGAGGCTGCGAAGTTCGCTACCCTTTTTCCATTGTCGTTAGAGTTCTCATGAAGGCTATTTCTTCCTATAGTAGGCCTAAATGCTTTCTTTTTTCCAATTTGAGCATTGTAGTCTCCAATCACTATTTTCATATCATGAGCAGGGCAGTCATCAAAGCAGTTCTCCAGTTCCTCATCGAATTCGTCTTTCATTTCATCTTCAGAGACTTCTGTAGGCACGTGTACACAGATGATGCTGACATTGTGAAACTTTCCCTTGATTCGCAAGACACACAGTCTGGGGCTGATAGGCTTGAAATCTATAACTTGCTGGGTCACTCTTCTTCCCACAATGAATCCAGTCCCAAACGGGTGTAATCGGTCATGACAACTGTAATAAATGGTGTGCTGGCCTTTCTTAAGGCTGCCTTGTCCAGTCCACCTGATCTCTTGGATGGCCGCTATGTCTATTGAATATGTTTTTAAAATGTTTAGGAGCGTTTGTGTAGCTCCGGGTCTATGTAGAGTTAAAACGTTCCATGAAGCCAAAGTGTAGTCCAATTGATGAGCATTGTGTCGTTTCCTGTTTATCCGTCCGGCTAATCTTTTTGGAGCATTCATAATAGAGGTGATTTAAGGGGAACGGGTTATCGGCCCACTGACCCCGAGTCAGGTGGAGGGGCTGCCTCCTCAGAGCGTCCTGACGTGCTCCCCTATCCGGGGCGGCTTCCTAGGGAAGGTAATCCTAGGGTGTGTTCTGTTAGTGACCTTGCATCAGTGTGAGTGAATTATGTACTGTCATGTGTGTTTTGTGCAGTGTACTGGACTCGGGAGGCTGGAGGAGCTAGCCCAGCTAGCCCCTGCGGCAACGGTCCTTAACTGTGACAGATTGTAATATTTCTCAATAAAATGTTTAATCTCTCTTCCTATTATCTTTTCAGCATCAGCATTTAAAAATAGATCCTAGCAAAGCAATTTGTATAAATATTTTGGTCTATTATGTTTAATGGAATATTGTAATCGATCCAGGAAAAAATATTAATTCCTTTCTTACATAATGCATAAGGACTACTTATTTTCATATTGTTTTACTATTTCTTCACTGAACAAAATTGTCTGCGAATTTTTCAAACGAGCCAACTAGTATTAATATATAAGTGGAAAGGTTACGTAAACAATATCTATGCCTGGAGACCTATTACCATTTATTCTATTGTGCGTCGAATCATAGAGAAGGTTCTGGACCACGAACTAAGAAAGCAGGTCACCTTTCACATGAATCAGAAAGGCTTTATAAAAGGACTCCCGGAAACGCACGTCAACGCAAGGATTATCGACGCTATTTTAAAAGATGCAAAAATTATGAAAAATTATTGTGCGGTAGTCTTCCTTGACGTTGTAGGTGCTTTTGACAATGTTGGCCACAATCATCATATTGTGAGCTCCTTAGAAACAAGAGGTGTGTCGCCGGATCTTAAACGTGTTATATCAGCTCTCCTCTGCACGAACACAATCAAGATTACTAACGGTGTTCACGCAACTAGCCAAATCAAAGTGCTGCGCGGAGTACCCCCTAGCGGCCCCTTCTCGCCGTCGCTCTTCAGCCTGGCCATCGACCATTTCTATCGCGACCTGTGCGATGAAGAATTTTCAAAAATATTTGGATATAAGTTAAAAAGTGACCAAGGTTGTGTGGTTCTCACAGGTTTCGCGGATGACCAGGCCGTGTCGGCGCGTGACAGGAGGGTTGCAGAAAGTGGTCGGCAGTGTACAGAGGATGTTTGAGGAAATTGGTTTGGCTATAAATCCTCAAAGAGGCGTGGGCATCGTTCTAAATAAAGGAGAGCTGGAAACAGCGATGCTCTCCCTTGAGAATGGAGAGTACATCCAAACATTGCAGAATGGTGATACAATCAAGTATTCAGGATGTGCATTCTCGGGAGAGCTACAGTTTAACGAAGATTCAGTGACCAAATTGAACGAAAACCTTAATAAACTGGTAACCTCTTCCTCGCTTAAGCCGGAGCAGAAACTAAACATTGTCAATCAGTATCTGTTCCCGGGTCTAGTAGTAAGTATACCCTCTCCAAACTGCACCCCTCACAAAGCTGCGTTCTGCCATACTTGACGGCATCGACACCATGATTTGCAGGAGTGTGAAGGCTATTGTTGAACTCCCTGCGAACACTTCCACGGCGATGTTATAAGCTCCCAGGAGGTATCGAGGATTAGGATTAATCCGCTGCCAATGGACCAATCACTCCTCAACCCCAACTGAAGTGATTAAAGAAGAACTAACGATGCTTGGTTCCAAAGTACTTCAGGTAACCAACGTCTTGAATGAGAACAAGGAGCAGCCAGGGTTAAGAAATAAAATCCCTCTAGTATTGTTTTTCGCAGACTTGGAGCCATCACCTGGTATCGAAAAGATATACAATAACCCAAGATTATATTATTTCACAATGGTGAAAGTAGAGAAACCATACCCCAAGAGATCATGCAGTGCCATAATTGTCAGGCGTACGGCCACACGAAAACTTATTGTCACCATCTGCCGCGTTGCGTGAAATTTGGTGAACAGCACTAATCTGTGGAATGCACCAAACCGATACAAGATCCTGCAGTGTGTGCACTATGGAGGAACAACCGGCCAACTACAAAGGCTGCCAAATTTACAAGAATCTCGAATCCAGACACCAGAAAAACCAGATTCAAGATAAAGCAGTAAAACCAAGAAGAAAGAGCGAGCCTTCTAGAATCGTGAACAATAGTGTATCATTTTCCCAGCTACTGAGAGGTAAGAATTCAACCGATAAGTGTCAAGCCCTGCCACAACAACAACTTCAACCCCAACCTCAAAATCCTATTGATCATAATATACCTAACCATCAACAAGAAATTCATCATATCACTCCTTCTTCAAATGCAACACATCTCACCAGTTTGTTAGAATCTTTCCTCACCGCTTTCAAATTCCTAGTTACTCCACTCATATCACTCCTCACAAATCTCGTATCTCACATCATCCTTCCTTTAAAAAATCCTTAATGACTCACATCCCAAAACTCATATTCATTCTCCTTTTGAATGCAAATGGTGTTAGAAATCGCATTGACCAACTAACAGCTTTACTACTGGACAAGAACATCAACGTGGCACTAATTATGGAACTCGAATGACCAGAAAACTGCTTTTAAAAATACCTCAATACATAATCAACCTCTATCTGCCTACCTTCCTTTATCCTCTGGAGATGCACAGGGTTCAAGCCTGTCTCCTCTTCTTTTCAGCTCTTATATTAATGACCTAAATGATTCAATTATCCATTGTTCCCACCACCTTTATGCCGACGATTTTCAAATCTATTTATCCTTTTCTCCTGCTGAGTTATTGGTGGCATTTGAGAAAATTCAAGAAGATTTAGATCGAATTAGTGCCTGGGCCAACTTAAATGGATTAAGGCTAAATGCTGCCAAAACTCAGGCCATTCTCATTAGTTCCAAGCCCCTTCTTAGATCCCACACCAACTTTCCCTCACTCTATCTAAACAACCACCCCATCACCTTCTATCCCTTTGTTAAAAATTTAGGCTTTCTCATAGATCAAACCCTTTCCTGGAATCACCATATCTCTCATATATCCCGCCGTGCAATTTCTACCCTCAAACTATTCCATCATTTCCGCCATCTTCTACCCCAAAATACCCGTAGACTCCTAGTTTCCTCTCTGATCTTTCCCCACTTTGCCTACAGCTGTGTAGTGTACGATGGCCTCTCGATGAAACTCCGTGATAGACTCAAAAGACTTATGAATAGCTTCGTAAGATTTGTAATTGGGACCTCGAGATGCTCCCGTGTCTCCCACCACTACACTGAGTTAGGGTGGCTCTTCCCCTCCTTAAGAAGACAATATTTCCTAGGCACTTTCCTTTATCAAATCATTACCGATCATCGTCCTTCTTATGCCTACAACCTTCTCCAATTTAAGTCCTCAATCCATTCCCTCACTACAAGATCCTGACCCTCTGACCTATACATCCCTTCTCATAGATCTGCCTCATTCCAAAATTCCTTTATAGCCCGCTCTGTCAACTTTTGGAATTCCCTCCCGATCAAAATTTGACATGCCCCTTCCCTATACACTTTCAAAAACCTCCTATTCCAATTCCTGTTCCAAAAACAGTCAGATACCAGCTAACTATTAATATTATATATGTATTGTGTAGCAATCATATAATCATAATACTTGGTAAGAGATAGTACATGCATTTCCTACTATCGACATAGGAATTTCAATACATACATTTTTTTTTTTTTTTTATTCAATTATAATTAACTGTTTATTTTTATATATATATTCAAGTAAAGTTTTTTTTTTTTTTTTATGAAATGAACTCATTGTATCTCTTTTTCGTTCTTCATTTCTCAAAGTGTATGTTTTTGTTGTTCAACCCTTATATATAGTTTTGTTCATAGTTTCAAGTGATTCGTTCATAGTTTAAATTGTTTTGTTCATAATTTTAAATGCTCTGTACATAGTTTTATCTGTATTGTATATAGCTTGTGCACCTAAGGTTTTCTTTACTTTTTATTTTTTTTTATATATTTTTTTATTGTTTCAAACGTTTAGGCCAGTAATATTCTATTATTTTGTACATTATTGTTATTCTGAAGGGACTTAGTCCCAGAATAAAGTTTTTTTTCTATCTATCTATCTATCTATAACATGCCGTACTGACCATCCTAACGGTAGAGCACATGCTGGTACTGCTGTTATTGTGCACCAATCCCTTTCTCATCACCAGCTCCCATTAGCGACCCAAGATTTCTTAAAATTCACCGCCATCGTAATCAAACCTTCTCCTTTCCCGTCACCATAGCATCAGCATATTGGCCTCCTAACAGATCCATTTTTAATGTCCAGTTCAGTTCTCTTCTCAACTCCTTAGAACATCACTTCATCCTGGGTGGAGATTTAAAACCAAACATCATCAATGGGGTTCTAGAACCACGAATTCTCATGCTAGAACATTGCTATTTGCACTCAATTCCCAACGTTTCAGTCTCCTTCCTCCTAACTCACCTACTTACTGGCCAAAGATCCTAACTGCAATCCTGATATCCTTGATTTTTTCATCCACAGTGGCTTAGGTCTCCTCAATCATTCTCTTACCCGTCATGACGAACTTTCCTCAGATCATAATTCATTATTACTCCAATTATCTCTAGCTCCTATTCCTAAGCCTTCTCCACCATCCTTCATCAGAGGTCCAGTTAACTGGAAACTCTTTCACCAAATCCTTTCCGATAAAATTGACCTCAGAATAACCCTGAAAACCCCAGAAGACCTTGACAATGGCGTACATTTCTTTACCACCACTATTCAACAAGCAATCTGGACTGCTTCCTCTCCAAACCACTCCTCAAGAAATCCCAAGAAAAATAAATTACCTTAACACCTTATAGACCTAATCGACACCAAACGCTGTGCCAGATTATTATGGCAACGTACTATATACCCCGCAGATCGTCAATCCTATAATTATTTCTACAAAAAATCAAAGGAGGAATTGGTCACCTTCAGATCCAAATCCTTCAACTCCTACCTTACTTCCCCCTTTGATCATGACAATTCTCAATGGAAGATCACGAAAAAAATCCTAAAACCCCATCATATTTCACATCCTCTCCGTCGAGGTAATGGCTCTTGGGCAGCGTCTGACGAAGAAAAAGCCGAGGAATTCGCCAAAAACATTTCTCTTACATTCACCTTAAAACCCGGAATCCAACCCCACCCACCCGTCAGCATAGAGGAATTCCTTAAATTACCCAACCCACTCTCCTTACCGCCTAGGACCCAGCAGGATCTGCTGCATAAAAAGAAGTGGGATTTACGAAAAGTTAAAATATCAGGGATGTCCTTTGAAGCTAATCAGGCTTATCAAGATGACCCTGCAGAACAGCAAAGGAGTTGTCAAAATTCAAGGAGAATTGTCAAAAGAATTTGTATAAAGGTGTTAAACAGAGAGATCCTCTGTCCCCAGTTTCATGCAATATGGTATTAGAAGTGGTCATGAGGTCGATCCGGACAAGACCTGGAGGATGTATCTACCAGACTGACACATCTAGCATTTGCAGATGATATTGTGATTACCAGAAGAACAGTCAGTGCATTACTTGGAGCACTCGAGGAATGCGAAGTAGCCGCTTGTAGAACAGGACTGGTAATTAATATGGAAAAAACTAAATATATGAGGACCAGCAAGAAAGAAGGAGAGAACAGGCATGGAGGCTGGATATCATTTCGAGAGAGTACCACAGATTAAATACTTGGGCACCATTTTCACTGAGAATAATAAGATTAGTGAAGAAATTATGGCAAGAATAGCAGCTGACAATCGATGCTACTGGTCTCTAATGAAAATATTTAGAAACCGGAATACATTCAGAGCTTTCAAGATAAGAGTGTATCGTACGGTCCTTCAGCCATTGGTCCGGTATGGAAGGGAGTCCTGGATGCTGACACACAACGATGAAAGGGTGTTAAACATGTGAGAAAGAAAAAAGCCTCAGAAAGATCTTCGGCCCTACAAAAGAAGGAGAACACTGGCGGATGAAGAAAAAGGAGGAACTTAGAAATCCATGTGAAACACCAGATATTGTTGCCACTATTAAGAGTGCCAGAATAAGATGGTTGGGGCACGTACAAAGAATGGAAAGTAGCAGGCTACCAAAAATGGTGCTGGAGGGACACCCCGGTGGAAGAAGGTGCAGAGGGAGACCTAGAATCTGTTGGCTGCAGGATGTAGAGGAGAACTTTCAGACGTTGGGTGTTGGGAGATGCAGAAGGGGAGCCCAAGATAGGTCAATGTGGAGGAGGATCACAGAGGAGGCCAAGGTCCATAGCATCGTTAGATAGATAGAAGTGCCAGGATTATTTCTGGTTCCTAGCTATGTTCCTTTTAACCAATTTGAAGTTCGGTTATTTTATTTTCAGTATAAGGACATATATCATTCATTTATTTAAATTTGTGATTGCTTATTTTAGTTATAGTAAAGCAGATGATATATATATATATATATATATATATATATATATTTGTATAGCAAATAACAGCACTGAGTTAGGCTTTTTGTTATAGTAAATTAGCATAGCTTAATTTAGGTGGATGGCTTGATAAGGGAATAAAGCAAAGTTCTCACTTTATTTAATTTGAAATTAAATGAAGAAGCAAGCAGCACTGCTGCCATCTTGGCAGGCAAGAGAAGCCACAAGGACAGAGTCTAGACATGCAGAGGACTTGCTAGAATCATGTTGACTTAAGACTAGAGCATAGCTGGCCAGCAGGAAGAAGCACATTTTTACATATTGCATTAGAAGAAAACATGGAGTAGTACCTCAAGAGGACTAGGAAGGGGCCAGGTAACCGGGGAGAGAGAGAAGAATGAGTTAAAATAGTTTATAATGTGCAGACCACTTGATTAACATACTAAACCTAATTGTAAAAATTTGGCCTCAATAATTCACATTATAATACAATAGACACAAAATACAGCAATCTTATTTCACTAGTCATCCAATCATTTAATATAGCAATCCATTTAACCCCTTACCTTGATCAAATACCCTTACATACTGTCCACAGCAGTCAAATTAGAATCATTGCCCTACAGCATGATTATTAAGTCAATATCCCTGATAGCCATAGAAGGGATTGGCATAATAAACTAAATACCTACAGCTTTGGAAAACGTTTTTATTTATGTCCAGATAGCAGCGGCGAGAGTAAGTTTGGGAGTTTATGAATAAAAAAACAAATACATGCATGCAGGCACAAATGGTTGTGTACGAACCATCACACTTAGTGGTTGAAGGCTATACATTTGAAAGGGTGAAAGAGTTTGTTTACCTTGATTCATAAGTAAACGCAGATAATGACATAGAAGCAGAGATCTATCACATAATTATGTCTGCAGCTATATGCTGGGTTAATGATGCATTTCAAGGGTGGGGCTATTCCACAAAACATAAAGGTATAACTTAACAAGACCCTGATAAGACCAATCCTCACTTATCCAAATATTGGGCATTGCCCAGTAAGCAAGAGGCCTTTCTTTTATAGTTCGGGAGGAGAATATTGAGGAGAATTTATGACCCCAGTTTGTGCTGGAACCTGGAGGATAAGGACGAATGCTGTGCTAACAAGACCCTACAAGAGCAAGCACAGACATTGTAAGGGTGATAAAATTAGGACACCTTCGATGAGCAGGGCATATAATTAATTAGAATGACCCCGGATCAGAATCATAGGGTAGTCCTAGACGAAAAGATATATGGGACAAGAAGAGTCGTAAGACCTCAGTTCAATGAAGTAGCAGTGTATGCACTTCGTGTATATATATATATATATATATGCTGGTCCTTCTTGATCATCCGCAACTGGAGAGTGGTAGCAACCAATAAAGAAGACTGACGGACTAAGCTGCAAGAGGCCTTGACTATGCACGAGTCTTAGCTGATGAATGATATTTTAATTGTAATAAAAATTTTCAAATCCAAAAGCCCACCAATATTATTTTACCATTTGATAGACAATTTCATGCTCTTTTCAGTAATGAGTATGGTTGTATTAGGGAAATTGGAGAAACATTTTAGTTACAGGTATTTTTTAATATTTGTATCATAACTTATAAAAAAATATCATTTTTTATGTTTAAGAATTATTTTACATATAAGGAAAAATTCTAGTAATAATATTTATGGTATCATTTGATTCTGCATGAGATTTAGGACAAATGAATAAATTTTGAAAACTCCAGTTCAATAAATATTGAATTTATATAAGAAAGCCCAAATACATGCAAGCTGGTTTCAAAATAAAATTTTCTTTTGAGCTTCCAATATATCAAATGTTCAAATGACCATAATTCTGAAATAAGTTGTTAAAATTGGATAATTTTTTTTTCGTATTTGTGTATTTACTTAATATATACAAACTTTCATTCAAATATATGAGGGTGGGTGTCAGGCCCAAGATACTTTGAATTGGGATGAAACTATAATATTTTTAGCTTATTAAACAAGGAAATTTCCCTGAAAAGAAGGAATCTGTAGTCCAGGAGACGTGTGATAAAAAAATTGTAAATAATCCATGATTTTTATAAAAAAACAGAATTTGACATAGTTAAAAGCTCCTTTAAGATTAAAAGATCCTCTTAAAAGCTCTCTTAAAATGGTTTTAACAAACTCATTACTTGCATTTGAAGAAAAGGTCTTGTTTACCAATCAATTAAATCTTTTTCTAGTTATTACTTCCATTTAAAAAAAAAATACTACCTTCAAAAAAACTTTAGTTATTTAAAGTTTGTGTTTTTTTAATAGGAAACCATATAATATATTTTATTCAGGTGATTAACATTAAATTACCAGCATTAGAAAGAAGATAAAAATTTCTTCAGGTGAAAAAACAATTTGTCTCTATTAAAACCATTCTAAGGGAATTTTGAAATGGCTAACCTATGCTAAATTCTATTTTCATAAAATAAAGAATTATTTAAAATTTGTTTTTACACACCTCCTAGATTGAAAAAACTTCATCGTTTAATAAGATTTAAGTCCACATTGAGATGAGGTTGTTATATATTATATAATAAGATGAGAATTGAATTCCAGTCTCTCAAAATACCAGTGTTTTCATAAAAAATAAAAAGAATAAATTATTACAAACCATTGATTTATTTTTTTCCCGTGAATTGAATTGTATTGCAAAAACTTAATTACTAAAATATAATTTTTATTCATAAAATATATGTAAAAATTATCAGTCCAACTGATAGTGATTTAACAGAGATCTCAATAATACGAATAAAGAAAAGGGAGGAAAAAATAAATACTTAATTAATATGGACTTGAAACTTATTAAACATGCATGTTTTTCTATAAATGAGGGTTTTGCAGACCAGTAAGGGGTCTGTCTATATACATAAAAAAAATAGAAACTATTTCCATATATGATTAAACTTCAACCAGTAAAAAGTTAAAATTTTGTTTGATGGTCAAAAGCATATAGTGAATAAGACAGAAGTAGACAATCTCATAAGAAAACAGTCCACCCAACCAATGTCCAATAGGAAACATGCAGAACCAATTAGCCCAGTCAAATTAGCACAAAAAGAGGGGTCTAGCTTGCAAAAGGTCGTGTAATTCAAATTTATTTTTCATATTGTTAGGTATGTAGTGAATATCAAAATTCCAAGTTTCCGCCCTTGAAAGCCTTGTGGGTTTGCTGCAGTGCTCCAAAAACCATTGAAATTTCGAACATTTTATGCTAAATAACTCCTTTCCAAACCCAACAGGAAATGAATTATCTAGCATCCAAAATAGATAAAGTTTTGAAAATCAGCAAAAAACATTCAAATTTTTTTAAAAATTAATTAGCTGGTTTTATAAGTGAGGTAGCTCAAATTTTTAGATTAAATATTAAAACACACACAATTTACTATCGTTTTTATTAGAAACATATTTCTCTAAACTTAATGATATTAATACAAACCACTAGAAAGAAATTAATGTTTTAAAATTCGAAAAAACCTTATAATAAAAAAAAAACCTTTAATTTTATTTTTACTATTTTCCGTTAATTTTAATAAAATTAATCATCAAAAATTACTGTTTATCTTGTTACTTTTAAATGAGCTTTATTCTAGCACATTTTTTAATAATTGATATTATCCAAATTACATACCATTGTTTGTGTTCTTATGGACTTTTATCATCGCAAGACTGTTTGATTTCTTCACAAAACATTGTTTTGGACAATTAAATTATTGTATTAATATTTGTTTGTTAATACAGTCAAAATGTACAAAAAACATTATTATAACAACATAACTATGCCATTTTTGAATACTGAATAATTAGGCAGAGTACTCTAGGCACCTATTCCAGTGCCAGTTTTCTAGAAAAACCTCCAAATTCTCTGAATGAGGTTCAATATGTTACAAAGTTCTCCTATCCAAAACTGGAAGAGCACTATTGTGAAGAAATCAAAATGGGTAAATTTTGAAAGCTTGATAGTTCGCTTCTTGTTGAGTTTAAGAAAAAATGTTATGTACAAAATAGCAGGTAATTTTAAGCTGTTTAAGATTGAATATAATCATTTCTTATATATGTCGCTCTTAAAAGAAGATATTTAGTGTGAATAAAAAAAAAATAGAAATTTCACTGGTTTTTGGAGCACTGCAGCAAACCCACAAGCCTTTCAAGGGCGGAAACTTGGATTTTTTATATTCACTACACACCTAACAATATAAAAAAGAAATTTGAATTACCTGATCTTTTGCAAGGTTATATATCTAAATTGACTGGGCTAAATAGTTAACCTTACATGCAGAACCAACTTGCATTATATTATATATATGTATTTAATCAACAGATATTGACAGACATAGTTTAAAAACATTGATTGCTTACTAAAAAAATATCTCACAATTATTGACTATGACACCATTTATTCGAGTCATTTCATTGTTCAAATCGTTTCATTGTCCATACTTTTGCAGCTATGAGGGAACTTTTTTGATGATGACTATGTATTGAAATTATAATTTTTAATAATAATATATGATCAAATTTTTTAGACTAAAATCCTAAAAGTACTACAGCAGTCAATTTGCTAAACATTAGTCAAGTAAAAAATGAAAAACAGAAACCTTTAAGCTCTTCCATGACAGTAATATCTCAGGTACCAATGCAACACTAGGTGATTCTTCTGAATTTTCTTTAAGTTGATTTTCTGAGATTAAAGCACCTTCCAGTAATAAACCAGATATAAGAACAGATCCTTCAAAAATTGAAGCAGTAGTTTTACCAATAGATGTGTGAAGAAATAGATCCTCCAGAGGCGTATTAAAGTGTCTAGTTAAATATGCAAATTGACATTTACATTAATTGCCAAAGTGGTTTATTATTAGAAAAGACAACTTCATATATTAAAGCTAATACTATGTTAAAAAATTATTTTAGACATTTTTAAAAGCATTGAATAATAGCCCAGTAACATTGTCATGAAAAGGGGAGTTTAAGTTGCATCAAATGGGAGTAGAAAGTTTCTTTTTTTTTTTTCTTGTATGGGATGTGACTGAGATGCAAAATTTAAGTTTTTGACCTCGGCGTGATTAAAAATCCCGAAAACTGCTATATTTTCGCAATTCTTTTTTCCATTTTGACCATGAAGAAGCACGTTTTTGACAAAAAACATTCAATGCATTTTTAAACTAGATTAAATAAGCTACGATTTAAGACCAAAACAGGTTCGTTAAGTTTAATAAGTTTTGAATCAAAAACCTGCCTTATAAGAGTTACTGAGGTAAACATTTATTTAATTTATTATTTTGAAGGAGTAAATAAGAAAGATCCAAAATCTTTGAAAATATAACAAGAAACTGATGGAGACATTATCTGGTGGAAGAAATATATACTAGACAGATGAAGAGAGTAGCACTATAACTATGCCATTAGTGAAAACCGAATTAGGTGGCAGAGGACGGTAGGCATCTACACCAGTGCCGCTTTTCCCCTGAGTAAGTGCATTTTCTATAGTAGTTTTTGGAATATTCAAAAAGTGATCCAGGGAGGGAGAGGGAGTAGAGGGGAGCAAGGTCGAAAACTTGGATTTTACATCTCAGTCATATCCCATACAAGAAAATAAAAAGAAATCTTCTATCCCCATTCAATGCAACACACAATGTACAAGGTTACTGAGCTGAACTAATAAATTAGATAAAGCTGATAGTACTCAAATGCATTAAAAAAAAAAATTTAAATACATAAATCCATAAATTTCATTTAATAATAATTATTATCTATTAATAAAAATACAATAATAATTTTATTTTATAAAATACAGTAATTTATTTTAGTACAAATAATGGTATGATATCCAGGTGAGAAAATCTAGGATTGAATTATAGTTCACCAGATAATTGATTTTTCTGGATTGTTTAATGTAGTATTTAAAACAAAGTAGATCATTTCTACATACCTATGGTATTATTTTTGAGTTTCTTATTCAGATTTTTATTTGTTTTTATTTTCCTCATTTCGATGTGTCCAGATTCATCCAGATCCCTGGGCTTGAATTTCCTTTAATATTTCCATACAAGTTCTAGATGCTCATGCATCTACTTATAATCCTAAATATCTAATTTGATATCACATCCTTTCATCAATATTTCATGCCCCACAAAATCAACAAAAACAGTAGAAAGATACAATTTTCGAAAATTCTGGCAGATTGAAGTCGATAGAAGAATGTGCCAAAAGGCAGGATGAAAATCGTTACATGAAAATAACTATTTCAGGACTGTTTCCCCTGCCAGATACTGTTCCAAGCTCCTTTGTAGCTTGTTATTTGTTCACCGATTCTCTGTACATGCACATTTGGCAATTTCCAAACAACTTGTTCACTCCACAATTGAATCTAATTCGTTGTGCACTCAATTCATCCATATTCCGTTGCTCATTATTCCTTCATTCAATGTCACTTACAAAACAGCCCAACATCCCCTTTTTGTGGAGACTTTTCTGAGACCACTATAATTTAATAATTATTAAGTAGGCCATCCACTAAACCTTAGAGTAATTTTTGATCGACACCTATCCTGGAATCACCATATCTCCTAAATCAGCCAAAAATTCATTGTTATCCTTTTACATTTCGTAAGATTCTATGCCCCTAATCTCCCTCATTTCCCCACATTAATTATGGCTCCCTAGTATATGGTGGACTATCTAGTTAGTATACATGAGATGAGATTGAAGAGATTATATGAATTTGTCATTAGTTTTATCTTTGCAGTCCTCAGGCACTTCCAAGTCTCCGGTTGGTGTGTCAAGTTAAAGTGGCTTTATTCTATTTCAAAATAATTTGTTAGTTTCTATGTTTTCCGATCCTTTATACATCATTACTCTGTTCACCTCATTTTCCTCTGTCCATTCTTTAAACACAAAATCCCAACCCATGAACTTGTACATCCCTCCTCACAGAACTACTTAAAAAGATAAATAATTTTAAATTCTTATAAACTGAACTAAATATTTAAAAGTAAAAGAAATGAGGTAGGTTTAAGGAGCACATTATTTCAAAAATCTGGATTCCATTCAGATACATTAACTAAACATCCACTAATCCACAAATATAATAATCCATTAAACAAATATTTGTCCCATACCATAATTAAATATATTTTTTATGAAAAATAAATACCTTGCAGCTTGTTGTTTAAGAGCTGCAAAGAATCCTTCAATATTGTATAATTGAGATAAATCAAAGACAATATTTTCTGTTCTCCATCTACTATGGATGTAAGCAACACTTTCTGCTTTTGATGTAACACTCTGTAAATAAACTAATGGATTCGAAGGACCACTCCATAGTTGCTCCCATATTTCAGGTAACTAAAACATGTATAAGTCATTATAAAATAATTAAAATAAGAAATTAAAAAAAATAGCATAGAAGTATATAAACAAATTTCAAGCAAACAAGCATTATGTATGCATTGGATGTGAATAGAGATATAATTTGTAATTATATTTTCAATAACTATAAGAAGAAGAAACAATGTGAATTTTATTCTGGGGCAATTAGTCCCTAAAGAATAATGATAATGAATAATAGAAGTATCATTTGTCTGGAATAAAATGACAAGAAATAATTAAATTACAAAGTGATGTAATCTTAAAATTAAAATAAATGATAAGGGCAAGTAAACAAATATAATTATAGATAACTAAATGTTAGTATTTTTCCATACTTGTATGTAATACCTGTACTTGTATATACTTGTATTTTTTTGTAGTTATAAATTTTATTATTACACTTACATTTATTTTGAGTTTTAAACACTTTTATATTATATGAAATATATATATATATATATATATATATATATATATATATATATATATAATAATATAATATATATATATCCCTCCACTACACTAAGTTAGGGTGGCTCTTCCCCTCCTTAAGAAGACAATATTTCCTAGGCACATTCCTTTATCAAATCATTACCGATCATCGTCCTTCTTATGCCAACAACCTTCTCCAATTTAAGTCCCCAATCTCATAGATTTGCCTCATTCCAAAATTCCTTTATAGCCCCCTCTGTCAACTTTTGGAATTCCCTCCCGACCAAAATTCGTCATGCCCCCTCCCTATACACATTCAAAAACCTCCTATTCCAATTCCTGTTCCAAAAACAGTCAGATATCAGCTAACTATTAATACTATATAATGTATTGTGTAGCAATTATATAATCATATGATAAATACTTGGTAAGAGATAGTGCATTTCCTACTATCTACGTAGGAATTTCAAAGATTCATTTTTTTTTTTTTTTATTCAATTATAATTAACTTTTTTTTTATAAATATATAGAAGTAAAGTTTTTTATGAAATAAACTTATTCTATATCTTTTTCGTTCTTCATTTCTCAAAAGTGTATGTTTTTGTTGTTCAACCCTTATATATAGTTTTGTTCATAGTTTCAAGTGATTCGTTCATAGTTTTAAGTGATTTGTTCACAGTTTTAAATACTCTGTACATAGTTTTATCTGTATTGTATATAGCTTGTCCACCTAAGGTTTTCTTTACTTTTTAGTTTATTTTATCAATTTTATTTATTGTTTCAAACTTTTAGGCCAGTAATATTCTATTATTTTGTACAATTTTGTTATTCTCAAGGGACTTAGTCCCAGAATAAAGTTTTTTTTTCTATCTATATATATATATATATATATATATATATATATATATATATATATATACACATAAAAATGTAGGAAACTTACATATATTTGTTTAGTAGACAGATATTCAAGTGTACCAAAATCAGCATTCATTCAAAACATTAATTAAAAAAAAAATTAACTTATTAATATTTATTTGATGTGTAAAATATTTAAATAGAATATAAATAGGATCATATTGAATATAGACCGCAGAATCAATATACGCCACAAATAGCAGGGAAAGGATATACCTTGGTATGTCTTCAGAATAAATCTGCAACTGATAGCTTCCAAATGGTCAGAATCCGGAACGACCGCCTTGAGTTAGCTACAGGGATGCACCAACCAAGCCACAAGTCAAATGGTGAAGGCTTGACCTCTTTAAGTTGTGACACCCAAGGTGGGAAGGCATATATCCTGTCCTTACCAGTGACCTAACTCCTAATGGGAAGTATGTATTCCGTCCGCAGTCAAAGGGTAAAAGATGAGGTTTTGCGCATGGAGGTGAGTAAGAAATTCCAAAACAAGGTAACACGCACTATAAAGAATATTTTTAAAGAAGGACGTTCTATGAGAAGGAATATACATGTTTGTGGACTGGGATCTCGTGTTTAGAGAATGAACAGAGGAAAAAAGAGTAATCAAATCATAAAGTTAAGTAGGTTTTTTGGTTTTACACGTTTGGAAAAGGAATACACCTATGAAATATTGTTGTATGAAAGCAGGATAGACCCACTTCAAATCAATATATCAACTGGAAACGTCTGGGGACTCCAAAGATGAACCTAATGAAACAATTCATTAATCTCTTCAAACTTAAACCCACCAGATAGTACACCATAAACAAAACAGCCATAGTCAAAGTGGAGAAAAATGAGAGAGAAAATAGGAGTTGACAGATTTTACTGGGCATAGACTCCCAAAATCTCAGGGAATGTTTGAGGGTAGCTATAGATTTTCAGATAGTTGAGAAAATCTATAGTTGGTTATTCAAGGACTCAAGGACAGGTACTGATAAAAAATTACCCCAAGATTTCTAACAGAAGTGTGGAAGCGAATAGGTAACCAATTAAGATAGAGCAGGGAATAATAAGGAATGGAATTAATAAAATGCTTGGAACCAATGAGAATTGCTTTGGTCTTCTCAACGTTCAAATTTAAATCATTGCTAACTGCACATATATTTATACTGTCTATATCTTATTGTTGCCTTTGGACCGCCTCAATCATCTTGGTAGGATGAAAGGACTGGTAGATCTGGTGGAGGGCATCAGCATATAACAGGTGTTATTAATATAGATGAAGGAAAGGGTTGGTGAAAGGGAAGATCTTTAGGAACACTAGTTAATACGAGGAGGGAGGAAGGAGCTTTTTTGGGAATGACTGTTTGGGATCTGCGATACAAGAAGGAGTGGAATCACTTGAGGACATTATTTGAAATGGAGAAGTTTTGGGGTTTGGTAGTTTTGTAGATAGAAAACTATCTACAATATTTGTAGATAGATAGAAATACAATAGGTAGATAGATAGGTAGATAGAAAAATAAATTTATTCTGGGACACAGTCCCTTGGGAATAACAAAATAGAACAAAATTAAAAGATTACATCTGGCCAAAATAAAATTAATCGAAAAAAAGAAATAATGTAAAAAAAATAAAAGGTAAACATTCTATATACAAAAAAATTAATGCTATGACAAGACACTTAAAGCTATTTGCACTGATAGACCAGTATACACTTTTAAGAAAATAATTAAGAATTAAAAAATAAAAATGTATCAAATTCTCCATTAAAATCAGCTTGAATGGTTAGCAACTATCTGACTGTTTTTGGGATAGGAATTGGAATAAGAAGGTTTTGAATGCGGATATGGATGGGGAATGTCGAATTTTGATAGGGAGGGAATTCCAGAAATTGACAGAGCGAACAATAAAGGAATTTTGGAATGAGACAAATCTGTGAGAAGGCATGTAAAGGTCAGAAGGTCAAGATCTTGTGGACAGGGAATGGACTGAGGATTTGAACTGGAGAAGGTTGTAGGAGTAAGAAGGACGATGGTTGTTGATGATTTGGTAGAGGAACGTACCTAGGAAATATTGTCTTTGGAAGGAGGGGAAAAGCCACTTTAACTCAGCGTAGTGGTGAGAAACATGGGAGTATCTTGGGACTCCCATCACAAATGTTACGCAGCTGTTCATTAGTCTTTTATATATATACATATACATAAGATAAGGACAGGGGTCGGGAAGTATCAGCCTTAATACCATCCTAGAATGTAAACGAAGCCTTAAATGTATATGAGACGGATTACTTTACAAATAAGGCAGTATTGTTTCTAAAGCCGTGCAAGTTATTTCTCAACCTCTTTCCTTTTTTTTTACTGTTTTGTTTAGCAGTCGCATAAGTGGTGCCGAAACCCGGGACACTGTTAACAGTCAGTAAATAGTGATCTATTTTTTTTTCACTTACTTTCTCAAGCAGTGGAATAGTGTTAAAATGGTGACAGACGGAATTCCTAACCCATTGCCCCGGAAGTTCTTCAGGTTCCTGAAATTCCGCAGATTCAAGAAATCCCTCCACTACCAAGGGACACATTGGTGGAAACGCATGCCAGCGCTTTAGAATGGATGAAAGTAAGAGCAGGGACCACTCAGGATTTAAAGAGGGCGCTGGGAACGCTTTGGTGGAGAGGTAGGCGAACTCAATCATTTTCTGAAAGGTGGTGACCGCCTCATTTCCAGAATAGAGGCAAAGGTGTCGAAAAACTTGGTGAACTTGGGAGACGCCGAAGCATTGAAAGCAGCCCTGCTATGTAGAGTACGGAGAAGTATCCTTAACCAGATACAAGCAGACGATGAGACACCATGGCCGGTAATCAAGGAGAGGTTGAAGAATGCTCTTGGGGGAGGCAGGTGGACCCTGAAAGAAAACATTTTTCAGATGTTCAGAGAGGGCCGGTTGCAACGACAGACGAGTGAGCAGTATGCTGGAGTACTATCAGCAAAGTACAACCACATCATGGAGAAGATGCGCGAAATGATGAGTGCAGGCGAAGTAGAAGCCAGGATGGTGTTTCTGTCAACCATCCTTAAGTTTCAATTGGCCCTGGAAACTGGAAAGGGACAGATTACCTAGAGAACGGTCGTTCCTAGAGTGTGCCCAAGAAATGGTCGATTTTAGCGCGAGGGAAGAAGAAAATAGGATGGAGATAGAGGAAGCTGGATGTAGCCTAGTGAACGATAGAAGCTTCAGGGCCGCACCGATAGGTTGGAGGAAAAGGGAACCTGGATATGGAAGCAGAGGAAGAGCCACAACCGGAGAAAGAAAACCAGGACCACCCAGACCACGAAATGGACCCCAAAAGGAAGAAAGGAAGTGTCATGGCTGTGGAAAGACGGGACACCTAGTGGCACAATGTCCTCGCACTAAATGTTTCGAGTGGGGGGACAGAAGGGCACATTGCAAGGCAATGCCCGTACCTCTTAGGAGGGAAACAGTACATGAGGAGCCGATGGAGGTCAACATGCATAAGGTGAGGAGGAACTTGGATTTTAAAGTAAGGAAAAATAAAATTTCTACAAATAATTATTGAAAAGAAACTTAGCCAGAAAAATAGCTTAAAATTGGACTAGACCTAATTCAAAATCTTGTTTTTACGATGCCAAGAAGATTTCACGATGCCATATATGGCAATGGTATGGCAGCAATAATATAGAGAAAATAAATAGTCAAAATAAAAAAATAATAAAAGAAATTATAAGTTACTTTAATTTAAATCAATTAATAATAAAAAATAAAAAATAAACATGAAGTAAAAATAATGAAGAACGATCTAATAATTTATATACATATTTACAGTAGTGACTATTTACAATTTTCAGGGGACTGGATGGATAAGAAATGATTGAACAGCCGGGATTTAAAGGTAGAAAGGGTATTGGATTGACGGATGTGGGGAGGGATGGAGTTCCATAGGGATGAGGTTCGGATAATGAACGATCTGTTGAAAGCAGCGGTTCGGTGGGCCCTTATGTATAAATCAGATGGCCGGGAAAGAGTATTGTGGGAACGAAGAGAGGATTTGAATTGAAGGAGCTTGGAAACGTATGAAGGACGATGGGATTGGATGACTTGAAAGAGGAAGGATGCCAGGAAATACTTACGATGGTAGGAAGGATAAAGCCACTTTAACTCTCCATAAAAACGGGAAACAGAAGTGTCCCTTGAGATCCCGAAGATAAATCGTACAAAGAAATTTATCAAACGTTTTAGTTTCACCTCGAAATCCCTAGATACGCCCCCATAAACCGTACAGCGATAGTCAAAGTGGGGGAAAATTAAGGAAGTGACTAGGAGCCTACGGGTTTCAAAAGGAAATAGGTAACAGGAATAATTTAGATGCTTTAGGGTGGAAATGGTATGGCGGGAAATATTGGATATATGGTTTTTCTACCAAAGTGTTTGATCAATAACTAGACATGCTCTCAAATTTAGATTTAAGAATTGAATTGAATTGAACATATACACGGTGGGCCAGACCCCCTTACCGTGCACCCCCCCCCCCCACATCCCTATAAATTGGATATCGTTGTGTTCCTTGTAACTATTTATTAAAAAAAAAACCAATATTCTTACAAAAAAAGTGAACGCACTGCCCCAAAATGGCGTCCAAAGATGGCGGATTTACGACTTTGACTTTAGTTAGTTTTTTGGTCACTGAGAATCAGCATTTGGCTTAATTTCCTCATAGTTGGTCTTTTATTAAAGCTAAATAGTTATAGAATAATAAAACATGAAGAAATATTAAAAAATAATAGGCTTAGGCTATGAAAAACACCAGTAAAGTCAACTTTTTCAACAAAAAAATATTCAAGTTACAAATCAAGCGTCGTTTGTAATTAAACGGCCTACAATAACGCAAAACGTGCTGAAATAAACCATCTGGAGAATATATTTCTCTTTCTAAAACGCTGATTATTTTTTAGAAATGTTTAAGCAGTTCCGTAGAAAATGTACTTATGCGGCAGAAAAGCGGTACTGGCGTGGGTGCCTACAGGCCTCTACCACACCATTCAGTGCCCATAAATGGCTTAGTTATAGTGATATAATAACATTTTTGGTACATTATATTGATTTTATTAACGAACAAATATTAATGCAATAATTTAATTGTAAAAAAAAAATTTAATTAAAAAAAAATGTATTATTATTTTTTTTTAATTTATCCACCTTTATTCTATACGTAGGTCGTTTAAGAAGACCTCAATTGTAAAAATGATATAATTATAATAATAAAACTTAATTAAAAAATACTTTGCTAAATATCTTGATTTTTTTTATTTAACGTTGCAATTTAACACTGTGTTTTGTATATTTACTGATTCTTAGAGGTAATTAAAAATTTTATATACTTCCCAGGAAATGAGTCATATTAATACCTGTTTTATAAACTAAAATAATATATACCTAATCTGAACTATATATAATGAATAGCTACCGGGTTGTTTAGTAAAACTCATATATCATTAATTAAAAAATTAATTTTTATTTCCTTTATTTTGTGCAGAAGTTGGACTATATCATAAATAAATAGGAAATTTTAATATTGAATGAATTATTCTCTATGCACAAAGAAAGATAGAAGGTGTGATGCTATAAGTTCTTCTATAAACCAAAACTGATTGTTTGGATTTGATCTGAAAATGAGGAAAAACGTGAACTTAAACGAGAAAATTGGAAAAATACATTAAGCGAACGAGGAAGAGCCAAAACCTCGGAATAGATAAAAAGGACCAGTATCCATTATATAGCTAAATGAATGTATAGTAGATAGATGAACAGAATATTTCAAGATGCTGCTAAAACGGGATCAATTGCAGTTTGGATGATATTAAGTGGACGATGTAGGTTTATTATGGTGAAAACCACTTTATTTTCGATTGTTGAAGGTGCACATCGGGACTATATTAACTTTGAAGCAGGATATAGAGAGGTATATTCAGAAAGTTATAGCTCATAGCTTTACTTCTGTTTAGTGCGTTTGCAAAAGATTTTTTAAGGAATCTTATATTAGTTATAGCTCGTTATTGTTCAGAAATTGCGGAATAAATTCTTCGGAATTTTACCATATCATAAAAAAATAGGAAATTTTAATATTGAATGTATTATTCTCTTCACAAAAAGAAAGATGGAAAGGGAGAAACCCAACTGCTTTGACAGTTTTGCGCGTACATAGGCAACAAGCATATTAGAAAATAATATGAAAGGACTGTAGTTTTTACCTTTACAAGAAAGGAGGTACTAGGAAATGTAATACCCATCAAGATCCATTCCTGTTTAGTGTACCAAACAAATTATACTCAAGAATCGTAGAAGCTGGAATAAGAAATATTGTCGATTGTCAGAGTGATATGGATTGAGAAACTCAAGTTGCACATTGGTAGAGAAGTTGAAAATTGGGACTGTCTTCACTTTAAGGCAGGTTATAGAGAAGTCCACATAAAAATAAAAATAGCTCTCTATCTGCTTAGTGCCTCATACTTTGGATTATGCTAATATTTAACTGTCTTTCAGAAAAGCTCGTTTTCCTTTTAGATTCCTTAAAAAATCATTTGGAAATGCACTTAACAGAAGGAGAGCTATGAGCTATAACTTTTTCGATATACCTCTCTATATCCTGCTTCAAAGTGAAGATAGTCCCGATGTGCACCTTCAGCAATCGAAAATAAAGCGGTTTTCAGCATAATAAACCTACATCGTCCACTTAATATCATCCAAACTGCAATTGACCCAGTTTTAGCAGCATCTTGAAATATTCTTTTCATCTGTCTACTATACATTCATTTAGCTATATAATGGATACTGGTTCTTTTTATCTATTCCGAGGTTTTGGTACTTCCTTTCTCGTTCGCTTAACGTATTATACGCGTTTTTCCTCATTTTGAGATCAAATCCAAACAATTAGTTTTGGTTTATAGTTAGGGTCACCCTTTCTACCTTTCTTTATGCATAGAGAATAATTCATTCAATATTAAAATTTCCTAATTATTTATGATAGAGTCCAACTTCTGCACAAAATAAAGGAAATAAAAATTAATTTTTTTAATTAGTGACATATGAGTTTTACTAAACAACCCGGTAGCTATTCATTATATATAGTTCAGATTAGGTATATATTATTTTAGTTTATAAAACAGGTATTAATATGACTCATTTCCTGGGAAGTATATAAAATTTTTAATTACCTCTAAGAATCAGTAAATATACAAAACACAGTGTTAAATTGCAACGTTAAATAAAAAAAAAAATCAAGATATTTAGCAAAGTATTTTTTAATTAAGTTTTATTATTATAATTATATCATTTTTACAATTGAGGTCTTCTTAAACGACCTACGTATAGAATAAAGGAGGTTAAATTAAAAAAAAATAATAATACATTTTTTTTTAATTAAATTTTTTTTTTTTACAATTAAATTATTGCATTAATATTTGTTCGTTAATAAAATCAATATAATGTACCAAAAATGTTATTATATCACTATAACTAAGCCATTTATGGGCACTGAATGGTGTGGTAGAGGCCTGTAGGCACCCACGCCAGTACCGCTTTTCTGCCGCATAAGTACATTTTCTACGGAACTGCTTAAAAATTTCTAAAAAATAATCAGCGTTTTAGAAAGAGAAATATATTCTCCAGATGGTTTATTTCAGCACGTTTTGCGTTATTGTAGGCCGTTTAATTACAAACGACGCTTGATTTGTAACTTGAAAATTTTTTTGTTGAAAAAATTGACTTTACTGGTGTTTTTCATAGCCTAAGCCAATTATTTTTTAATATTTCTTCATGTTTTATTATTCTATAACTATTCAGCTTTAATAAAAGACCAACTATGAGGAAATTAAGCCAAATGCTGATTCTCAGTGACCAAAAAACTAACTAAAGTCAAAGTCGTCAATCCGCCATCTTTGGACGCCATTTTGGGCAGTGCGTTCACTTTTTTTGTGGGAACATTGGCTTTTTTTTAATAAATAGTTACAAGGAACACAACGAAATGCAATTTATAGGGATGTGGGGGGGGGTGCAAGGTAAGGGGGTCTGGCCCACAGACTAATAAAGAAAATAAGGTTCTGTAGTTATTTTTTAGCAAAAATCAAAACAATAAAAAAAAGATTTACATTAAATATTAAATCTTTGTTTTCATTAAATTAAAAAAAAAGATGGAGTCAATGGGTACCCATATAAGGTGGCCTCAAGGGAAAAAACAACTTTTATTTACTTGTTCCACTAAGATTACTGTCTGTTAGTAATAAAATATAATTTTTTTCAATCTGTATCCCTTATTCTTTTTCAATGTAGTT
Organism: Nezara viridula; assembly: GCA_928085145.1. NCBI lineage: Eukaryota > Metazoa > Arthropoda > Insecta > Hemiptera > Pentatomidae > Nezara > Nezara viridula. The sequence goes on along the minus strand of OV725078.1, from coordinate 172,257,774 downwards.
ATAATTTCATAACGGTAAATTGAATCTGAGAGTATTTGGTTGAACCTTTATGATTTGATATGCATCAGTTGTTAATATAATTTTTAAAATTCATGAAAAAATTAATAATTTTTTTCATTGGAAAATGTGTGGAAGTATCAATGGAGTTAAAAATATTGGGTTGGTAAATAAGTCCTTTCCGTTTTTTAGGGTGAAATAAAACTCAATGTATTATATACGTAAAATTTATTTTAATCTACAATATATTGACCATTATTTAATATGACTTTTTACCATCATTCCACTAACTGCATAATGCCAAGTTCATAGAATGTCTGGAGTTTATTGTTAAAAAATTGATCCAAGTGGTTTTTGATGTCCTCTTCCTTTTGGAATTTCTTTCCATTCATGGAGTTCTGAATGCTGTAACAGAGACTGGAATAAGTGGTAGTCATTTGGACCTAGGTCTGGTGAATAGGCAGGGTGGGGCAAAAGGTTCCATTCAAGGCTCAATTTATTTAAGTGAGCAATGAGGTGTGGGGCCTAGCGTTGTCTTGGTGAAACACAACGCCCTTCCGATTTGCCAGTTCTGGGCATTTATTTTTAATTGATTGATCCAATTTTGTTAATTGTGAGCAGTATTGAGTTGAATCAATTGTTTGTCCTTATAGCAATAGCTCATATCAAATAACACCCTTGAAAACCCACCATATGGAAAGCATTATCTTCTTTGGATGCAATCCGGGTTATGACATTCTTCTAGGAGCCTTACTACTAGGTCCCCAAGATTTTCTACGAACTACATTAAAATAAAATATCCATTTTTCATCTCCTGTTACCAAACTTTTCAAAAATGGGTCGTTTAGTTGCCGTTTCTGTAGTGAATGACAAACAGAAATGCGTGTTGCCAAGTCGACTTCGGTTAGAGAGTGAGGGATCTAAACATTAAGCCTGGAAACATAGACAAGCTTTTGCAAATGGTTTTCTATGCTTGTTTATGACACATTTAGAGCCATAGCAATCTCTTGAACTGATTGGGTGGGATTTTGATCAACATTGGCCTTAACATTGCTCGTTTAATTTTCATGTGGACAACCAGACCGTTGAACATCATTGATGTCAAAATTTTCTGAATGAAATTTGGCAAACCAATTTTGACAGGTGCGTTCGGTTAAGGCATCATCCCCATAAACACTGCAAATTTTTCTATGAGCTTCTGCAGCACGCTTACCTTTTTTAAAATAATACAACAAAATATGCCGATAATGAATGATATTTTCTTCCATATTCAATAGCAAACACAATACTAAGCTAGTTTCAACAAGAGTTAACAGATATAGTTGTTGACATATTAGAAACAGGATAAACAATCCACCTTAGGGATTAATTCATCAGATAAGAAGTGTATCATAGTGACATAAAAATAAACAGAAAAACCGAAAGGACTTATTTGCCAACCCCAAAAAAATTCACATAATTTTTTTACACAACCTGAGGTGAATCTCAATTTTTTCTAAATAAACCTCAATTATTATCGATGGTTTTTAAATTTTTTTTAATATAAATAAAATGTTTATTATTTATCAGAACTATTATAAAATGAATAATTATAATTAATAAACGATACATTTTTTAATTTATTACATATACATATATTATATTTATATTTTGTGATTTATTGTTTTCAAAAAAATATAAAGATTATATGTAGTAATATAGACAGTAGTTATAAATAGGTATCTAAAATTATGCGTTTTATGAGGTCTCTATCATTTTCGAAGTTAATTTATTGTCAAATGTAAAAATTCCCAGGTTTAAACAAAGAAACTGGATATTTTTTTTGTTTTTTGAGGATTTTTTCTTTGTTAAAACCATTTAAAGAGAACTTTTGAGCAGCTAAATTAAGCTAAGTTCTGTATTTACAAAAATCAGAAATTATTGGCCTGATTTTTTATCATTAACCAACTGTACTATTGTTACTCCACTTTTACAAAAACTTCTTCGTTTAATAAGCTTTAAGTTCGTATCAATTAAGTTGAGATTTATTACTGAAAAAATTGAGATTCAGCTCAAGTTTTGTAAAAAAAATTATGGTAGTTTTTGAAGCAATCGACAGATTTTCTTTATTTTAAATGTAAATTTTAGGACTAATAAACTTCTATTTTGGAACTCACAAATACAGATCACTTCCTATTGTGTAGAAAAACCTAATTTTATATTCAATTTATCAGAAAAAAAAATTTAAAAATCATTCTTTAAAAAAATGAAATTCATAAATACGATGTGGATTTAATTAATTATGTTTATTGTAATGCATCCCAGATCAGGGAAAAACAAGAAATAAAAGCTTTGTAACAGTTAATTGAAGGAATTTTTGCCCAAAAAACAAGTACTTTTAGGTGACGGGATAAAATTCACATCATTTTTTTACACAACGTGAGGTGAATCTCAATTTTTTTCTATATAAACCTCAATTTAATTAATATAAAACTTAAACCTTACTAAACGAGGTAGTTTTTTTAAAATGGGGTAACTGTAGTATAGTTGAATGATGATAAAAAAAATTGTGAATAATTTATGACTTTTTAAAAATTACAACTTAGCTTTGTTTAGCCGCTCAAAATTCCCCTTTAACTGGTTTTAATAATGAAAAACTCCATTTTTGTTTAAAGTAAATTTTGTCTAGTTTATAGTAAAGCAATTGCTATTATTTAAATTATAGGCGTAGGGTGTTGGCGGCCCCATCACCCGGTCATTTGACCGCAATCAGCCACTGGCCCTCCAGGTTGGGGGAACAATGCACTAATACCCACACAGTACACTACCACAGCACACGAACACAAAGGACGTCTGCAGTACACACTCTAGGATCACTTTTCCTATGAAGGAAGGGGAAGCAGGTCAGGCTGCTAAAGGGGATTTCCTCCTCACCTGAACCCAGTGCCAGGTGAGGTGCGCGCCTGTCCAGGTTAGCAACTGGAGGAGCACACCACTGCACCCAATCACAGAACATAACTCACAAACTCCTGTTGCCCTGTGCTCCTTCCCTTCCTGGATGGTTGAGCTCGCCCGGGGGAGTTCCTTCAGAGGGTACAGAGGGAAACGAGATATGGCCGGTAGGATAGTACAGGAGCCCGCACCTCCTAACCAGGAAGGAGTGGCTGCTCCATCAGTCCAGTGTAAAAGTTCGGACATTGTATTAGTGCCAGTTGGTGACTGGATGGGACCCTGATGCATGGACCGGAGTTGTTTCCTCCGAGGCCACTGGACTCTACTCTCGAGCGACACGTTCTTCCAGAAGGGAGGTTGGGGCTGGGACGGCAGCATACCTACACTTACACCATACATTTAACACAAGACACAATTATATATATATATATATATATATATATATATTTTTAAATCTACTAATGGAATCAAAAGAAGATGAGCAGCCTGAAGTTCCAGCTGCAATGGAATTAGAAGTGAGGCAGTCCTCCCAGACTGCACAAGATTCACTAGACACAGAAGGAGGGAGCTGGCAGGAAGTTAAAGCCAGACAAGAGAGGGTGGTACAGCCATACCAGCTTCCATCTAGTCCTTTAAGCCAAAGGGTGGACTCTGACAGAGAGTCCACTCCACTTAGGTCGACTACATCGACCGAGACAGAACAGTGAAGGATGCAAAGTCAGCCCTCCCCAGGAAGTATTTCAAAAGAAGGGGCCAAGAAAATAAAAAAGGCTAAATTAAAGAAGAAGCTCTACCGCAAAAAGAAAAGGCAAGCAAAACGCAAGCAGAACGGCTGGCAATTAGAGAAGGAGTGTCAAACGCCAATCTCTGATAGGGCTCCCATAGGCAGCCTCATTCATCAGGGAGTACCATGGGTTGTTCCTCTCTAGTTAGATAAGAGAGGAACTTCTCCAGAACTCCCTTAGAGCCGATACAGGAGGGGGAAGAAGAAGAGGCTGGTCCTCATAGAATCACTTCTTGGGCAAGACAGATACAGGCGTCCTCTTCAAGGGCCAACCCTGCTATCACATATACGGATACCCGCTGGCAAGACAAAAAAAGGCCAAAGCAATTGCCTAGAATGGCCAACGACTCTGTCGCAGGACCATCCTCACAGCAAGGCACTCATTTGGATCAGGGGAATATCCGATCCTACGGGGACGCTGCAGCTGGAAGGGCATTACAGGTGGTTATAATGGGGAGCCAGGAGGGTGAGCCTATCGCACAGGATGAAGCACAACTGATACGCGAGCTCCTCATAGCCGAAATCGACCTTAGCCATGAATGAGCCACACCCCAGAAGGAGACCTCTGGCCTTTAAAAACACTGGCTATCAGGCGGGTTGGTTCCTCCTCACCTGCACCAATGAAGAAACTAAGGATTGGCTACTGGACTGGGTCTCTCCCACTGACCAAAGGTTTGTGGTGAGGCGATAGAAGGCTCCCTGGCCTGGTAGAATTGTTATTGGGCTGTGAGCTGAGGCAATCGATCCCACCAGGCTAACAAGAATCCTGGATTACCAAAATGAGGACTTAGTCGGCATCTCGAGATGGCAATCCTTAGTAACTGAGGGCGCCCCAGGACACCTGAGAGCAGTGTTTAAGTTGCCCGGCATCTCAATAGCGTGGTTTGAGGCTTATGAGTGGCACATAAACTACGAGCTAGTCAGCTAAATAGTTTGGAGGGGGCCACCAACTGCCTCAAGACCCAGCAACCCCTCACAGGAGGAGCAGGCACTATTAGGCCCCTGCAATTCCTACCTCCCCTTATCAATAATGGAATCCAATGTGATTAAAGTAAGACAAATTAATATGCAGCATAATAAATTGACTATGGCCAAATTAGCTAAGTTTCTGACGGTGGTGAAATCCACCCTCATTCTAATACAAGAAACTTATTGTTTTAAGGGAATGATTAAAGGCTTAGGGGGAACAGGATTAAGAATCATTCGACCTTCCCTAATTGAAGACAAACCTAGGGTATGCAAGGATTTGCACATACTGCCACTCCCTCAGGCAAATTCAAGAGATGCTGTGGCCTTGAATCTGACTGTCAAGGTAGGCACTAATAAGATCAAAATGATAATTGGATCTATTTATATTCCTCATAATTTAGACCCTATATATCAATATGATGATAGACTCTTTAATTTTGCAAAAACAAGAGGACCTCCCACTCCTAATAGGTGGGGATATAAATACCCATCATCATATGTGGGGTAGTACAGACACTAATGAGCGAGGTGAAACCTTTTTAGAATATATAGCCTCAACAGACTTGGATATCCTAAACAAAGGTAGCGAAGCCACCATTATAAAAAAGAACAGAAGTGAGGTTTTAGACATCACATTCACTTCAAGCTTAATTAAAAGCCTTTTTAAAGACTGGGTCATCACCTCAGACATTACATTGTCTGACCACACGATGATCATGTTTGAGATTGAGTCAGACCAGTCCGTTCCTCCCCTGAAAAGAAATTCAAGAAATACTGATTGGAAACTTTACAGGGAGTGATTGGAAAGTCACATAACCCATGGGACAGATAGACTTTATACAAGAAATTATATAAAAAAAGAGGCTAGCTTCCTCGAGAGTGCCATTTTGGCGGCATGTGAGGAGGCCTTCCCTATGAGAACAGAACCAAGGACAAAAGTTAGGTGATGGTCTAATGAACTAACCATGCTATAAAAAGCTGCCAGGAAAGCTTCAGAACAAGACAAAAAGAAGATTGGGATCACTATCGTGCCACTTCTAATATTTATAAAAGAGTTCTAAGAAGGCACAAACAGAAGGGTTGAGGAAATGTTTGCAGTAATGTGGAAAAAACGCCTGAAGCCTCCCAGTTAATAAAGATCATAGGCAATAACAATCACCTATCATTAGGAGCTTTAAAAAAACCGGGCAACAAGTGGACCTCCAGCCTTGAGGACACTTAAACTCATTTACTGGAGACCCACTTTCCGGATAGTAAGGTAATAAATAAAGACAATCCTCCTATCATGGACCCAAATGAAGAAGCCCTTATTAAAGAGGAAGAATGGACATGGGCTGAGTTAGTTGTCACCAAAGGAGCCATTAAATGGGCTGTAGGAGAGCTCAAACCATATAAGGCCCCTGGTACAGATGGTGTATTTCCTTGCATGCTCAAAGAGGGTCTTAACGTACTACTTCCTCAAATCAAAGCATTGCTCAGAACCTCACTTGCACTTGTATATATACCGGAGCCCTGGAGGAAATCATTAATAGCCTTTATTCCTAAGAACTGCAAGGAGGTTTATAGTGTTCTAAAGCCTATTGATCTATAAGTCTAACCTCCTTTGTATTTAAGATACTGGAGAAGTTGGTGGCAGTTCATTTAACTAATAAAGTGCTGCCTTATTATCCATTACATCCAAACCAATAAGCTTATCTCCAAGGAAAATCTATAAATACAGCCCTACACTCTCTTATAGGAAAAATATAAAATGCCCTGTACTTTAAGGAGTCTGTGTTAGGACTCTTTTTTGATATAGAAGGGGCATTTGATAAGACTGAATCGGAAGCAGTTTGTAAAGCCTAAGTAAACATATCTGCCCCAACTGGACTTATCAGTTGGGTAAGATTCGTACTAAAAAATAGAATTATTGTTGTTTCAGAAGAAGCAGCCAGATTGCAGGTGCGGGCAGTGACGGGGTGCTCCCAGGGGAGCTGCATCTCACCACTGATGTGGCGCCTGGTAATGAATGACCTATTAAATAGATTTAAAGAAGCTGGGATCTATGCCCAGTCATTCACAGATGACAGCGCGATCCTCATTACAGGAAAGTTCATGAATACAATTTTTGAACGAATGCAAGTCGCGTGCAACATTGTTCAGACATGGTGTACTGATGAACTTATCAGTTAACCCATTAAAGACTGAGTTGATTCTTTTTACCAAGATTATAAACTGGATGCCTTCAAGGTTCTAAAATTCTTTGGCAAGCAACTTCAATTAAGACAGAATGTCAAATATCTTGGTATTACCATAGATTCAAAACTGAACTGGGGACCACATTTGACAGAAGTTAAAAGGAAAACTATAATAGCATTATGGCAAGTAAGACATGCTGTAGGCATAACTTGGGGCATTAATCCTAAAGTCATGCATTGGATATATACGGCAATAATTAGACCAAGAATACAATACGGAAGCATGGTGTGGTGGGTAGCCCTAAATAAGGACACTCATATGTGAATGTTATGTCACATTCAAAGAATGGCCTGCATTAGCATTACTGGGGCATTCCGCATTACACCTACAAAGGCCCTGGAAATATTATTGTCATTGACTTCGCTACACCTTTGGATAATAGGGAAGGCAGCTATGGCATTTTTAAGAATTAAGGATAATATACAATGGAAATTAATAGTGACACACACCGGCCACTTAAAAATAGCCAAGAAGATGGAAAAAGAGTTACCTATCTTACGGTACCTCTCTCCACCGCTTGTTACAAACCTTACTTTAGACAGTAAGGTTAACTACATGTACCCTAACGTAATAGAATGGGCACAGGGTTCAGTAGAAACTCAAAAGGACTACCTGTCCTGTTTTACTTATGGTTCAAGGACAGACTCAACTAGTTTAACGGGCGTAGGAGTCTATATAGAGAACCTAAATATAGAATTAAGCTTACCACTAGGTAAACATGCTATAGTATTTTAAGCAGAGGTGTTTGCTATACTTTCTGCAGCCACCTGTTTAGAAGTTACTAATTGCAAGAATGCTATCTACTTGGATAGTCAGTCGGCACTACAAGCATTGGAGTCTCCCAAAGTGACCTCCACACTGGTGCAGGAGTGTAAACAGGCTGTGGATACACTGGCCTGCTCCAAGAGGTTGGAACTAGTGTGGGTCTCTGGTCACAAGGGAATTAAAGGCAATCAAAAAGCCGATGCTCTTGCAAGGAAAGGAGCGGAATTTCCTATTGTAGGTCTGGAATCTGCAATAAGAATATTTAAAAAGCACCAGTGGAAAGAAATCCTTGATTGGACCTGGAAAAAAGCAGGTAAAGAATGGAGGGAATGGACTGGGCTTAGACAAGTGAAACAATTTATCAAAACCCCTCTCTCTCCAAAACAAAGTTGCTGCTGGGCCTAACTAGGAAAGAAACCCGACTCATCATTGGAGTACTAACAGGCCACTACAGACTTAAAAGACATTTAAAGATCTGTGGGATAGTGGATGATGAACTCTGCAATCTCTGGAGAAGTGCACCTGAAACTGTCCTTCACTTCATAACAGAATGTGACTGTTGGAGTCACTCAGATACAGACTTCTGGGAGCATACAGAATCCAAGTATGCAAAGCTTCATCCATAAAATGGCCCAATCTTTTGAACTTCATTAGAAGAACAAAAAGGTTTGAGACAGAGTAGAGGTACAATAGACAACCATTGGTAGTATTATCTTTGAGGTTGGCAAAATGGACAAATATGCCCACTTGCTGGATTAAGTCCCCACACCAATACCATTACTTTATTACTTATTACTTAAATTAAATATTTCCTCAGTTATCGCTTCCTATTCCTCGCGCGGGCTCATTACTGCGTATGGGGAGCGTCCCACGGGTGGCGGATGTGGGAATGGTCGGTGGAAATTCCTTGGAAGTTCCTCCCGGCTAAGTCCGATGGACTCGCTGACCAACAATGAGAGGGGCCCTCCAGACTTGCTGGAGGGAGGGGACCTCCAGACTTGCTGGAGGTAGGGGCCCACCAGACTTGCTGGAGGGTGTGACGTAGGATTGAACGCCCTACTCGCATATCTTTAGTTCACCAAACACCACAAAAATTCATGGATCTCCCTAAGGTAAAACGCTCATTATCCGGAGGTAAACTAGTCCCCCGTTCGGGTCTCCGGGTGGGGACTGCTTTAGGGGATTCATGGTGCAAGTTGAAATATAGGGATTTAAATATTGGTACGTGGAACGTAAGGAGTTTAAACACAGCAGGGGGGCTAAAATCGGTCGCGAATGAGGTAAATGGGTACAATTTGGATGTCGTGGCTCTGCAAGAGGTTCGCTGGCCAGGGGAGGGCTCGATGAGGGAAGGAAAGTACACTATGTGGTACGGAGGAAGCGGGAATCATTGTTTGGGTACCGGGTTTCTAATTAGGATTAGATTACTATCCGCTTTGAGGGACGTACAATTCTTTAGTGATAGAATTTCGGTAGCTACATTTCAGGGACGTTGGTTTAAAATCGCATAAACAAACATACATTGTCCGACCGAAGACAGTGACGATGAAGTCAGAAGTGAATTTTACGATAAACTCGAATGGGTTTATGATAAACTACCGCGAAACTACATGAAAATAATTGTAGGTGACGCGAACGCAAAGGTAGGAAGGGAAGAAGTTTATATTCCGACGATTGGAAAAGAAAGTTTGCACGAATATAGTAATGATAATGGGATCCGTCTGATAAACTTTGCCATCTCGAAAAACCTGATAATTAAAAGTACGACGTTTAAACACAAGGATATTCATAAATATACTTGGACATCACCGGATTCGCAAACACGAAATCAAATAGATCATGTCTTGATACAACATAGCTGGCAAAGCAGTATAATTAATGTACGGTCTTATCGTGGAGCAGAATGTGGGTCGGATCATGAATTAGTAATCGCGAAACTTCGACAAAAACTTAATATAAAAAAGAGAAAAGAAAACAGTTTCGATTTTGAGGATTTTAATTTGGAAAAATTAAAAAATCCATCAATTAGAAACCAATTCGAGCTAGATGTTAAGAATAGGTTTGAAGCTTTAGAGCTTCCTGACGAGGACCACGAGGATATTGACAAGTTATGGATAGAGATCAGGGATAATATTAAAGCGGTCGGTAACTCGTGTCTAGGAAAAAAGGAAAATAAGAATAACAAACCGTGATGAAGATTGATTAAAAATGTGCGAAAAAAGAAAAGCTGCTAAATTAAAAGCTCTAAATAATCCTAGCGAAGACAATATGGAATACTTCCGAATCTCAAAGAACGAAACGACAAAATTGCTCAAAAATAAAAAAAGGGAGTATCTTAAAAATAAAATAATTGAAATAGAAACTAATAGAATCGAAAATAACGTAGGAGACATGTACAAAGGTATAAACAGATCACGTAAATATGTAGGGCCCGTAACGTCTGGAATTAGGATTGATAATAACAATATTCTGACCGATCCGGTTGACATATTGAATAAGTTTAAGGACCACTTTGACAATATTTTAAATACGGGAAATTATGATCTGTGTCCTCCTTCTGAGTACCAGAGTGCTGAACCGTTAATAGAAGGACCAAGTAAAGAGGAAGTTGAAGTAGCTATCGGAAAATTAAAATCATACAAAGCAGCGGGAATCGATAATATTCCTACTGAACTAATTAAGGCATGCGGGGAAGCTGGAGTTTCTAAAATACATCGGTTGGTTAAAAAGATCTGGGTGAACGAGAAATTACCTGAAGAATGGAAAGAATCTATTCTTATTCCGATTCACAAAAAGGGCCCGAGGACGGATTGTAATAACTATCGAGGAATTTCACTCCTTCCAGTATGTTATAAAATATTCACTTTAATCTTAACCAGTCGAATCACGGAATACGCCGAGGAAATTATCGGAGACTACCAATGCGGATTTAGACGGAATCGTTCAACTATTGATCAAATATTTTCTTTACAGCAAATATTAGAGAAAAAATTGGAGTATAACGGTATTGTTCACCAGCTGTATATAGATTTTAAAAAGGCTTACGATTCTATTGACCGTCAGAAACTGTATAATATTCTAATCGAGCAGGGGATTCCAAAAAAACTAGTAAATCTAGTCAGGATGTGCTTGACGGAGACACTCAATAAAGTTAGAATCGGTAATAATTTGTCCGAAAAATTTGAGGTTCGTTCGGGCTTAAAACAGGGGGATTCTCTTTCGCCTGTCCTGTTCAATTTGGCATTAGAACATGCCATTAGGGAGGTAATGCAAACCGAGAAAGGGTTGGATCTGGGCGGGACAACATCCGTGCTGGGCTATGCTGATGATCTGGTACTGTTAAGCGAAGACGTTGAAACTATAAAACTAAATACGACAACGTTGATGAAAGCCAGTAAAGAACTAGGACTCGAAATAAACGTGGATAAAACAAAATATATGGTTAGCTGCAAAAATGGCGATACTACTGGTGATATCGTTATAGATGGTAATATGTTTGAACAGGTAGATAAATTTAGGTATCTAGGTTCTACGATAACTAGAAAAAACGAAATTGAAGAAGAGATTAAGGTTAGACTGAAGGCGGGGAATGTTTGTTATTTTTCTGTGACAAAACTACTTAGTTCGCGCCTCTTGTCCCGAAACTTAAAAATTAGAATCTATAAAACAATTATCTTGCCTACAGTTCTTTATGGATGCGAAACTTGGCCGCTTACATTAAGGGATGAGCAGCGTCTTAAGGTTTTTGAAAATAAAGTATTGCGTAGAATATTCGGACCGAAGAAGGATGAGTTAACCGGAGAGTTCAGACGGTTACACAACGCTGAATTGCGTGAGCTCTATCCGGGTAATATAATTGAAGTAATTTCATCGCGGCGAATCAAATGGGCTTGTAAAGTTGTTGGGCTTAGTAACGAGAGAATTCCTAAAAGGTTAATATTTGCTGTGCCGAATGGTAAGCGTCCGAGGGGTAGACCAAAGCGAAGGTGGGAAGATTGCATTAAAGCCGATCTGAAGGGACTGGGTTTGGACGGCGAACGGTGGAGGGAGGTGTGTAACAAGCGATTGGTGGTGTCGGCATCGAACCTTCGGGTTCGCTAAGCCTTATTATTATTATATTATTATTTATCGCTTCCTATTCAATGAAAAACATGATCTATATAAAAAAGCACAAAACTTGGATTTAATACTTTTCTGCTGAAAATTGGCCCATTTTTTTGTATCCCCTAATGTTTGCTATCACTCCTATGAAAATTTCCCTCTACTTATGGGACACCCTGTATATTATCTCTTTTAATATTTTCAGAAATAGTGTTGACGCCAACATGAATAATTTTATTGTTTATTTTCATCATATCAAAATATGGGGGTCAATTTTATTTTGATTATGAATAACATATACTATGTATTTTATTTAAGTTTTTGTTTTCATATGGAACATATTATATGGAAAATATGTTTATTTACATATGGGCCTTTTATTTATATATATAATTACATTAAATATTATATGTAGAAGCTCTTAAATATTTCGTACACAAAGATGTCCCAGCGACGATGTTTTCGGCCAGTTCTGGGTCAGCCCGCCTCTCGTCATATCACTTAATACCAGAGGTAAAAAGAAAACATTGGGAAATTAGTATGGCTGCTGGCAGCAATGGGTGTGGGACTGACCCTATGACGTTCTCCGTCCCGTCACAATGTACTTGGCAAACCCAATGGTTTCATCTTACTAGGTGGTGATGGCGACTTCCCCCCTCTGGGAAATTATTCTGCAGGAGAACTCTCGTCAGGTGCAACACGTAATATGGGCCGGCTGGAGATTGCATTTTATTTTAATGTATAAACAGTTTTAAGGTGAGTGGCGCCCCTCTAAAAACAGTTAATGACCAGTTTCAATGACTAAGAATAAAAAAAATTGTTTTCATAGATTTGCATCTCACGTTTAGGTTGCACATGTACTTGTACAATAGTTCATTTTATGGTACCTAGATTTGTCTATAGTCTAGTGGCTAGCATCCTAGACTTTATTAGTGAATAAGCCTGGTTCAAGACCGATTTCACTTATATTATCTTTTTTTTGTTTTATTATATAAAAATATTAATTTAAAAACTATATACATTTATATATATAATTTTATGTACAATAGTTCAATTGACTTTAACATTTGAATTAAATTAAATTCACTTTCATTAAATGGTTAATTAAATCTCATAGATTTGCAAATTTAATTTTAACGTTATTTCTATGTTAATGATTAAAGTAATATTTTATCTCTATCATTTATTTCATTATTTTGTGTTAAGAGAAATATTATTAATTTATTATTTCATGCATTAATTTGTAGCATTTCATTTCATTTGTTTATTATTATCAATACACATATATTTTCTGCTATTCCACTTTTTTATACATACTTATCCTCAATGGATTTCTTTTTTTAATATTTTAACAATTAACAATTAATTAATTAATAAGGCAATAACCAGTGCTTATGGATTTGATAGTGCAGATTCGGTGGTTCACTTTTGAATGCCAGCTGCCTTCACAAATAGTAAGACGTTAAAATTGGAATAGCACAAGAAATACCATAAAAATATTATTACTAATAAATGTTTCATAATATAAATATATGAAACAGGGCAAAAAAGAACATGAAGGATCTTAATGAGTATAAAAAGCTCAACAGATTAGGCAACCTCTCTTTCTTTAAACATATTTCTTCACTAATTATTACACTATAATTACATATTGATTCATTAATATATTTTTTTTAAAGTTTATAAAAACTGTCACATCTATATAACATAGAAGTCTATTCAAAATATACATAATTATTACAGTATCACTATCAACTAAACACCTTACCTGTTGGGACTTTAAGGTATTGGCTATTAATGTGACAGAATCATCAACAACAATATCATTTTTTAAACTGCTTTCTAGACCTGACAGTGATATATCTATGATATTTATTAATTTTTGTGAAAACTTTTTTTCTAATGTGAAAAACAGTGATATTGGTATTTCTCCCATTTTCAATTTTGAATCATCTTCAAATTCTTGCTTAATCATTTTTCTTCCCTGGAACAAAAGTTATTATTGGAATAAAATAATTAAAAACAGTAGAAAGTATATAACTTTAATTTAAACTATAGTCCGTGATACAGACCTCTTTTTATCAAATCATTAACATACGTCTAAAACTTCATCATGAATGGCTTCAAATTTTTTATCTATGAAAATTCTTAGAAATGGGGCTTTTTCTCATTAAATTAATTAATTTAATGAGGAACTAAAAACTCGTTAATATCCATTTTTTTTTTTTTTTTTTGCACTTGCTTCACTTCACTTCAAGCTTTTCACTTGAATAGTAAAACAATTTGACCACGAAGTAAAGAAAAAAAGATGACCTTCAAAAATATTGGGCGGTTTGGCCTATATAACCTAGTTTTTTTGACATGAAGGGGCGTGGAGGTCATGCCAAATGGCCCAATATTTTTGTAGACCACCTTTTCTCTTAATATTGAGATTAAATTATCTTACGATTCAAGTTGAAAGCAAATAGGTGTTCATGAGTTTTTAGAACCTCATTAAATAGACGAAGATGACCAATCTCCAGATTGAAAATTCACCATTTCCAGAAATTTTTATAAATAAAAAAGATGTAGGTTACGATAAAATGAAGCCATTCACAAAATTTCATATTTTGAGGATTGAATTGGTCAGATAAAACTGCATGCACAATCATTTAACCTAGAAATCAGATAAACATTGTGCTCAATATTTTGGTGCAGTTCTCTTACAGAATTATAAGTAAAAAAAAAAAATAAATAAATAAAAGGAAAATTTACTAAAAGAATTTCAATAGTTATTATTTTTATAACTGATAATATTGAAGAAGAAGAAAGGTTTTTCCCATTTCTTATTAGATTAAAATACTAATAATCATAGAAAATAAGGATGTTGGAAAAATATGTTGATATTTTTGTACCACAGTTTTAGTATTGATCTATAATATCAATATTAAAAACAGATATTCTTCTCCTCCCCACAAAAAATAAATAAGTAAACAAAAAATAATATGGGAAGAAGAGAAAGGACTTTCGGAGTGGAAGAATGAGCTCATTGTGAAAATTCCAAAGAAAGGTGACATCCCCGAATGCACCAACTGGCAAGGAGTCACACTGTTTCCTGTACTGAGTAAGATGCTAAACCAGGTGATCCTGAGGAGGATCAAACAATCAGTTGAGAAACCAGAGGTTGAGGTTGAGAAACCAGAGGAAGAAAGGAAATAGAGTGAAGCAGGCATTCATACTATCACCAACATTATTTATCATTGTTCTTGATTATATTATGAGAGCAATGCTTGGAGGAAGAAGATGCGGTATTCAGTAGGGACTAAGAGAGAGACTTGACGGATGGGGAGGGAGAACCTTGACTTTGCGGACGATCTCCATCTTCTAATGCAGAGGTTCAGTGACTCGTAATGCAAAGTTGGATACACTTAGCCAAATCATAAGCCGGGTAGGACTGCAAATCAACTTAGACAAGTCAAGAGATGAGAAAGAATGAGCAATGCCGAGAGCCTCTTCTCCTGATGTGTGAGATTGTGGGACAGATTGACTCCTTTGTCAATCTGGGAAGCATAGTCACAAAAGAAGGTGGCTCAGCAAAAGATGCAAAAATCTGATAAAAAAGGCCCTGAACCGAAACTTATCCAAAAACATGAAAATATGGCTTTTCAACACCAACGTGAAATCGGTTCTGCTTTATGGCTGTGAAACACAGAAAGTAACCAAAAGCATCCCCTGCCCGCTACAGACCTTTGTTAACAGATTTCTGAGAAAAATACTGGGGATTTGGTGGCCATTGCGCATATCAAATGGACTGTGGGAAGCCACCATCTAGCTACCATTCCATTTAGAGATAAAGAAGTGAAAATGGATATGGGTATGGCACAGGAACTCTAAGGGAAACCGAAGGAAAGGCAGCAGACCAAGAGAGATGTGTAGCAGGTCCGCAGAGAGGGAATCAGAGCCAATCGTTGGCAAATCGTGGAATAGGGCAAAAAGGATTGCTGCTGAAAGACAAATAGAATGCACTCATGGATGCCCTATGCTACAGTGGGAGTGAAAGGAATTAATAATAAACAAAAAATAAAATAAAGAATGTCTAGAAGAAAAGCTGCCTCATAGGAGAGCTCATAAAAATTATAGGTTATTTTATTTTATTCTTTAAGTTGATCAATTTAATTCATTTCTCTCTAGATCTTCTTTCTTTCTTAGAAATAAATCTTTTAAATAATAAATGTTAATACTTTACTTTATTTAAACATGTTTAAGCTGTTTAATTAATTTTTTTTTGTCTAGTTCTTAGTAATATCTTTTAATGACTTTTATCAAACAATATGTTAAGAGTTAGAAATAGTGGATGGAAGGATCCAACCCCCACTCCCTCGCCTCACCCCATTCTTGTTCCACCCATTGAACAGGATAGATGCATCGTTTGTCGTTTCTGGAAAGCTACAGAGGTAACATGTACAAAGTCATTAAGGGGGCATAGACCAAAATAAGACCATCTTCAATTGAATTCACATTAGTAGATAAAGAATAGGGAGCAGTATAAGATCGGAACTAACAGAAAGACAGTACCAAGAAGCAGTAATAGATACTATTAATTTAAATTTTATTTTTTTATTTCATTTATAAATATGGTATTAAATTCAATAGAATATCTGGTGTATTGATCAATGTCATTTATTTGATCCTTAGTAATTCACAGTCCACGAACCAGTTAAGCCCTCAGCATCCATAAAATTTATCATAACATATAAAAATTATAATTCAATATTTTTATTTATTCAATTCATTTTTAATAATATCTGAATTATATACACATTATTGACAACTGTTGAAACATTTATATGATTTTTGCCCTTCTAAGTGGTTTCTTGTCTACTATTGAGGCATTAACTGTTGTGTAGTGGCTTCCTGAGGATTACTTTGAGCTACATGCCCTGCCCATCTTAACCTCCTGGCCTTCGTATCATAAGATATTGATTGGACAGTTTCTGTAAGCAGTTCTTAGTTGATCTTTCTCCTTCATGCCTTAGTACTCTGATCCCTATTATCATGTGTATGATATTCCTCTTGAATCATTCAATATTTCTTTCTAGGGAGCTGGTTAGTGTCCAGGTCTCGCAGTAGTATTTCAAAACTGGCTTTATCACAGCATTGTACACCCTTAATTTGATTTTTTTTTTTTAATTTCAGTAACTTATAAAGAGAAAAGAAAGTTCTTTTTGCACTTGTTATACGCTGGTCTATTTTTGAACATACAGTAAAATAAAAAACATGCTGAGAAACTTATAAATTCAAATAATTAGACAATTTATATACATGCAGACCCTTAATTATTTTCCTTTGTACAAACCATTCTGAACACCCCATCATTCAAACAACAGGCATTAACATAATAAAGTTTGTCCCATATATAGGCTTTCTTTTAAGGGTGAAAGAGGTCTTGGAACCTATATTGCAAAAAAGCACCCCAGGGAGGCTAACAGCAATACACTGAGGGGCATAGTGGAAAATATTATAGGTCCTAAAAATGGAGAGGGTGAGGTATCAAAAATAAAAGAGGAGATTATTGGATGGTCTACGGTGTTCAAGAACCTCTCAAAAGAAAGCACGATAAATATTGCGGATTTTGATGAGGCCGTAGGCAGGTTCCTGAAATTTCGCAAGAATATCAATGCGGAACTGCCAGGTCCCCAGCACCCAGCCGTCAAATTTTACAGATTGAGAAAAAAAATAAAACTAAAGTGACTGACAAGGGTGCTGGACAAGTCTCAAATCCGCAAAGAACCAACAAAGTAGACATGAGTTGTCGGCAAGAACAGTGTCAATATGAGGTTGCACAATATAATTACTATAATAAAAGGAAAAAGGTCGTGCAAACCGTAATGAATGCCGACGCTCCTAAGCGGTGTCCTCTGAAGATGGCCGATATCGAAAAACATTATAGAGACCTCTTTGAGAGCGAAAATCTCCGCAGGCGTGCGGAATACGAACAGTGCGCCCCGATGCCAAATTTGGTGTCCATTGATCTAGAAGCCGTCAAGAGAGCCATTAAATCAACATCAATGGACACATCACCGGGGCCTGATGGAGTTCTGATCCGCACGATTAAATATTTTGATGTAGCAAATATTATCAAAGCAATTGTGGAGATAATGCTGAAGGTGGCCTATGTCCCAGAACCACTTCGACAAGGGCGCACAATACTAATATATAAGGGGAAAGGTGATGTAAACAAAATCCCTTCCTGGAGACCCATCACCATTTATTCTATTGTGCGCCGAATCATAGAGGTTCTGGACCATGAACTAAGAAAGTAGGTCACCTTCCACAGGAATCAGAGAGGCTTTATAAAAGGCCTCCCGGGAACGCACGTCTACGCAAGGATTATCGACGCTATATTAAAAGATGCCAAAATTATGAAAAATGATTGTGCGGTAGTCTTCCTTGACGTTGTCAGTGCTTTTGACAATGTTGGCCATAAACACATCGTGAGCTCCTTAGAAGCAAGAGGTGTGTCACCGGATCTTAAACGTGTTATATCTCCTCTGCACCAACACAATCAAAATTACTAACGGTGTTCACGCAACTAGCCAAATCAAAGTGCTGCGCGGGGTACCCCAAGGCGGCCCCTTGTCGTCGTCTCTCTTCAACCTGGCCATCGACCATCTCTATCGCGACCTGTGCGATGAAGAATTTTCCAAAAAATTTGGATACAAGTTAAAAAGTGACCAAGGTTGTATGGTCCTCACAGGTTTCGCAGATGACAAGGCCGTGTCAGCGCGTGACAAGGGGGCTGCAGAAAGAGTGATCGGCAGCGTTCAGAGGACTTTTGAGGAAATTGGTTTGGCTATTAATCCTCAAAAAAGCGTGGGCATCATTCTAAATAAAGGAGAGCTGGAAACAGCGATGCTATTCCTTGAGAACGGAGAGTACATCCAAACATTGCAGAATGGAGATACAATCAAGTATTTAGGATGTACATTCTCGGGAGAGCTACAGTTCAACGAAGATTCGGTGACCAAATTGAACGAAAATCTGAATAAAATGGTAACCTCTCCCTTGCTGAAGCCGGAGCAGAAGCTAAACATTCTCAACCAATATCTGTTCCTGGGTCTTACTTACCCTTTCCAAACTGCGCCCCTCACAAAGCTGTGTCCTGCCATACTTGACGGCATCGACACCAAGATTCACAGGAGTGTGAAGGCTATTGTTGGACTCCCTGCGAACACCTCCACGGCGATATTTGATTATTCGGCTGAGGTTGATGAATGTGCCGAGAGATTGGGGGTTGATCGGGGTATTCGGAATATGAGAGCTCTACGGCAGTCGCTTCGAGAAAATTCGTTTGAGGAATGGACCAATTGCAGGTGGCAGGGCATTGGAGTTCGTCATTTTAAAGAGATCCCGAAAGCCAATAAATACATGTATGATAAGCAAGTACTTTCTGGGTCTGAGTGGTCAAATGTCCTGAAACTAAATATTAATTATGCACCCCTGCGTGGAGTCCCAGGTGTCAGCGGACAGGTAAGAGAAGTTGGGTCCCTCTGTCGCAAATGCGACAGAGAGCCAGAAACAACAGCACATGTGCTTGGAAAATGCCCCGACAACTCCCTCCTTATAATGCGCCGTCACCACAGAGTCAAACATGAACTGATGAGGCTCCTTAAAGAGAGAGATTACGCCTGTTTCGAGGAAGTATATTGTATAGATACGGATGGATCCACCTGATATGCTGACATTGTAGCATTCCCTAAGACGGGAAAGTCGGCGATGATTTTGGATCCCACCGTGAGATATGAGACCAACGACCTCGATCAGGCAGGAAAAGTGGAAAGGGAGAAAAAATAGACATATGAGAAATACATCCCTTTCCTTAGTGAAAAGTTCCACAAGAGTTTCGGGCCGAGAGAGTTCCACGTGAGAGGCCTTTGATTCGGAGCTCGCGGAACGATACCAGACTCAACAAGGAGCTTCATGGAGGGCCTTGGTGTCGACATAAAGGACGTGGCAAGGTTGGCAGAGAATATAATCCTTGACTCCCTGGGAATTATCCATCACCATGTGCATGGATAGAGAGTTTGTTCATGGGGGGAGGCATGCGTGTTTTACAGCATTTTTACATTATTTATTGACCACGTCCACTGCACTTTATGTATTTGTATGCATGTTATGAATTAGGTTAGGAAAAGAGAGGAGAAAATCTAGGGAACGAGAAAAATGTATAGAGTGAGAGAAGGAACAGAAAGGGATGTATAATGCTAATAAATGAATGAAAGAAATAGTAAAAATAAAATAAATAAATAAATAAAAAAATAAATAAAAATATAGGGAAAAAAATTATGATAAAAAAAATATATATATAGATAAAAAAAAAAATGTATATTATGCTCATACATGTTGTTAATACTATATAATTGTATATTAGTTTTGGAAAATTGTCTGTAGCGATTAATAAGTATGCTGTGTTTAAAGCAACCCAATGTAATTGGGCAGCACCCTTTTATGATAATAAAGTGATTCTCTCTCTTTTCCATCTTGACTTAATGAATATTTTTAATTTATAATATTTTGATGTGCATGAATTTTTCATGTCTCATTTTCACTATTTTTTCCCCTTTTTTTCCCATAGTTTAATTTTGCACGTTTTCCCCCCACTTTTAATGAATTTGTATTTTAATTTTGAAATACCCCTGGTCCCAACAAGTAGAAAAAAGGCCTTTTTAGTCTTGATAAAAATAACTTTATTTTAAATTTATCCAAATTTTTGCCTCTTCAGGCATCTTCAGAGATAATCTGATTTTATAAGTAATTCAAGTTCTCATTCGCTTTATAGCAGTGCACCCACTTGCACAGTGGCCAATGTTGGCAACTCCTCTCCTCCTTGAAGGATTGGTCTCATTTGGTTTTGTTCTGTGACTAAGTGTGCAAGTGGATGCACAGTTATAAAGCGAATGAGGAGTTGAATTACTTATAAAATCAGATTATCCCTGAAGAGACAAAAATTTGGATAAATTTAAAAAAAATTTATTTTTATCGAGACCATAAAGTCCTTTTTCTACTAATACATAATATAGTCTCTTTCCCAAGAATCATCTTTTATGAAAAAAAAAATATTGCTATTAAAGCCTCACACTGAACCAGGCAGTAGACGGAGAGCATATTAAGAAGAAGAAGAAGCTATTAAAGTTATACAAATCTAATACTTCAATTCAATATTAACCCTCTTCCCCTTTTTAGATCTAAAACACGGAGACCTGAAAAATGGATGGTTTTAATGATATTTTGATATTTTTATTTGAAATTTACATTACTTTTTTCAAACATTACAAATATTACGACATCAAATATATTGATACTTTTTTTGATATACTGAATTACTATTTTGATATATTTGAAAAATATCAATACAATGTATATTGATACTTTATTTAATAATTACATCCTTGATATAAAATAAATGAGATACAGAAGAACTGAACAGAAGTAATAATCTACCTGTATAAGATTTTTCCAAAATTTAATGAAGGACAACAACACTGCAGAATTTTCCTGTTTTGAATTTCTCATTTCACTAAAGCATTTGTCTTCTTCATTCAAAGCTAGAATGTGAAATCATTAATAAGTAAACATATTTTGAATGATTAAAGTGGATAAAATTTTCCAAAGGAAGATGATAAAAATTGAATCATGTAAAACACTTCATCTGTTCAAATATTATAAATGAATAATAATTATTTCCTAATTAATAGGTACCAAGAAGTATGAATAAATTGCTTCTAAAAAATAATAAAATCATAATTCTTAGTTAATTCTGTTGAATTGTAACATGGCCTTGAATTTAAGATGGCCTTTTTTTCAAAAAATTTGAATTTTTGATCGAGGATACATTTGTTTTTTTTTTTTGGATTCCTTAAATATCTGAAAACAGATGATCTATGAAAATTCCCTCTTTCCAGTATTTATTTCATCATATTCTTTACCAGATCAACAAAATAACTCTTGTAAAAACTAATATTAGACGTCTTTAAATTCAAATGTCTTATATTAGATGTAATATGGTAAAATTAATAAATTATGGTTATTATTCCAATAACATTAAGGACCAGACTAAGACATTTTATTTATTTATTTAAAGCAGATGATGTAATAAAAACCATTATACTAGACTGTGGGCCAGACTCCTCTACCGTGCATCCTCCCGCTTCTCCCCCCTCCCCACATCCCTATAAATTTCATATCGCTTTGTTCCTTGTAACTATTTATGAAAAAAAAGACAATATTCACACAAAAAAAAGTGAACGTACTGCCCAAAATGGCGTCAAAACTATATATTAAATATGGTGGACTGACGACTTTGACTTGAGTTAGTTTTTTGGTCACTGAGAATCAACATTTAGCTTGATTTCGTCACAATTGGTCTTTTATTAAAACTAGATTGTCAGAGAATAATAAAACATTAAAAAATAATTGGCTTAGGCATTATCCATTAAAGATTTCACTACAAGGCACCTTGGATGGGAGAATGATGACAGGATTTACATTGCTGAAGATATGTCACCTGGAAACAAACATCTTTATTGGCTTGCTAGGCAGAAGAGAGGCCCAGTAAAGCCAAATATGTCTGGTTTGCAAGAGGACGTGACAGTTGCCGATGCAAGGATTGTCAACCGGTAATAATCATAAATAAAGCAGATCTTGATGTATTCCAATGACATATATTCAATCGTTATGGCAAACATACTCTTTTATTTTTCTTCTGTTATTTATTTCGTTATATTTACTCCACTTATTCATTATATAATCTTAGATTTATACCATTCCTTTTTTTAATATCTATATTCTTAGGAAATATTGTATATTTACTCAAAAACATACACTTCTCCTTGTACTTAAAGACTGATTTCTGATAGACAATATGCTCTCTCATATGACTAATATCCTATTAACTTGAATGAATGAAAAAATATTTTATTATTCTGGGACTGTTGTCCCTTTAGGACAAATTATAAACACAGATTGTATGTCTGTGTGATTACAATTAGATTATATATTTACAATATGGGTTGACTAAAAATAAAAATACTGAAGAAGAGAAAGGAATGAAAAAGAAAATTGTACATATATATGAGAAACTAAAATAACCTAATTGAGATAGTCTTTGGGGGTGCTTAGATATTTCTCTTAAGTATATTTCACAATCAGTCGGATTGAGAAAGGA
Organism: Nezara viridula; assembly: GCA_928085145.1. NCBI lineage: Eukaryota > Metazoa > Arthropoda > Insecta > Hemiptera > Pentatomidae > Nezara > Nezara viridula. Next base: position 172,234,786 of record OV725078.1, on the reverse strand, counting down.
GTAGGTGTTTAAAGAGGAGAGGTTTAAAAGAGGAAACTGATTGAGCGTGTCGAATATCAGCAGGAATGGAATTCCAGAGGGAGGCGGCTTGTATTGCAAAGGATTTGTCAAAGGCTGCAGGTCGGTGAGGAGGAGGATAGAGGTCGGAATTACAAGATCTAGTGGGATGGCATTGGATGGAGTATTTGAATTGTAAGATGCGAAAAAAATTTAGGAGGGTCGATGAGTTCTAGTGGTTTGGTACAGAAAGGTGACTAGGAAGTACTGACGGCGATAGGATGGGTAGAACCACCTCAACTCAGTGTAATACTGGGTAATATGCGTATCCCTTGAGATTCCGAAAATAAATCGTAGTGCGCAATTCATTAGGCGTTTAAGTTTGGCCTCGGAATCTCCCGAGAGTCCACCGTACACCATACAGCCATAGTCGAAGTGGGGGAAAACTAGGGAGGAAACTAGGAGTTGACGGGACTTATATGGAAGGAGATATCGTAGACGATTGAACTGTTTTAGGGTGGAGATAGTGCGACAGGAAATTTGTGAGATGTGAGGTTTCCAGGATAGGGATTGATCGAAAGTAACACCTAGGTTTTTAACGGTGGTGTGGAATAAGATAGGTGAGTTGTTCAGAAGGAGATTGGGAGATACCGGGGAGGATTTGAGAAGTGAAGGGGATCCGATCAAGATGGCTTTTGTCTTCTCGGCGTTCAGAGTGAGCCTATTGAGGTTTGACCAAGCACTTATTCTGTCAATGTCTTCCTGAAGTTTTAGAGTGGCATCTGAGATATCTGTCGGATTAAAGGAGAGGTACATTTGAATGTCGTCGGCATACAGGTGGTATTGACAGTGCAGGATAGAGGATGGGAGGTCATTTATAAAGATGGAGAAAAGGGTGGGGGATAAGGAAGAGCCTTGTGGGACGCCTCTGGTCAGAGGTAGAGATTCTGATGGTGGGTTATTAGGAATTACTACGTACTGGGAGCGACCGGTAAGGAAGGATTGGAACCAATTAAGGGAACTAGAAGAAAAAAAGATATTTTTAGGAGGATGGGATAGGAGGATTTTGGTTAGGAGGATGTTGTGGTCTACTGAATCCAAAGCTTTGGAGAAGTCTAGGAGAATAAGGATGGTTAGTTTCTGCTGATCTATGGCTGTGTGAAGGTCTTGGAAAATTTTGATTAGGCCTGCTGCTACCTTGATTGTTAATGAAATCAGAGAGTCGATGATGAAGAAAAGAGACGCTACTAGGAAGTGTTTCATAAGAATGTGAAACCCGTACAACTAGATTTCATTCAAGATCCTTAGAAACCACACCCAATCTTCCTTATACTGTGCGAAGGCTCATACTCTCGCTCTCGTCCTCATACCGCATTCCGGAAACTTCTTTCAACCCTGAAAATTTCTATATTAGAAATATTTCACCCGAGGACCTTTTTTGTTCTATCCTCAAATCCAGAAGGAATGATTATGGTCCTGATCAAATCTCAGTGAAGTTATTCAAAATATGTCTTCCTGCCCTTTTGCATATCTACAATTTTTCCTTAAAAAATTCCAGTTTCCCATCTGCTTACAAAAAAGTCATTGTACATCTGCTGAGCAAAATCCCGGTTCCCTCCAAAGTTTCAGACTTAAGACTTAGACTATCTCCATTCTTTCCAATCTTTCAAATCCACTTGAAAGACTAGTCCATTTACAGCTAAACAGGTTCCTAGAGCAAAAAAATCTCCTTAATCCTCTCCAATCTGGTTTCTGATCCCATTTTTCCACTCAACCTGCATTGTTAAAAGTCACTCAAGACCTTCAATTCACCGTAGACAAACAGAAAATCTCTGTCCTGGTTCTCTTTGATTTTTTAAAAGCATTCAATTTAGTTAATTATGAAATTCTTCTAGCCACACTCCAAAATCTCTCCTTCTCGAATAATGTTTTAATGTTGCTTCATTCCTTCTTTTCTCTTAGATCCCAAACAGTCGTCATTCCCAATAAAGCTTCTACATCATCCCTCTTATTAAGTAGTGGTGTTTCTCAGGGATCTTCCCTTTCCATATCAACGATCTTCCTGATTCCATCCATCATTCACAATATCACCTATATGATGACGACCTCCAGATCTACCAATCCTTTCATCCTTCAGAGATGCTAGAGGCGACCCAAAGGCTTCAAGAAGACATACACAATATCAACGCATGGGTAGGTAACAATGATCTGAGGCTGAACATTGAGAATACCAAAGCCATTCTCATTGGGTCTAAGCATCTTCTTAATTCCCTTTCTTATTATCCCCTTCTCTATCATAATGGCCAACTTATCCTCTTCCTCACTTCAGTTAGAAACCTGGGGGTAATATTTGATCAACTCTTGTCCTGAAATCACAATGTTTCCCAAATCATCAGAAAATCTATCACTACTCTTAAACAGTTCCTGAGATTCCATGATTCTATCCTTTTAAAAACCTGTCAGCTTCTAGTTTCCTTTCTTATTTTTCCCAATTTCAATTATGGCTGCCTTGTAGATTGCTATTCAAGTTACACATAGGAACTGTCTTCAGCTTGAAGCAGGTAATAGAGAGGTCCATCAAGAGAGGGAAATAACTCTCTTTCCATATAGTGAATTAGCTCTTCTGAAATGCAAGTAGATATTGGCACAATCCAAGGTGTGAGGCACAAAGCAGATGGAGAGCTATTTTGTTTTCTCAATGGACTTCTCTATAATCTGCATTATAGTGAAGATTGTTCCAATGTGCATCTTGATTTTCTAAATCCATATCGTTCAGGCAATCGAAAATAATTCTTATTTTACCTTCTATGATTTTTGAGTAGAGCTTCTTTGGCACACTGAACAGAGATATAACTTGATGGGTATTACATTTTTTGTTACCTCCTTGCTTGTAAAGGGACACAATTACAGTCCTATAGTATCATTTTCTAATGGAAATATTAAAAAAAAATATGGAAAATAAAATAAGATGGAAAAAGATGAAAAATATATCACGAGCAGCATTTCAAGTAACTTCGTCCAGACCTGCAGACCTGACAATTACTACATACTCATATCACCACTTTTCCACCGATTAAGAGCATTTTATATGAAACATCTTTAAATATTTTGTAAAAGAATCAGTGTTTTAGAAAAAGAAATATATTTTCCAGAGGTTTTATTTCAAGGCGTTTTTTGTTATTGTTGGCCGTTTAATTATAAACGACAATTTATTTTCCGCTTGAACATTTTTTTTTTTAAATTCACTTTACTGGTGTTTTTTATTGACTAAGCCAATTATTTTTTAATGTTTTATTAGTCTCTGACTATCCAGCTTTAATAAAATACCAATTTTGACGAAATTAAGCTAAATTCTGATTCTCAGTGACCAAAAAACTAACTCAAGTCAAAGTCGTCAGTCCCCCATTTTAGGGCAGGTCATTAACTTTTTTTTGAGGGAACATTAATTTTTTTTTCATAAATAGTTACAAGGAATACAACGATATGCAATTTATAGGGATGTGGGAGGAGGAGGGGAGGGGTGCACAGTAGGGGGGTCTGGCCCACCGTGTATATGACATTGTTCAATATTTATACATTTAAAAAACCTGTACCATTACTACTTATGAAGGGTCTTGCATCCAGTATTTTGTAAGGAAGTACTATTTATAGGCCAAAAGTTGTGCAAGGAGCTAATTTGTTCTGGATCATGTTCAACCACCAGGTTTTATCAAAATCACTATGAGTAGTATTTTATTTTAAATAAATATAAAATATTTGAAAATATTCCATAAAAAATGAATAATTAAAAATTTCCATGAAGAAAAGCTAAAAAACTGTGAAATTCAGTTCTAAAAATAATGATTAATTGTTCCATGCTTGTATAGAAAATTGTTTTTTTTTTCAGTTAAGAATGGTGTACTTCTTCTAACGTAAAAATTAAATTGAGATAGGAAAAGAAATGACACTGTCTTGATTTATTTATCATCATAAGTATTAAATTAGAAACAAATAAAAAAGGTGAATCAATAAAATAAAATTATTATAATTTACCTTTCAACTGCAAAATAATGCTCAAACTAGCTTCACGTTGCCAAATTCTATTGGCATTTTTCGGTAAACCAAAATATTCAGGGTTATCTGTATCTGGTATATTTTTAATTATATCTAAATGTTCCTGGAATAAAATAAAATTAATACAGTTGATAGATAAAAATTAATACCTAGTTCTGCCATAAATACTGTTACAAAAGTTGAACTTTATTTACATCCTTGGATATTATTTAGATAATCCTTACCTCTATCAGGTTATTTTCTTTCATGTCAGGATAATAATCCCAATTAGTTTGTATTTTTCTTTTGCTCAGTTAACATGGAGTGGGGTGATAAAGAAAACCGAATAGCAGTGATCGCCTAACACAAAATTGGAAAATGTAGGGCAGAGATTTTCAACACTTTGAAATCTTTGGGTATCAGCTATATGTCCGTGTACCGCACTATAAATAGATATAATGAGACCCTATCTGTATGTGACAGACCTCGACCGGGCCATCCCCACACTGTGAGAACGGAAAATGCAGTGAGAGCAGTGGCTGCTCGAATCAGAAGAAATCCCATTCAAAAACAACAAATCATGTCTCGGGAAATGGAAATCTCTGTCAGATCAATGTCTCGCATAATAAAAAGTGACCTTAGGATGGCTGCATTTCGAAGAATGACAGGAAAAAGGCTAACCAGTTTCCCAAAAAAAATTAGAGTGGATAGATGCAAAGTGCTCCTTGGCCGTTACACCAATGGTCTTCATCGAAAGATTTTGTTTAGCGATGAGAACATTTTTACAATTGAAGAAAAATTCAATCGCCAAAATGATCGTGTGTACGCACACAGCTCTAAAGAAGCCCAGGAAGTCATTGGAAGAGTGGAAAGAGGTCATCACCCTTCCTCAGTGATGGTTTGGTGGGAGTTTGCTTTGATGGCACCACAAAGCTCCATTTTTGTGAAAAAGGAGTTAAAACAGCCGCTAAAAACTATCAGGACGATATTTTGGAACCTGTTGTCAAGCCTCTAAATGATACTCTGTTTGCTGGAAGTCATTGGGTTTTCCAGCAGGATTCCACTCCAGCTCACAAGGCCAGGTCAACTCAGCAGTGGCTGCAAAAGAACATTCCTGAGTTCATCTCTGCCTCAGATTGTCTCTCAGGAAGCCCTGATCTCAACCCACTAGATTATCGGCTTTGGTCCGAACTGGAGAGAATGGCATGACACAGAGTACACCCTAACTTGGAAAGCCTCAAACAATCTCTGGTTGATGACTGGCCACGGAGATTAAATGCCTCTGTCAAGGCAGAAAGGGGACATTTTGAGTAATTTCTTTTTTTTTTACTCTCTATAGATATACAGATAAAATATTTAAATATTTTCAAATAAAGTTTTTAAAAAAATTAATTTTTCTGTTGAAATCTGTATATATTTCCTTGTAACAATATTTATGACAGGACTGGGTACAGTTGATATATAAGATTATATAATTTCAAATGATTAAGAGAAATATTATTTCTAATTAATTTATTTAATTTTTCTTATAGACAATTTTCTAAAAAGTTGGATAAAAACTATCAGATAAAAATAATTGTGTGAACTCTGTCATAGAGGTTAATTGTCAATAATAAATTCCAAATAAATTATTAAAGTCAAATATTGACCATTAATTCCTAATTTACTGTTAATTTTGAATGATACAAAATGAAAAGGCTAATTATAAGGAACTCTTATAAAAGGCTCAGTTCTCCTTATGCATTGAATTAAACTCTCTTAAAATTCTCTGGCTCATATCCAACAGATAATAGCATGCTGAGATAGTATAAAACAATAAATAGCCTTCATAAGTGTTTCTTGACTTTAACATCTTATTAATTATCTGTAAACCTCACTCATTATTAACAATTAAAAAAATGAAAGAGCATGTTTGTTAATCAAATAATATTCTAGAACTTATATTAAAACAGGTCTAAAAAAGATTATGTATGTTGGTTACCTTAATATTGGCAGATTTGGGAACATTTATTCCTGATGCAACTTCAAAATTTCCTTCAATGACACTGCTATTAAAAAAATGTTTCAAATAGGTTGATAATACTCTCAAATCATATAAATTACTTATACGACCTCCATATATTACTACTTCAAAAAGACCTCGTAGATAATCCCACTTAAAACTATCAGAGTACACTGAAAATAAATCATTAATGCATGCATTAATTTAACACAATAAACCAATTAATGTTTTCATATCACCATAACCTTAGACTGGGAATGAACATAATTTGATCTTCGATTTCTGATTATATAATCCAGATGATACTCCATCTAAGTGACATATTCACTCAGTAATTATGGCTTTTTTAAAAGCATTTATTTTATTAATACAAGATAATGATCATAAACATAATAAGGAAGCGAAGTGAATACTGAAAGAACAGGTGGCTGACAAGTTATAGGACAAGCGTTGATAGCTAGATGAGTACCATATATACCATAAGACTGGGATTAGTTGAGTTAAGAAATTCTCCATTTTCTATGATTGCATTATTTAACTTCTTCCTCCTCAAGTTTCAAGTTTTCTGTGGAAAGATGTATGGAAGGTTCTATATGCGTGGTGGGGAAATCTGTTGGATACATTCCTTGTTTTGCGGATTCAAAGCTGAAGGTGGGGGACAAGTCCAACCACCTGCAGTTATAATTTTATTTAAGAACTTTCACGTAATTCTGGCTGTATCCAAGAGAACCGCTTACTGAGCTTTCCTTAACACATCCAGGGGTAATTCCAAGCCGTCCGTACCTGCTACTGTTGACTTTGGGATCAGACCATTGGTTGATATTATTACTGGTGTAACCAATACGCTTTCTAAATGGCACAACTCCTTTAATTCGATCGCCAGTTCTTGATACTTAGGGAGCTTCTCTCCCACGGTTGTGCTTATATTGTTATCATTTGGAATCGCGATATCAATTAACTTTGCCTTCTTTGCTCCTAAATCTATAATAAGGATATCGGGTCTGTTGTGACGCACTGTATGATCCGTTATTATAGATTCATCCCAATACATCTTGAGGGAACCCTTCTGAAGTAGCCTTATCGGATTATATTTATAATATGGCACCTTTTCATCCAACACATTAAGTTACATAGCCAGAGCCTGGTGGAATATTTTTGCCACATTGTTGTGCCTCTGCAGATAATCCATACCAGCGAGTACTCCACATCCAGCTGTGATATATTGAATTGATTCGTACGTCGTTGAACAAAGTCGACATTTATCAGATGTTGTACAGTCTTTTAGAACGTGCTTCCTATATGACCTGGTGGCAATGACCTAATCTTGAATGGAGACTACAAAGCCTACAAAGTATTATTATTATTATTGTTAATTTCTCTTTATATAACTTTTTTATTAATTTCAATAGCAGTTCTTATTTATTTTAAAATGTTTGAAAAATAATAGAAAACTATTTTTGTTTGTAAGTTTGATCTCAAAGTTCATATTGTTGCTTGTATAAAATTAATAATAATAATAAAATTAAGGAGATGTGTTAAAACTAATTTTATTAATATCGATCATATGTTATATCGATTATTTGAATTAAAAACAAAAGGAAATATATATAACACATATGTTCAGTTATAACCCTGTTCTTTCTATGAAGTTGTGTTGTTAGTTTAATAAAGATTGATTTTGCTTAGTTTAAAAAAAGGCTTGTGATTTATTCAATGTTTCACACTTAATAAAAAAACCCATAAACCATTAATAAAATCAACAGAGAAATCAGATTGTTCAGAAATCACATTTGTTTTTTCTCTAAAATATCTCTAACCAATCATGAACAGGGGGTGTCCATCACTGGACCCACCCATATCCATTACTGGCTCTCCATACTTTTATGTAAAATAATTATATTTTTGTGTTTAATAAGTCAAAAAACGATGAGAAATCGGACGGTACTTTTGTTTTTCTCTAAAATATCTCTTACTAGTCACAGTGACGGATCCAGGAATTTTTTCAGGGGGGCGCACCTCTATACCAGGTGCTTCCCCCACCCCTATCTGTTCCCCCACCACTACCTATCTCCCCCCATTCCTTAGCTGAGTTTAGCCGCTCAAAAGTTCTCTTTAAATATTTTTAACAAAAGCAAACTCTATGTTTATTAAAAGTAAATTTTGTCTAGTTTATAGTGAAGCAACTTAATTACTTAAATTAAATAGATTTTTTGTTATCACTTCCAATTCAACAAAAAACGTGGCTTACATGAAAAATCACAAAACTTTAGTTCTCTACTTTTCTGCTGAAAATCGAACCATTGTTTGTATAAACTTGTTTGTATTTATTGATAGAGTGCTACCAGTGGGTAGTTTCTCAACAAGTCATTTCATGTTTTTATTTTCTGTTATCAAATTTACTTAATGTATTTAATACAGTTGTAAATATCATGAATAAATAAATAAAGTATTTATTGAGTTCAGCTATCACTCCTTTAAATATTTCCCTCTGCTTACGAGACACTTTGCATACGGCTTTAGACATGTAAAAAACTGAATTGCTGACACGGGTCACTAAGAGAAAACTTATGCAGCCAAAAAATTCTGATTTATCTGATCTTTTTTTTTTTCATGTATTACTACTAAACAGTGTATCAAAGCAAAAAAGTATTCTTTGAGAAATTAAAGAACGCCAAATTCTGCCACAAACGAGTACCTAAACTTAATAATTTGACTAAGTGACATGATCCATAACCACGGTCAGTGAACGCTAATTTTTACTGACATTGTCAAAATCTGAGAAAGATAAATGGCCCTGCAGCTTGGAAATGAATTCTCTAAGAACAAAAACTCAGAATAATTTCTGATTCCGATCATAATCAGATTCTGATCAAATTGGAGACCAAATAATTAGTATCTTGCCTCATGAAAATAGTACCCAACAGCAGCTATTGTAAGAAAAGAACAACACTTTCTAATGAGAAATGTACAAATTATTATCATGACCAATATTATGAATCGCATGGATTGTTCAAGGAGACTATAGTGGCTTAAGGTTACAATGCATCCATATCTATTGGAACTGAATAATAACTGGGTCCGAGAGAAAACTCATAATTTCTTGTACTCGAATTAAAGGTTGTTCGAAAGAATATATGAAGTTCATATGTTTTTAAATAAATTTTCTTCCATCATGTATTTCACCAGCAAGATGTATTTCAGTTCGGAGTCAATAGGAACAAACTGCGACAGGAGCACAATCCTTCGCATCTCACGGCAACCCAAAAACTACATCACTCTTTTCTTTGAGTAGCTGCTTTTTAGAACTTTTCTGGAATTTTTTGTCCACCATCCAGGGCAAGGGTCGCCCCCTTGCAGAATTCGGTAGTGCCAGTCACGATAATATTTCTTTTTATATATTACATTAGAAAATTCGTCTATGAAGATGAATTTTTCCTAAATTTCTCCATTCCATTTTTCCAAAAGCTCCTTCCTCCCCTCTCTTACTAACTTGAGGTGTTCCTCAGAGATCTTTCTTTCCACCAGTCCTTTTCTCCATCTATATTAACAACCCCTTGATCCCATCCACCATTAACAATACCCCTTATATGCTGATGACTTTCAGATCCAGCTATGATTTAAAGCTAAATGTTTAGAATACCAAAGCCAATCTCATTGGGTCTAAGCATCTTCTTAATTTCCTTCCTCATTATCCTCCACTCTACCTTAATGAACTTAATAAACTCTACCTATTCGCTTCCAAACTTGCATTAGAAATATTATATAAATTTATATACATTTATCACATCATGTATTATTCAGTCAATGTTTCGGCTTCAGGAGGCATTTTCAAGATCCTGCAAACTAATTTTAATTTAGTTGTTATACTTTGAACTATATTATTATAAAACACATGTTAATTTTATAACAATCAGTTACATACATAGTCCAAATTCTATTTTATAAATTTTTTTTATTACATAACATTTTAGTTTAAATTAATGCAAAATTAATGATCTACCTACCATGCACAGCTTCATAAAATTTCTTAAAACGTATCATTATAATATAATTCAAGTCATTGTCATTCTTTTATTTCATCGAATGTCGTTTTTTTGCTTCTAAAATTTATAAATAATTAATTAAAATAAAATGTTAAAATTTTTATGAAAAAAAAAAGAATATTATTGATCTCAATTTATGTACCTCTTTCATAGAAGATATTAAATGTATTCTTCATTGCTAATGCATTCATACAAGACTGGGTTTATTTTGTACAGAGTGGGATGGAGGGGTTAGGGATCCATTGTTTTATCTTATCTGTTTTATTTGAAGTCATATTTCAGTATATTATATTTTAATTTTGTCTATTGCACTAGCATAAAAAGTGTTTAGATTTTCAACATCCGTTTGTTGCTTTACAGATTGTTTGAGGTTTTTGGTAATAAATATTGACTCTATTATTCTCCATTTGTTAATATTCTGTTCTCTATGTAGAACCGACGCTGTACCGAAATCAAATTTTATGTCCATTATTTGTGGTATGCTGTGATAATCCTGCAGTTAATTTTGATTTTGTCATTTTAGACCTGCAATTATGTTTATTTTGTTGTATCCTCCGTTCAAACCATTGTGAGGTTTGTCCGTAATATACTTTATTTTCACAATCCTAGCATTTTATTTTATATATATTAATAAATTTTCCTGAGTAATAATATCCTTAGTTCTACCGTATCACATGATAATGTCTACCAAAAGTAAAAGATCAAGAAGTCTAGGTAACAACAGCTCTCAAAGCTCACCTGTAAAGGCCAAGGCGTTCAAATAGGAAAACACCACCATCAACACCTGGCTGACCAACTGAAAACAATAACGATCCACAACCTTGTACTTCAACACAAACAACAGATGAATCTCCGTTCTTCACCACCAACCCATACCAGCTATTATCGTCAGAAGATACTATGGAAGCAGAACCAACCCCTAGAGAGCCAAAACCACCTCCAATATTTGTTAGAAATATTAAAAATTTTCATTTATTTTGTCAGCATCTCAAAAAAATAATTGACAACGGTAAATATGTAAGTCATAGTAGAACCAATGACACCAAACTAATGCCGGATTCTCCGGATACATACAGAAAAATTGTGAAATACTTAACTGATTCAAAGGCTGAAATTCACACTTATCAGTTATATGAAGAGAGAGCACTGATAGTAGTGATAAGAGGTCTCCATCTGATGAAATCAAAGAAGAATTGACGTCTTTAGGCTTCAATGTCTGCCAAATCATCAATGCTTATAAAGATAATAAAGAGCTAACAGGCAAAAATAACAAAATAGTACTACCACTATTTTTTGTGGACCTAGAGCGCACTCCAGGGGTCAAAAATATTTAGAGACTTGATCGTTTGTACTATACTAGTATAGTGGTTGAAAAACCATACAATAAAAAAGAGATAGTACAATGCAATAATTGTCAAACCTATGGCCATAAAAGAAGCTATTGCCATCGCTTACCTCGATGTGTGAAGTGCGGACAACAGCACAGGTCTGAAGATTTCACCAAGTCTAGGCAAACTCCTGCTGTTTGGGCACTATGCTATCAAAACCATCCAGCAAACTACAAGGGATGCCAAACGTACAAAATATTGAAATTGCGAACACAGGCAACACTCATACAGGAAGAGACCGCCAGGACTTCCAGACCACCTAGGCAACCAACAAGACGTGTGACCAAAGAAGTGTCCTTTGCTGAAATGCTAGGAGAGATCGAACAGACAAGTCAACCTCAGGTCCTGCCGCAAACTCAGCAACAACCTCATGATCCACCACCCCAATATAACACCCAAAAGTCCAGTCCTCACCAAACTCCTATGTTCCTCCTCCAACAATTCCAATGACCTCACCAGCCTCCTTATATTGTTTCTCCCAGAATTCAGATCTCTTATCAATCCGCTCATATCGTTACTTACAAATGTCATATCCAATCTTATCCCACCGCCAAGAATTCTTTAAATGCCCTCAACAAAATCCCTTTCCATTCTCCTCTGGAATGCGAATGGTGTTCGAAACCACATGAACGAACTAACTTTTTTTCTACAGGACAATAACATTGACATAGCCCTAATCACTGAGACCCGACTGACTAACAAACAACAGTTCAACATACCTAGAAACAAGATTACTGAACTGACCACCCTGATGGAACTGCATATGGAGGCACTGCCGTCATCATCCATCAGTCCCTTTCCCATTACTTTTATCCTTTACCAGTTCATAATTTCCTACAAACCTCAGCACTAACAATCCAAACTTCACTTTTTCCTGTCACAGTTGTCGCAGCATACTCCCCACCTAAAACAGCACTAGCCGAACCTAACTTAATATCCTTTCTTAATTCCTTAGGACACCATTTCCTTATAGGTGTAGACCTTAATTCCAAACATCAGCAATGGGGAGCCAGAACCACAAACTCCTGCGGGCGAACATTGCTGTCTGCACTTATTCCCAATATTGCAACATCCTTTCCCCTAATACTCCTACATACTGGCCAACCGTAACCTGACCTTCTTGACTTCTTCATTCACAAAGGCTTGATGACCTTTCCTCAGACCACATTCCGCTAAACCTAACCCTATCCGCATCTCCTATCCCCAAATTATTTCCTTCTTCATTCATCAGAGGCTCAGTAAACTGGAACCTTTTCCGCCAAACAATAGCAGATGCAATAGATCTCAGAGTATTCCTGAAAATCTGTCAAGACCTAAATAATGCAGTGAGCTCCTACACCACCTTGATCCAACAAGCAGTTTGGACTGCATCCTTGCCACTCCCCTCTAAAACATACCATAAAAAGAATCCTTTGCCCCAAGACCTTACTGACCTAATTAAATCCAAACGTCAATCTAGGATCCTCTGGCAAAGAACCAGTCATCCTGATGATCGAAAAATATACAATTATTATTCCAAACAGTTAAAAAAAGAACTAGCTTCCTTTAGATCCCAATCGTACAATTCCTACCTCTCTTCCCTATCTACCGATGACAACTCCCTCTGGAAATTGACCAGAAAAATCCTTAAATACCATTCTGTTTCCCACCCCCTCCGATGCAATGATGGAACCTGTACTTCGTCAGATGAGACTAGAGCTGAAGAATTTGCCAAACACCTATCCAAAACATTCACTCCCCATCCCGAACTCCATTCCACCCTTATTGCTGAAGTTAAAGAATTCCTCTCTCCTTGCCTCCTAAAGCTCTCAACCTCTCTGAGGTCAAATTCCTTATAAGCAACCTAAAACCTCGAAAATCCCCTGGACACGATCTCCTTACTTCCCAGATCCTTAGACAACTTCCCAAAAAAGCAATTATATTCCTCACATATCTATACAACTGTATCCTCTTCACAACTCACTTTTCTCTGATATCGAAACACTGCATAATCATCCTCTTTCCTAAACCAGATAAACCTGTCAATAATACCTCATCCTACAGACCAATAAGCTTGCTCCCAATCTTCTCCAAAATTTTTGAAAAAATCCTTCTCAAACGCATCCTACCCATACTTAAAACCAACAATATTCCATCCCATCAGTTTGGATTTTGCACAAGACATTCCACTGTTCAACAAGGCCTTCGCGTTGTTGACCATATATCCTCTGTGCTTGAAAACAAGCAATATTTCACCGGTGCCTTTCTGGAAGTAGCACAAGCTTTCGACCGGGTGTGGCGTGATGGCTTGCTTTTCAAGCTCAAAACCCACTTACCCCAATCCTTGTACCTAGTCCTCAAATCCTATCTCTTAAATTGTTCCTTCAAGTCCGCTGCGGCACTGAATTCTCCAATTATTATCTAGTTGAGGCTGGTGTTCCACACGGCAGTGCCTTGGGCCCAGTTCTCTTCATCCTCTTCACCGCTGACATTCCAACCAATCCGGATACCCTTCTAGCAACATTCGCTGACGATACCGCCATTCTATCATCCCACTTAGATCCTGATACAGCATCCTTAAACCTACAAAGACACATCTCCCTAATTGAGCAATGATGCAGTAACTAGCGCATCAAAATCAATGAATCCAAATGCAAGCATGTCACCTTTACACTTCGACGCAGATCCTGACCACCTATCCTTTTCAACTCTATCTCTCCCCATCTCAGACACAGTTCGGAATCTTGGATTCCTTTTAGACAAAAGACTAACTTGGAACCCACATACCAGACTTAAAAGACAAGAACTCAACCGACGATTTGGCCAGCTATACAGAATACTTAACAGAAATTCCAATCTATCAATGGAAAACAAACTATTAATATACAAGGCCATACTCAAACCCATCTGGACCTACGGACTTGAACTGTGGGGGAAAACTAAATTTTCGAACATCAAACCAATCCAATCCTTACAGTCTAAAGTCCTCCGTATAATAGTCAATGCTCCTTATTATGTTAGAAACAAAACCTTACATCATGACCTTTACATCTCCTATGTCATTGACCTCATTCCATCCCAATTCTCAAATTTTCAACTGAACCTAATCCACCATCCTAACCCATTAGCATAATCCTTATCTAGCTCCAGTCATCCCTACAATCCTCCTTGAAGGTTGAAACGGCAGTGGCCTCGAGATCTTTTGTAAAGACGTCACTGGAGTTCTGGCAATGGCCAGCTTCTCCACTCAAGTCATAAGTGTTTGTGGCTTTAGTGTTTGTCATATCAGCTCTCCTTAGCACGAACACCATAAAGATTAGTAACAGTGTCCATGCAACTAGCCAGATCAAAGTGCTGCACGGTGTACCCCAAGGCGGCCCCCTGTCGTCTTCACTCTTCAACCTGGCCATCGATCATCTCTACCGCGACCTGTGCGACAAGGACTTTTCCAAGGAATTTGGATACAAATTAAGGAATGAGCAGGATTGTGTGGTCCTCGCAGGTTTCGCGGATGACCAGGCTGTGTCAGTGCGAGACAAAGGGGCTGCAGAAAGAGTGATTGACAGCATACAGAGGACATTTAAAGAAATTGGTCCGGCTATAAATCCTCAAAAAAGTATGGGCATCGTTCTAAATAAAGGAGAGCTAGAAACTACGGTGCTCTCCCTTGAGAATGGTGAGTACATCCAAACATTGAAGAATGGAGATACGATTAAATATTTAGGATGTACATTCTCGGGAGAGCTACAATTCAACGAAGATTCAGTGACTAAATTGAATGATAATTTAAACAAGCTGGTAACCTCTTGCTTACTTAAACCTGAGCAGAAACTCAACATTGTCAATCAATATCTCTTCCCGGGTCTTACTTACCCTCTCCAAACTGCGCCCCTAACAAAGCTACGTCCTACTATACTGGAGGACATCGACACTATGATTTGCAGGAGTGTGAAGGCCATTATTGGACTCCCTGCGAATACTTCCACAGCGATGTTGTAAGCCCCCAGGAGATACCGAGGATTGGGATTAATCCACTGCCAGTGGGAGGCTCCTCTTCAACATTGGTCCATTGCTCAGCGACTGTCCAATGTACCAGATGCCCTTTTTCAGTCTACTTTCAATTATTCGGCTGAAATTGCTGAATGTGCCGAGAGATTGGGGGTTGATCAGGGTCATCGAAATGTGAAAGCTCTACGGCAGTCGCTACGAGAAAATGCATTTGAGGAATGGGCCAACTGCAGGTGGCAGGTTATTGGTGTTCGCCATTTTAAAGAGACCCCGAAAGCGAATAGATACATCTACGAAAAGCAAGTACTTTCTGGGTCTGAATGGTCGAATGCCCTAAAACAAAACATTAATTATGCACCCCTGCGTGGAGTCCCAGGAGGCAGCGGACAGGTCAGAGAAGTTGGGTCCCTCTGCCGTAAATGCGGCAGAGAGTCTGAAACACCAGCCCATGTGCTGGGAAAATGCCCCAACAACTCCCTCCTCATAACACGTCGTCACCACCTGGCCAAGTTTGAGTTAATGAGGCTCCTTAGGGAAAAGAAATTCACCTGCTTTGATGAGGTATATTGCATCGATAGTGAAGGCTCTACGAGATACGCGGATATCGTCGCATTTCCCAAGACAGGAAGGACAGCGCTGATCTTGGATCCAACTGTCCGCTTTGAGAGCAATGACCTCAATCAGGCGGGTGAAGTAGAAAGGGAAAAGAAGAACACGTACAATAAATGTATCCCTTTCCTAAAAGAGAAATTCCGTGAGACCTTCGGAGAGAGAGAGTTCACCGTGAGAGGCCTCTGGTTTGGATCTCGCGGAACTATCCCAAAAAGAACAAGGAGCTTCCTCGAGGAACTAGGTGTCGACATTAAGGACGTAGCGAGGTTGGCTGGAAATATAGTCCTCGAATCCCTGGGAATCATTCACTACCTAGCCCGTACCACCAATGGCTAGCCCGAGAGTTTTAATTTATGTATTTGTTTATTTATTTAATGAATAATTGAAAACAATAGAGATAAAGAGAGAGAAGTGAGAGAAAGGGAAACTAAATGTTAAATAAAAAAAAAAGCATGAACAATGAAAGAAAGGAAAAAGGAAAAAAAAAAATAAAATAAAAATAATAAAAATGTATATATATATATATATATATATATATATATATATATATATATATATATATATATATTTTACTAATATTAACTAATACTTCTGTATATTTATGTATAAGTTCATATATTGTCCTAAGGATAGAAGAGTATGCTGTGTATATAGCAACCCAATATAATTGGGCAGCAATCCTTTATAGTTTATGAAAATAAAGTGTTTCTCTCTCCTCTCTCAGTCTCCACTGGACTGGTAATGCTGGTGACGCGGCTGAGAGAGAAGCGCTGGGATCTCTTAGAGTCTCGCTTTGTCCTTCACATGTAGGAACTAGGAAAGGGCTGGACTCGGAGGTCTCTTGCCTGATTGTAATTAAGTATGAATGTTTTTCTATTTATTTCTTCTTCTTCTTTATCTTTCTCTTCATGCCATTACTAGCGTCAAGGAGCCTCAATCCAATGTAGCCATGCCTCTCGGTCCCTACTAAGCCGCCTCATTTCCTGGAGGGTTTTTCCTCCCTTCTCTCCAATCCGCTGTATATATTCCTGATAGAAAATTCTGGTGTGGCCCCTTGGCCTCCTCCCAGTGGGTTGAGCCTTCAGAATCTTCCATGGATCTCTCTCCTCCTCCATCCGACAAACGTGGCCAAACCACTTCAACTGTCGGTTTTCCAGTACAGTCCTTAGCTCCGCCACCTCCAGGTCCTCTCTGATGCGTTCATTTCTGAAGCGGTCTCTCCTGGTCTTTCCAGCAGCTCTCCGCAGAAACTTCATCTCGGCTGCTGCCACACGGCTAACTTGCTTGTCCAGCATAATCCAGCTTTCTCTTCCATACATGAGGGTTGGGAGGTATACCGACATGTATATGTGCCTTTTTGTTTCCTTGCCAACTTCCCTGTGCCCTACTATACTGTTGCTGATAGGGTAATATACCTGATTGGCTTTGGATATCCTATTCGCTATTTCTGGGTCAATCTTCCCCTTGTTGGTGATAATTGTACCCAAATAGGTGAATTCTTGCACAACTTCAAGTATCTACTCGTTACAGATCAGCTGGACGTCTTCTTATTCTTCTCTTGATATGACTAGGACTTTGCTTTTGGAAATATTGATAATCATACCTTTGCGGAGGAGTTCTTTTTGCCATTCTATTTATTTCTTTTACTTATAATTTATTTAATTTTGCTACGAATTTCTGTATTTTATTTTATTTTAACTATAAGTTACATTTCTTTGGTTTATTATATTTTTTGCCTTTGTTATATTGATGTATATTTTTTTATTATTTATTTTATTTTATTTTTATTGTATTGTATATATGGTATGAATGTGCCTCACTCAGCTTTAGTACTCAGTGCCCTTAAGTGTGGCAAAATGTATTATTTCTCAATAAAAAGATATATAACCAAAACCAAAATTTATTTATAGATTTATCCAATGGGTTTATAGATATATACCGCTAAGATTAATCGATATGCCTCCTCTCCCCCATTGATAGACTATTTCTAATTTTAAAGAAATTGCTATTGTATGTTGTATGAAGTATCCGTTGTCACAGACTAATTTTATCGCCTCCAGGAACAGTGCTTTATTTTTAATCGTCATATGGGGTTCGATTTCCTCTCAATTTGTTTCCAATATCTTGTATAGTTCTTTAAGGGGAATATTTGCAAAGAGGAAAAGTGTAAAACATCTGATATAATCCCTCATCATTTGCTAAATAAAATCATTCCTCTTGAAAATCTCTTCAATACTAAATTTCTAATTAATAACAAAGATAAGTCAAAAAATTGATTTAATAAATTAGCGATAGATTGCTTAACACTTGATATAAAAAAATGCTACTGGGCACTCAATACCTGCAATAAAATTCATAATGAATATTTTAATACATTAAAAAGCAGAAATCTGCAAATACACGAAGCCTTGAATAAATAACTAGAGTAATTTAAATTAGATTTTAACAAATATCATTGAAAAAGACTCAACATTAAAGTTAAAAGACCTTACATAGTCCGGATTAATAAACCATAGATACTATGTGACAAACCATAACATGCTTTAACAACTAAGGGCTGGACAGTTGATGCCACTAATAGAAATTTACCAGTGAATATCCTGAAGGTATTATCCTTAAAAGAAAAATTCAACATAATACCCAATAAATATATTATAGCTGATATTGAAAACATCATTAGATCTATTAACACTTCCGAGAATCATAAGAACGTAGTTTGAAATGGAGTAAATAATCATATTAACCAATTTCTAGATAACAGGGGGAAACAAAATATAACTAACCCCTTACATGCTAAAATTAATAATGATTTAATAGAGACAAAATATTTTTTAAGAACACAGAACTAATTGTTACCAAATCGGATAAAAAAAAAAGACGGTTATCACTTCAAAATCAGAATATAATAATAAAATGTATAATCTACTCAATGACCAGCAAATATACCAAGACTCCTTAGAAAAGAACCCTTAAGTGAGATACAAGACAAATTACTAAACAATGTCAACAAACTAATTAAAAATAAATACATAGAAGAAAAATGTAAAGATAGACAAATTAACAGACACTATACCATTCTGAAAATATATGGGCTGAGTACTCTCCATAAAAAAAAACATACCACTGATACCAATAGTCAATAACATTAATGGGATAACTGGAAAATTTGCAAAATTTCTAAATCCAGCACTAACTAATCTTAATTATATAAATACATATGACATAAAGAACTCTATGCAAGTCAAAAATATGATGAATAGCTTAAATAAAATTGATGATAATGAATGCCTAGTCAGTTATGATGCAGAATTCATTTTTACAAATATTCCCCTTAAAGAACTATCCAAGATATTGGAATCAAATTTAGAAGAAATCAAACCCCATACGACGATTAAAAATAAAGCACTCTTTCTGTAGGGGATAAAATTAGTCTGTGACAACGAATACTTCACATACAATTGCAATTTCTTTAAAATTAGAAATGAACTACCAATGGGGGAGAGGTGGCATATTGATTAATCTTAGCGGTATATACCTAAATAACCTGTTGGATAAAGCTATAAAGAAATTTAATAAAATCCTTAAGATTTTTAAAAAGTATGTGATATCCTCACAATTATAGGAAAAATTAAATACAAATTTCTTTAAACATATTAAATTCATTATCAGATAAACTAAAATTCACAAACGAAGTAGAAGAAAATAATAAAATTAGATTCTTGGACATGAATATAAATAGAAATGAAACAGGGATACTAAAAACATTGTGGTGTAAAAAAGATATAACAAGCAACAGAATACTAAATTGGCAAAATAACTATAATATACAATAGAAAATCAATAAAGCTAAAAATTTAATTGATAGAGCCAAATTAATTACAGACAAAATACATATTAAAGAAGTAAAAACATAAATATATGAAATTCTTCACCAAAATTGATACCCTGTAAGAGTGATAAATAAATAAAGGCACAAAGATAAAATGGAAAAAACAAAGATAATAATAAAGAACTAAAGGGTTCAAACATCAATTTTAATTAAAATTTAAACATTCTATTTTAATTATTTATTTGTAACTTATAGAAGTAAAAAAATGACTTTCGATGAAATAGAAGAATGACAAACCCACGAATTATATTATAATGATAGATTTTAAGAAATTTTATGAAGTGATGCATGGTAGGTAGATCATAAATTTTGCATTAATTTTAACTAAAATGTTATGCTATAAAAAATGTTTATAAAATAGAATTTGGACTATGTATGTAACTAATTGTTATATATTAAAACAATAAATTAGATGTTTTTTATAATGATATAGTTTAAAGTATAACAAATAAATTAAAATTCGTTTGCAGGATCTTGAAAATGGCTCCTGAAGCCGAAACGTTGAATAAATAATACACAATGTGATGACAGTGTATATTTGGTGACCTTTGGCTTAATGTTTTTTAAAAAATGGCACCGAACCTAAATTATTTTACAAGTAAACTAATTATAAGAGTGGATTGATGATTGACTGTAGTGAAATTGAAGAAAAGTGTTTGGGGTGTTCAGTCAAAAGTATAAAAAATAAAAATAAATAAATGATATTTATTTTTGCCAACATTTCGGCCATAAGTTCAGGAATTCATCAGGGTTAAGGAATGAACAAATAACAATAGGTATTATAAACTATTAACATTAAAAAGAAAATAATATTATGGCATTATAGTATAACAGTAACAGAGAGGAACTTATGAAATAAATAATAACGGCAAAAAAGTTGGGGACATTAGGTAACAAAAGGACTCTCATAATATTCTATTAAAATTATTTGTTAATTATTCTTTTCATTCCTTTTGTTATCTAATTTCATTATGTTTATTTTATTCATTATGATTATTTTATTTGCCCCCAACTCTGTTGCCATTATTATTTATTTCATAAGTTCCTCTCTGTTACTGTTATATTATTACGTCATATAATTATTTTATTTTTAATGTTAATAGTTGCTAACATCTATTGTTATCTGGTCTTTCCTTAGCCCTGATGAAGGCCTAAACTTTGGGTTGAAACGTCGGCAAAAATAAATATCATTTATTTATTTTTACTTTTTATTCTTTTGACTGAACACCCCCACCAACTTCTCTTGAATTACTAATTATTTATAAAATGCCATATCATTTTGACCCACAATCTAATAATAATCTGATGAACCAATATAATGAGCAAGTAATAACTGAAGAACTACAATTTCAATGGGAATATCAGCAATGAATAAATAATTAGCAATTATATATTTTCTGACAGACTACCAGACAATCTCTATCTTTATTTATTATATGGTCACAACCTTCTACACATGTAAAAAAAATAGCTTTTAACTGAGATTAAAAATAATTTTGATGAATTATACATATATGCCTACTAATTATGAGCAATGATAAAGGTGGAATCATTGAAATATAAGAGTGCAAAAAAAATTCTCATTTATACTTTTAAAAAATTTCAATTTGTGTAATTTTTTAAAATCGTGTTACCTCTATTAAATAGCCTGTTTATAATATCTTTTGCACACGTAAGATCAGAACTATTAAATTCATAAAAACTTGTCCAGCCTTGAGGTATATAAAGTCTTCTTTCCTGCAGTACAGCATGAAGCCATGCCAGCACAAACATGACTTTTGAAGCATCTATATTTACAGCTAGTTCTTTATCAAGACTCCAGTTGTCATAAATCTTTTCCATGCTCCTTTTAATGCCAGGAGGGGCCTGCAAGAATTCATTTCAATATTTGTTTACAAAATCAGTAATGCATAAATAAATTCATAGATCAGTTACTTTACAAAGTTCAGCTGATTACTATAAATGTTATAAAAATACTCTTTCCTGTTTCACTATACTACACTAATTAGGAAAAAAAGTAGTATATGTTTTATTGTTACAATGGTTGTCTATATCACTTGTGTTAGTTACTGTTTAAAAAAATTATCTTATTGTTAACTATTTGAGTATTTCAAAACATATTTTTATATTTTCTTGTGTAAAGAAACTTTTTGGAACAATGTTTTTCTGTTGAAATATTGAGCAGCAATCAATAATAATATTGATAATATATTTTTATTTTATCCCGGCCAGAAGCTTTCCAGATTTTCGTTTGTTTCAGTGCCTTAGCTACATCCACAGTAATACTAGTTGCTTTTCATAGGCTGGAGGTCTGATAGACTATAACATTATTTCTGATTATAGCCATTAGTAATTTGTGCACACCATTAAAGCAAGTTATGAGTCTCACATTCTGCACTATTATTATTTTTCTTTATTTGTTTCACACATTATATGGTTCTTTGTAATAGCAATAATAATATAAAATAATCTTGAAAATATATTAATATAATATTTGGTTGACAAAATTTGGTCCCAAACTATTGTAAAGAACCACATATTTGAAACAAATAAAGAATAAAAATAATAGTAATGATGCAAGATTTGAGACCCATAACTTGCCTTAATGGTATGTACAAATTACTTACAGCTGTTATGAATGAAGGAATGAATAAAAATTAATTTTATTTTGGGACTAAAGTCCCCTTAGAATAATAACAGAGGTAAAAAAATATATACATCAGTCTGGCATGTAGATATAATATTGATATATACAAAAAATACTAAGAAAAGATACAGATATATCATCCCAGAACCCCGTTTCTTTCCATTCATATGACAATCTCATCAAGATTTAACGTATAACGTTCCAACTTCTAATTTCACTCCTAAGCGAATTACATGGCAAGACTTTCGCTCATTGACGTCTGAAAAACTAAATCCTTTTCTTGAATCACTAGCCCAATCCTAAGATCCCATTTATTCCCTTTCCTCCATTGATGAAATGGTGTATAGTTTTTTCTCCTATCTTCTCCTATTCCTTAATCAACACACACCCTCAAAGCCCTGTTGCTCCCTGGATTAATCCAGAAATAAGAGAGTTGATGAAGATAAAAGACGCTTCTAGGAGACGTTAGATGAACTCGTCATCCTGATGATTATATCTCTTTAAAGACTCTCCAAAACCTCACCTTATCTTCCTTATGACGTAATAAGGCACAATTCTTCTATAATTCACTATCAAAAGCATCAGATCCTAAGTCCAGATGGAAAATCCTCAAAAATGTCTCCATAGTGGAATCAAAAACTTGCACTTTGATCATCCGACTCTATCACAATACTTTTCTCTCCATTATACTGCATTCCAAAACTTCCTCCAACACTGTAAAATTCTATTTTACAAATGTTTCACCAGAGGATCTTCTTTCCTCTATCCTCAAATCCAGAACGAATGACTATGGTCCAGATCTAATTCCAGTGAAACTAATTACACTCTGTCCTCCAGTCATCTTTCCTACATCTACAATTTTTCCTTACATAACTTCACCTTCCCATTAGCTTGGAAAAAAGTTATAGTCCGTCTTCTGGGCAAAGTTCTGGTTCCCTCCACAGTTTCTAATTTCAGACCTATCTCCATTTTCTCCAACCTTTCAAAACCTCTTGAGAGACTAGTCCACTCACAGCTTGATACCTCCCTTGAGCAAAAAGCTCTTCTCAATGACCTCTGATCTGGTTTCTGATCCCAGTTCTCCACCCAATCTGCTTTGTTAAAAATCTCTCAAGACCTTCAATTCTCCATAGGCAAACAGAAAATCTCCAACCTGATTCTCTTTGATTTTTTAAAAGCCTTCGATTCAATTAATCGAATTTCAAAACTACAAAACCTTTCCATACCAAATAGCATCCTAAAGTGGTTGGTTCTATCCCTTTTTGTATCACAGATACCAAACAGTCATCATTCCAAATAAAACTCCTTTCTTCTTCCTCTTACTAACTTGCTGTGATCCTCAGGGATCTTCGCTCTCATCAACCCTTTTCTTCATTTATATTAAAGACCTTCCTGATTCCATCCACTACTTGTAATATCATCTGTATGCGGATAACCTCCAAATCTATCTGTCCTTTCATCCAACCGAGATACTTGAATTGATACAAAGACTACAAGAAGATGTAAACAGCATCCAAGCATGGGAAAGGAGCAATGGTTTTATGTTGAATGTTCCGAAGATCAAAGCCATTCTTAGTGGGCATTTTTTTGTGGTTGGTAATAGGTCAGAAGAACTGCGCCTGTGGAGTTAGTTAACTAGACTTCATTGACGATCCCAAGTCCAGATAAAGCAGGAGGGTTAAAGGGGGCTGACTACCCACCTATAAAAAAACTACAGATTACTTATTCTCAACAGTCTAGCCTGAGGAAGAAAACAACATTTTCTATCAAGATTTAGAACAGACTATAGCTGCTTCCCCCTCCTTTGATATGAAAATAGTTTTGGGTGATTTTAATGCTCAGGTTGATAAAGAACCAGTGTTTGTCCCTACCATTGGCAAACATAGCTTGCATGTGAAGACAAATAACAGTGGAGAACAAATAATTAGTTTTGCTGCATCTAGATCACTAGTAGTGATAGGTGCTAAATTTAAGTACCTTGGCTCCATCGTTAATGAACAGGTGGACAAAGAAGAAGAAATTCAAAATCATGTAATGGGGCCTAACAAAGCATATTTTGCCAAAAGAAGTTTCCTCCGAAGTAAGCTACTAAGTCAGGGTACGAAAATGATTATATACAAAACAATCATCCGACCTGTACTGACCTATGCCAGTGCAACCTAGACCCTACACAAAAGCATGGCTGAAAAGATTGACAGTTTTAAAAAAAAAAGTGTTGAGGCCAGTTAGAGAGAATGGTACATGGCGTTTAAGGAAGAACAAAGAGATCTAAAACTTATTCGGTCGATCTCAGAGTTTCTCATTTCATGCGAATTCAGCGCTTAAAATGGCTGGGACACATTATCAGAATAGTTAAAGGTAGAGCCTTGAGAAAATTATATTATGGAACTCTGGATGGAGTCAGACCACGTGGTTGAGGACTTGATGATGGTGGAAGTATCCACCAGACATGCTGCTGACCGAAATGATTAGGAAAGAACAGTTGAGAGAGCCAAGGACAGCTTCAGGCGCCCCTCGGGCCAATAAATAATAATAATAACAATATGTCAGAAGGCGGGAAGGACAGGTATATTTGGAAATTGTTTGCATAGATATGGCATTGGGATTGATGGATCAGGAAGGGAAAGTCATTGGCCTAAATAGCAAACAGAGTAGGAGATAGAGAGGACCCTTGAAGGACACCACAGGCGGGGGGAAGGGTCTTAGATGGAGGTTAACCTGGGACGACTACATACTGGGACTGATTTGAAAGGAAAGATTTGAACCAACACTGTTCGATAAAGGTTTTCAAGATTTTGCAATTTAGTAAGTAGGATGTTATGGTCAACTGGGTCAAACGCTTTGGAAAAATTTAGAAGGATGTAAATAGTAAGGTTTGGATATTCAATGGATTTCTGGAGGTCATGGGTTATTTTAAGGAGCACAAATTGGGTTGAGTAGCCAGGTCAAAAGCCAGATTGGAATGGGTTGATCAGGGAAAGTTCCTCTAGGAAGTTGGGAAGTTGATTTTGGACAAGGGATTCCAACGGTTTTGAAAAGTTGAAAACAAGTAAAATTGGACGGAAGTCATGCAGTGAGGAAGGGTTAGAAGTTTTATTCAAAGATCAGACTAGGCAAACTTCCCAGGAAGATGTGAATATGGAATTTTGTAAGGAAAAGTTGTAAATATGGTAATGTACCGGAATAAGGACAGGAATGCTGGATTTTATTAGTTTTACTGGAATATTGTCATAATCATTAGTGCAGAATTTTAGGATAGTGGAAAGTAGTTTGTCATAGGATACATGGGAGAAAAAGAAGTCTTCAGGATCAAACTTACGATGTTTAATATCGGAAGTAGGAAAAGAATTATGAGTGAAGGATAAGAAATGGTTGTTGAGATCACATGGAGTCACTGGGAAGGAACTGAGATTATTGGATTCTGGTAGGGACAGATTACAGAGTATTTTCCAATTGGATTTGGAATCAGGAGTATTGGAAAGGGCATTATGGAAGTAGGTGGCTTTAGAAAGTCGGATTGCCAATTGGGTTCTATTGTAAAGTTCCTTGAAAAATGTGTAATCCGCAGGCAAATAAGTTCGACGGTATTTGCACCTTGCTGCATCCCTTCCTTTTATCATTTCCTTTATTTCAAGGGTCAGCAAGGTATAGTGGGATGACAAAAGGTTCTGGTTTTCAGAGGAGCACAGATATCTAATAAGGACTGAGGTAAGGGTGGATACCATAGGATCAATAGAATTATAGCCATATATGATGTCCCATAGGAAAGTATCAGGTCAGGTTAAAGGGATTCATAGGAGAGTAGGTTCAAATTGCAGTATGAAACTATTTTGGGAATAAAATATTTCACGGGTAGGTCGTATGTGCTTTGGATTAGGTCATGTGATGTAAGAAATGGAACACGATGTTGTGAAAAGAAAAGGATTTTGATGGGAAAATCAGAGATGTATAGGTTTAACCAAGTTTTGGAAAATTGCGTGTGATGGTTATGAGAATAAGGTACCAGATAAAGATTAAGGGAAAACAGCAGGTCAGTAAGGAAGTTTTTCACGGGAAGTTGTGAAAACATATTTACGTTAAAATCACAGGTGAGGATAATATTGGTGTAATTAGAAACCAGGTTGAGAAGGGAGGGTTCAAAAAGATTGTCAAATGGAACATGAGGAGGGCGCTAAACCACGGAATATAACAAAGGGAAAGAAATAGAGGAAATTTCAACAAACATGTATTCTTTGTGAGGAAAGTCATGAGAAGTAGACTGTAGGAGGATTTCGCCCTGTCATGGATGTATAATCTGACACCAGATATGTTGTGACGTAGGATCGAGTATTTGGGTTCGAAAATCTGGGAGGAAGGGATTTATCACACAAAAAATTTTAAGGTTTTAGCCAGGTTTCGGATACTGCTATTATGTGATAAAATCTGTCAAGGAAATATTTCTGGAATTTATCGCAGTGAGCAATAAGGAATGGTGCATTAAAGTGACAGGAATTCAGGGTATTAGTCGTAACTGAGGAAATTGGGAAGTAGAATTTTGAGAAAATGGATTGAGGATGAAGGATAGAGTATAATTTTTTTAAGTTTTCAACCAGCAATAATCACACCTCAGTAGACCTTCATGGGTTTGTGATATTGCCTCTGCGCAAGGTATATTGTATATTATTTTGTAAATATGGTATGAATGTGGCTTACAGCTTTAATACTCAGTGCCCTTAAGTGTGGTAAAATGTATTATATCTCAATAAAATGATTAATAATTTTTTTAAAACAAAATATTCAGTTTAAACATAACAAAAAATGCAAGCATAAAATAAAAATTGAAATGAAAACAACAAATTTCCAATATCTCAAAATAAATATTGATAAATAATATCATTATTAAATAAGATAATTAACAATGATTTAAAGAACCTTAAAACGTTTTTAGATAATAATAGAGATATTATAATAATTAAATCAGATAAAACAAAACAATTAACTATAATGTATAGAAATGATTACACTGAAAAAAAGGAGTAATTATTAGATAACCAGAATATTTACCGAAAAGTTATAAATAATCCTGGTACTGATCTAGCTAAAAAAATAAATATTTATGTAGAAAAGTTGCAAAAATTAGGATTGATTGACAAATATACAAAAATAAAATTATCTGCTAACAAATATATGGATCCAAGAATATATGGTTTAATAAAGTTGCACAAACCTGAAAAAGGTCTGAGACCAATAATAGATAATATAGATAGACCAACGGACAAACTTGCAAAAAATTTTAAACTAACATTAGATTGTCTAAATGAAGGTAATAGTTATGATATAATTAATGCTAAGGAAGTAATAGATAAGTTGAAGAGTTTGAGTTTGGACCAAAACATTAAATATAACATTAGTAGCTTTGATGTTAAAGAACTCTTCACAAATGTTCCTATTGATAAAGTTATCAAGATCATAGATGCAAATTGGAACATTACTAAAAACACACAAATATTATGAGTAGAATGGTCTACATAGAAGGCATAAAATTATGCATTCTAAATAATTGTTATAAATTTAATGATAATTACTACAAAATGATAAATGGTCTCGCAATGGGAGGTAGATTATCAGTGGCACTTCATAATAATAATAATAATAATAATAATAATAATCTTTTTATTTATTCTGGGACGAGTCCTTTTAGAATAATTAACTCAGACAAAAATGTGGGCTTTTGAGTCTCAGATATATATAAATAGATTTACAAAGTAAACTAATAGGTATAATGGAAAAAAAAATCTTTTAACTGAAATTGATTAAAAAGAAAAATAAATAAATGAAATAAAAATAAACTAATAGTATATATACATATTTACAGAAATTTCTATTTACAATTTTATAGGGACTGGATGGAAAGGAAGTGATTGAATAGGCGGAATTTAAAAGTAGGGAGAGTACTGGAATGACGGATGTCAGAAGGGATGGAGTTCCATAGGGATGAAGATTGAATAATAAAAGATTTATCAAAAGCAGCAGTTCGGTGGGCCATTATATATAAATCTGAAGACTGGGAACGGGTATTGCGGGAGTGAACAGAGCATTTAAATTGAAGGAGCTCAGAGATATATGAAGGACGGTGGGATTGAATGACTTGGAAGTTGAAGGATGCCAGGAAATACTTACAGCGGTAGGAAGGATAAAGCCACTTCAACTCTTCATAAAAACAGGAAACAGGAGCGTCCCTTGGATGGGTTCCGAAGATGAATCACACAAAGCAATTTATCAAACGTTTTAGTTTCGCCACAAGATCTCCAGAGACACCTCCATATACCGTGCACCAATAGTCAAAGTGGGGAAATATTAAGGAGGTGATTAGGAGTCTACGGGTTTCAAAAGGAAAAAGGTGACGGAGGCTATTTAAATGTTTTAAGGTGGAAAAGGTATGCTGGGAAATATTGGATACATGGTTTTTCCAGGAAAGGGTTTGATCAAAGATTATTCCAAGGTTTTTGATGGTGGGATAAAATTTGATGAGATTATCATGTAGGAACAGGGTTGGAATGTTAGGAACACTTTTAGGGAGGTGATTGGAGCCTATTAGGATTGCCTTTGTCTTTTCCGCATTTAACTTCAGCTTGTTAGCTCCTGTCCAGTCACATATTCTATTTAAGTCTTCTTGAAGTTTTTTTTGTGGCAGCTAATAGGTCAGAAGGGGGGAAGGACAGGTATATTTGGAAATCGTCGGCATATATGTGGTATTGGGTGTGATCATCAGGGAAAGGTCATTAATGTAAATAGCAAACAGAGTAGGAGATAAGGAGGAGCACAGAGGGCACCATAGGAGAGAGGGAGTTTCTTAGAAGGAAGTTGATATGGGACGACCACATACTGGGATCAATCGGAAAGGAAGGATTTGAACCATCGCAGGACACTGTTGGATAGAGGAAGATTTTGCAATTTAGTAAGAAGGATGTTGGAGCGGGGTGGCCGAATGATGGGCTATGGGCTAAAGCGTGTGCACAGCACCACGAGTTGCCTGGCAACCGGATTATAGATTTGAGAAGATTTAAAAAGTATGAGTTAACGTCCCGGTGCTGGAGGGGATTTTAAATTCCCCGCCCTCACCCCCCGGCCCGGGAAAATTCTGTATAGCCTAAAAGACAAGGTAGGGAACAAGAAAAAAAAAAAAAAGAAAAAAAAAAGGAAAACAAAAAAAAGTAAGAAGGATGCTATGGTCAATTCTATCAAAAGCTTTGGAAAAATCTAGAAGGATGAGAATAGTATCATTTTGGTGTTTAATGGAGTTTTGGAGGTCATGGGTTATTTTAAGGAGGGCAGATTGCATTGAATAGCCCTGTTGAAAAGTTGATTTTGGACAAGGCGTTCCAGCGGTTTTGATAGATTGGAAAGGAGAGAAATAGGATGGAAGTCGTTCAGTGAGGACGGGTTAGAAATTTTATTCAAAGCTCAGACTAGTACAGTTTTCCAGGAAGAGGGGAATATGGAATTTAGCCATGAATAGTTGTAGACATGTTAAAGTATGGGAATAAGGGTAGGAAGGCTGGATTTTATTAGTTTTACTGGAATATTGTCAGGACCATAATCATTGGTGTGGGATTTTAGGATAGGGGAAAGTACTTCGTCGTAGGACACATGGGAAAAAAAGAAGTTTCCAGGATTGAAATTGTGGTGTTCTATATCATAAGTAGGAGAAGGATTGGAAGTAAAAGATAAGAAATAGTCATTAAGGTCATCTGGAGTCACAGGGAAGGAAATGAGGTTATTGGATTCTGGTAGAGATAGAGTTCACTGTATTTTCTATTTGGATTTGGAATCGGGAGCATTGGAAAGGGCATTGTGGAAGTAGTTGGATTTAGCTAGTCGGATTGTGGATTGGGTTCCATTGCAGAGTTGTTTGAAAGATGCATAGACAACAGGCAAACTGGTTTGATGGTATTTGTGCCTTGCTACATTCCTTCTCTTTATCATTCCCTTTATTTCAGGAGTCTTAGTGGTTGTTACTTAAACAAAATCATTAATGAGCAACTCGCAAAGATGATAGAAAACCAATATTCATAACAAAATACATAGATGACCTATTCAAAGTCACAAAAGAAAAACAAGATTAAGAATTATTAAATTTATTGAATAATGTGAATAAAAAAATAATATTTACGGTTGAAAAACCTATCAACAATAAACTTTTTGGACAAAAAAAGAAAATAGCAGTGATAGAATCCTGAATTATCATTCAAATCATCCAAAGCATCAAATTAAAAATACAGCAAAAAAGCTAATAAAAAAATCTGTAATGTTAACTGATGAAAAATATTCAAAAGAAATTAAAAATGGAATTCTAAAAATGTTTACCCCTATACATACATATTAAAAGGCTTTGGTATGAAAGTTATCAGGAAATGAATAATGCTAATAAAAGTAATAAGTGGCTTAATGAAAAAATATTTTAAAAAATCTGATGCGCGCAACACACAACTTTCACTAACCGCTCAACTTTGAATAGAAATTATTTTCTGGCCATGTTGGGCTATTATAAAATTTTTGAATTGCATTTTTAATTGAGTTAAAGCTAAAAAATTACAGCTAACAAATTATAAACATCATTAAAATAACAAAAGTTTTATTTATTGTGTCATCGGTTGATTATGGATTGCACGATCTGTTGATTATGGATTGTACGACTATCAGTTATTAAACTGTTGTTTTCCATTGCAAAGTTTACTAAAACAGAATTTAGAGATTTGCATTGTCTGTCATAGACAGGTCAAAAGTTGTCACACTAATTGTAAGTGGATATTGTTGGAATATCACAAAAGGAAATTTCATCAAACTATTCACTAATTTAATTTTCTAAAAAGTTACATGACAATATTTCGGAATAAACAGACGTTGATACCTAATTATTTTAATATAATATCAGATCTAGAATTATTAAACTATAGGAAATGTATTTAAGGTTATAAACTTCATTTTCATGATTCATTTTTTAAGGAGATTCATTTTCGACCTGGATAAGCATTTTTATTTTTTCTCCTTTATTCAATTATGAAATTCTTTCAAAAGTTATATTTCGCATTTTTTTCGTAACTCTTAATAATGAGAGATCGTTAATTATTTAAATATAATATCAGATCTAGAATTATTAAACTACAGTAAATGTATTTAAGGTTATAAACATATGCTTTATACATCCATGAAATGATTTTATATTTTACTTTTTCTTTCACACAAGTACAATGAAATAGTTTTTTAAACAATGCCATTGCCTTGATTAGGAGGATTTTAAATATTTTTCCAAACTTAGAATTTTTAAAAAAGTTACATTTAGTTAGTAATTTCATTTAATTTTCTTTAAAACATGTGATTTATGTTAAATATTATTAGTTTTCAAAAATTATTATTTATAATTTTTTTACCACTCTCCGTTACCTTCTACAAGTTGCTATATTAGATATTGTTTTGTTTTTTTAAATTATCCGCTTTTCAACGATATATTATACGTATACCTTCTGACTAGTATTTCCGGAGATTCATTTTCGACCTGGATAAACATTTTTATTTTTTTCTCCTTTATTCAATTACCAAATTCTTTCAAAAGTTATATTTACCATTTTTTTTGTAACTCTTAATACTGAAAGATAGTTAATTATTTAAAATAAACCATATTAAAGGTACTTTAGAGGAAGACACATATGAAACATTGGGCATTTAAAGTGACATCAACGGGGATAAGACCTAAATGACATTAAAGACCACTTAATTATACAATGATACACCGAGTTTAATCAAAATCGTTAGAGCCATTTTTGAGAAAATTGTAAAATTGTGTTTCACCGTTGATATAAAGTGGCATTTCCAGTTAGCCGATTTTAAAGAAAAAGTTGCTGTCACATCTAAGGCATATATCTATCCTGAAAACGTAATATCAGTTTCGTACGACTTTTCGTTTTTGATCAAGACTGCTAACATACAAACACACAGACCATTTTTCGGGACTTTGTTATTTGGACTTACTGTACCTTATAACGTGTATTTCCGTTGAAAACTCAGATTCATTTTTTTTTTTTAAATTGAAAATAATAAAATCTGTCTCAAAGGACATTTATAATAGTGTTCAGGAATCACATTCACACTATGTACAATCAGAAATAAATTAAACAAAAAATAATATATATACAATAAATAAGTGTAAAATAACCAAAAAATAAATAAATAAAGAGAACATATACATACCTATATACAATATTTACAATCAGGTGAGAGAACTCCGAGCCAGACTTGTCCCTCCAACTGTGGAGGGAAAAGCATGACTCCAGGAGATACCTGCACTTCTCTCTCAACCGCTTTACTGGGGCTAAACCCAGTGGAGATTGAGCGAGAGTGCTTTAGCCACATACGCTCATGTCGTGAGTGGAGAATCTGGCCATTGCCAGAACTCCAATATTTACAAACTATAAAAGGTAAAAAGGTCTTTTAAAAGGTTTTAACCTTCTTGGAGGATTATAGGGATGGGTGGTGCTGGATAGGGATTGTTCAAAGGGATTCGGATGATAGGTAAGATTCTGGTGAAATTTGGAGAATTTTGCTGGGATAAGGTCTAGGAAAAATGGGATATTAAGGTCCTGGAGTAGGGTTTTGTTGATTACATAGAAAGGAGCATCGACTATTATTCGAAGGACTGAGGAATTGATGAGTTTGAATTAGAAAATTTTAGATAAATTTTACATTGGGGAAATGTCTCAAAATTTGCAAAATAGAATTAATCAACATAAAATTAATACAAAAATCCCAAAAATATCAATGCGACAGCTCTAGCAAGGCATAGTATCATGAATAATCATATTTTTGATTATGACAAAATAGAAATTTTAGAAATAGAAAGTAACTGGAATATATATATATATATATATATATATATATATATATATATATATATATATATATATAAAACTTTTTTTTTCTTTTTTTTTTTGGAAATACTTTCTTTATTGAATATTAATGCATTCTGCCACATTAAAGGGTATTAATATTAAGGTTACATGATTCATTCACACAGTATGTACAAAATAAACAATAAATAAAAAATACAAATATACAAAATAAAAATATAAAACTTAAAAAAAAAAGAAAAATAAATACAATTAATATTATATAAAACTAAAACATACTAAAAAATGTGGTTAATTTCAAAATGGATATTAAGGGGATTTGGCAGAGCTATGTTGACATAATTAATAAATTAGAATTTTAATTAAATTAAAGTATTTTAAATATTCATTCATTAAAATTATTAGCAATAATAATAAAAATATGAAACTTAAAGCATTAAAATAATGCAGTAATCTTAATCCCAAAGAGCATAATAATATATAAGCCCACAGCTCATACTGGACATTAGGATATAAAAAAGATAGGACGAAATTGTATAGCATTGGAATGAAAATTTTTTAATAAAAATAATTTTTAACTAGTGAGACTTGTCCAAAAGGTAATTTATAAAATAGTAATGTAAAATGTGGAAATATTAATGGTTGGGCCTTTTCTTATTTAAGATGTACTGTTAAATTTGCAGTATTTTTAAATTGTGGAATGGACTTTTCATAAATAGTTATGAAATAATTATTGGAAGAAGGTATATCCTCACCTTGACTATTCAACTATCATGGTAGACAACGAGCATTGAATGGATCACAATTATGAGATTGACTTTTGTCCACCTAAATCAGTCATTTTGTCCACTGTGCACAGTCTAATGCTGTTAGAATTATTTTCAACAACAGTCCCCGAGAAATTCAATAAATTCACAGTATTTTCCTTGTTTGAAAAATGTGAAAATATCGAAAATGCAACTAAAGCTTTAATATTGGAAAAAAAAATGACTAAGTATATGTATTCATAATTGGTAATTGGTTGACTGTCGTGAATAATGAAGAGAAGAATAGTTGGGGTGGTCAGTCAAAAAGGAAGGCAAAAATAAATGATAATATTTATTTTTTACATATGCCGACGTTTCGACCTGAAGTTCAGGCCTTCATCAGGGCTAAGAAAATAACCAGATAACAAGGTATGAGAAACATAAGTAATGATGGTAAAAAAGATAATAAAAAATAAAATAAAAAAATTAGAAAAATAAAATAGATAAATATAAAGTAAAATGAAATTGTTAGAATAATGACTAAGAACTAAGAGATAAATAATAATAACCGTTACAAAGTGTGGAATGATGAAGTAGCCATAATCAAAAAGGTGACATAAGTGTTACAATGGGAATCTTAGAATAAAATGTAAAACATAAAAAAGAAATATGAAGTTATATAAGAAATGAAAATAAATAGTAAAATTAAAACATTGAGAATGGAGAAGTTAGATAGAAAATTGAGATATTGTAAAGTCTATCAAGATGTACAGACAATGTATAAAACAGAGAAAAAACAGAGAAAAGGAATGAAAGGAAGTAGGAAAGAAATTGAGAAAGCTGAAATAAGAAAGAAATAAAAGAAGTACTACCTGTCTCCTTAAGTGTTGCAGGGAGAATAAAAGTCGTTGCAAGGGAGGGGGAGAGAGAAGAGATGTGTAGGTGGCGTCATCTCGCGACATGGTCGATTAAGTATATGGTATTATGGGAGATAATAATAAGCAGATGTTGAAACGTTGCTGTCTCTGGCCAGACTGATGATCCAACATAATATTGGAAATGTGCATAAAAACACCAACATTAACCAAATAATAACCATAAACAAGAGCAATTAATTATTTAATATTTAAAAATAAAATAACCAAAAATCCTTCAGATTATTTTATAATAAATTGTAAATAGTTT
Organism: Nezara viridula; assembly: GCA_928085145.1. Taxonomy (NCBI): domain Eukaryota; kingdom Metazoa; phylum Arthropoda; class Insecta; order Hemiptera; family Pentatomidae; genus Nezara; species Nezara viridula. The sequence continues at coordinate 172,199,375 of OV725078.1, read as the reverse complement.
TAGAAAATATTAATAATTATTTATTAATTTACTCATGTAAGTTAATATCATGCAAAATAAATTTAGAACAATAATGCTTTGAGTAAAAAATCAACACTGGTTGGTACATTTCATGGATAAATTAATATCACTAGACAATATTGGGAGAATTTTGTTTGATGAGCAGATTACCAATACCATGTCTGGATGTATTTAAATTAGTTTTTTATCTAAATTTGTATCACAAAACATTTAATGAAAATATATCATCTTTGTGTGGGTGTGGATCAGTTTACTAACCTCATAAGTAATTTTAAAACAATGGTTCAAAAATCCTGGAGGAAACTTTTCATTTGGTTCTGTTGTGAGCCAAATTCGAAAATTTTTGTGTGGCTCAATTCCATGAAACTCTCTCTCAAAAACTGGCAGCCAGTATATTAGTAAATGAAGATTTTTTAACATTAGCCATTCACCATTCCTAGATGCTTCATTAAGTAATTTTAATATTAGTTCTTCACATCCAGGTCCAGCTGCAAGCTGAAATAAAATTTTCAAAATAAATTTCAAATTATTCTTGTTTATTTACAATATTATATTAGTTATCTAGGATTTATATAATATAAAATTAGAAACAACATTATTTTTTAATCAGTTTAAACAGTTTAATTTATTTAAATTGGTTCTTGCAGCTTTCAGTGCTCTTTTGCACCATATTAATCTTTTAAAGCTAATTAGTCTGTGGGCCAGACCCCCTTACCGTGCACCCCCCCCCCCCCACATCCCTATAAATTGCATATCGTTGTGTTCCTTGTGACAATTTATTAAAAAAAAGCCAATGTTCCCACAAAACAAAGTGAACGAACTGCCCCAAAATGGCGTCCAAACATGGCGGATTGACGACTTTGACTTTAGTTAGTTTGTTTGTTACTGAGAATCAGCATTTGGCTTAATTTCATTATAGTTGGTCTTTTATTAAAGCTGGATAGTCAGAGAATAATAAAACATGAAAAAATATTAAAAACTAATTGGCTTAGGCATTAAAAAAAATCGGTAAAGTCAATTTTTTTTACAAACAAATTTTCAAGTTGAAAATCAAGCGTCGTTTGTAGTTAAACGGTCAACAATAATGCAAAACGTGCTGAAATAAAACATCTGGAGAATACATTTCTCTTTCTAAAACACTGATTACTTTTTAAAATATTTGAAGTAGTTCCGTATAAAATGTACTTAAGCGGCAGAAAAGCGCTACTGGCGTGGGTGCCTACAGGCCTCTACCACACCACTCAGTACTCATAAATGGCTTAGTTATAGTGCTATAATAACGTTTTTGTTATATTTTATTGATTATATTAACGAACAAATATTAATACAATAATTTAATTGTAAAAAATTATTTTTTTTTAAATTTATTATTTTTGTTTTTATTTTTCATTATTATTTTTTTTTAATTTAACTTCATTTATTATATACGGAGATCGCTTAAGAAGGCCTCTATTATAAAAATTATAAAATTATAATAATAAAACTTAATTCAAAAATACTTTGCAGAATATCTTGATTTTTTTATTTAATATTTGCAATTTAACATTTTGTTTTATATATTTACTGATTCTTAGAGGTAATTTAAATTGTATATCCTTCCCCGGAAATGAGTCATATTAATATCTGTTTTATAAACTAAAATAATATATACCTAATCTGAACTGCTTTTAATGAATAGGTGATGGATTGTTTAGTAAAATTGTTATATCGCTATTAAAAAAACATTTGTATTTCCTTTATTTTATTCGAAAGTTGGACCATATCATAAAAAATAGGAACTTTTAATATTAAAGTGCATTATTCCCTCTGCACAAAAGAAATATGGAAAGAGCGAAGCTATAAGTTCTTCTAGGTAACTGGAACTGATTGTTAGTATTTGGTCTCAAAAAGAGGGAAAACGCGAAATTGAACGCAAAAATTGGAAAAAATAAATTAAGCGAACGACAAAGGAAGTGCAAAAATTTCGGAAAAGAAAACAAGGATCAGTATCCATTATATGGCTAAACTAATATATAGTAGACAGATGAACAGAATATTTCAAGTTGCTGCTAAAAGAGGGTAAAAATGCTTGATGGGTTTGGATGATGTTAAGCAGGTTTATTATGATGAAGAACACTTTATCAGCAAGAAAGATTTGCTCTACGCAATTGGCAAGCAGGTCTGGAGGAAGTAACCCGAAATGCTGTGCGTACAAAGGCTACAAATGTATTAGAGAATGATATGAAAGGACTGTAGTTTTGTCCCTTTACAGGAAATGAGATACTAGGAAATGTTATTCGAGATTCCTTACTGTTTATAGTACCAAAGAAAGTCTACTCAAGAATCGTATAAGCTAAAATTAGAAATAGTGTCGGTTGCCTGAGTGATATGGATTGAGAAACTCAAGTTGCACATTGGAGCATAAGTTGCAAATTGTGACTGTCTTCACTTTAAGGTAGGTTATAGAGAAGTCCACAGAGAAAGAAAAATGGTTCTCTATCTGCTTAGTGCCTCACACTTTGGATTGATAGAATATCTACTGGTCTTTCACAAAAGCTCGTTTTCCTTTCAGATTCATTCACAAATCTTTTGCAATTGCACTAAAGAGGAGCAGAGCTATTTCCTTTTATCAATAGACCTCTGTATAACCTGCTTCAAAGTGAAGATAGTCCCAATGTACAACTTCAATAGCAATCTAAAATAAAGTGGTTTACACCATTATCAACCTCGTTTACTTCCTCCAGATCTGCTTGCCAATTGCGTAGAGCAAATCTTTCTTGCTGATAAAGTGTTCTTCACCATAATAAACCTGCTTAACATCATCCAAACCCATCAAGCATTTTTACCCTCTTTTAGCAGCAACTTGAAATATTCTGTTCATCTGTCTACTATATATTAGTTTAGCCATATAATGGATACTGATCCTTGTTTTCTTTTCCTAATATTTTTAATAATAATAATAATATTTTTTCATGTTTTATTATTCTCTGATTATCCAGCTTTAATAAAAGACCAACTATAATGAAATTAAGCCAAATGCTGATTCTCAGTAAGAAAAAAACTAACTAAAGTCAAAGTCGTCAATCCGCCATGTTTGGACGCCATTTTGGGGCAGTTTGTTCACTTTGTTTTGTGGGAACATTGGCTTTTTTTTTAATAAATTGGCACAAGGAACACAACGATATGCAATTTATAGGGATGTGGGGGGGGGGTGCACGGTAAGGAGGTCTGGCCCACCTGTAAATTTCATCTAGCCCTGGAGCCAGGGCCAAAAAATGGACCTCATCGCAGGCGAAGGTTTGAATGTAAATTATGAAAACGTATAACATTTTAATTAAAATGAGCTTTGTCTGCCTTCCAAAGCCACTGCTTACAAAAATGGCGGCCATGCAAAGAGGACCAAATTTGGCGAAAATAGACCTCATGGTAGCCTACTACTTACTATTATCTTAGCTCCTTGTTTCATTTTATAAGGTTTCTGTAGATTCTGGGCTTGATATACCACTCATGTTATTAAGGGCGTGGGTGCATGTTGTGCTACAGGATAGGTATAAAAACGAATATTTTTTACAGAATGAGCAGATGTATGATAAAATATGCTTCAATTTGTCTGTACTGAATACCTCACCAGTATTCCACAACATTAATAAGAGTGTAATTCTGAAATTAAAAAAAAAAAAACCTGTACCACCATGAAGGGTCTTGGGTTCAGTACTATTTGGGGAAAGCACTGTTTCTTGGTCAACAGTTGTGCAAGGAGGTGATTTGACCAGGATCATGCTCAACTGCCAGGTTTTTCCTCTTAATTAATTATTTTAATTAAGGGTACCTACTTTATAGAGGCTGGGTGTGCCCTAGGAGAGTCTACCTACCCAGGGTCGCCCCACGGCCAATGAACCAGAATAAATAATGTTTCTGCCATTAGCCGGGGTTCGAACCTGTGACCTTTAAAATTAAAGCTGGTAGAATCTGTAAGATGATTGATTATATACCTTTTTTCGCTATCTAGCTTAGTTTCTGTGATACCCGTCTCTAACTATGGCTGATGCTGAAAAAAAAATTTTCCTCCTGTTTATTGCTGTTTTTTTTCGAGCTTTCACTTATATCAGGAAAACTACCCATAGTATCAACAAAGACATTCTACACAAAATTAAAGCTGGTAGAATTTGTATTATGATTGATTATCTACCTTTTTTTGATACCTAGCTTAGTTTCCTAAATACCCGTCCCCAACTACAGCTAATGTAGAAAAAAAATTTTTCCTCGTGTTTATTGCTGTTTTTTTCTACCCTTATAAGACAAAGGAACCAACACCTATCCAGAATAATATAAATTTAGTTTATGATATCGCATGTAAAATTGCTATAAATCATATATAGGAATGACATCGACTGATATAAAAACAAGAATTTATAATCACTAAAGTAGTCTTAAACCTCATTCAAAAACAGTTGTCACTTTTTCAAACAACGTTAAAACCATAGAGATGAAATAGATTTGGAAAATATTAAAATACTTCATAAATCAAACTACGGATCGAAGCTAAAAAAAATTAGAATCCATCTATATAGTAATAAACCAAAAAAAAATTCACCATCAATCATAATACTTACCCTTACTATATATTACAAATATACGTAAGTAAAAGTAAAAAGGTGCTAAATTCAAAACAGGAAGCATCTTACATTCCATAAAACTATTCAAATATAATAGCCATTCGTAAAATTTTAAATAATAGTGAATTAAATAACTTTAGTCGTCGCGCGGGCTCATTACCGCGTATGGGGAGCGTCTGATACACTTTGCTATCTCGAAAAACCTGATAATTAAAAGTACTACGTTTAAACATAAGGATATTGATAAATATACTTGGACATCCCCGGATTCGGAAACATGAAATCAAATCGATCATGTCTTGATACAACATAGCTGGCAAAGCAGTATAATTAATGTACGGTCTTATCGCGGAGCAGAATGTGGATCGGATCACGAAGTAGTAATCGCGAAACTTCGACAAAAACTTAATATAAAAAAGAGAAAAGAAAACCGTTTCGATTTTGAGAATTTTAATTTGGAAAAATTAAAAAATTGATCAATTAGAAACCAATTCGAGCTAGATGTTAAAAATAGGTTTGAAACTTTAGAGCTTTCTGACGAGGACCTCGAGGATATTGACAAGTTATGGGTAGAGATCAGGGATAATATTAAAGCGGTCGGTAACTCGTGTCTAGGAAAAAAAGGAAACTAAAAATAACAAACAGTGGTTTGATGAAGATTGCTTAAACATGTGCGAAAAAAGAAAATCCGCTAAATTAAAAGCTCTAAATAATCCTAGCGAAGACAATCTGGAATACTTCCGAACCTCAAAGAATGAAACGACAAAATTGCTCAAAAATAAAAAAAGGGAGTATCTTAAAAATAAAATAATTGAAATAGAAACTAATAGAATCGAAAATAACATAAGAGGCACGTACAAAGGTATAAACAGATCACGTGAATTTTTAGGGCCCGTCACGTCTGGCATTAGGGATGAAAATAACAATATTCTGACCGATCCGGTTGACATATTGAATAAGTTTAAGAACCACTTTAACAATATTTTAAATACTGGAAATTATGATCTGTGTTCTCCTACTGAGCACCAGAGTGCTGAACCGTTGATAGAAGAACCGATTAAAGAGGAAGTTGAAGTAGCTATCGGAGAATTAAAATCTTGTACAGCAGCGGGAACCGATAACATTCCTACTGAACTAACTGAGGCATGTGGGGAAGCTGGAATTTCTAAAATACATCGGTTGATTAAAAAGATCTGGGAGAATGAAAAATTACCTGAAGAATGGAAAGAATCTATTGTTATTCCGATTCACAAAAAGGGCCCGAGGACGGATTGTAATAACGGATTGGAATTTCACTCCTTCCGATATGTAATAAAATATTCACTTTAATCTTAACTAGTCGAATCACGGGATACGCCGAGGAATTTATCGGAGACTATCAATGCGGATTTAGACGGAATCGTTCGACTATTAATCAAATATTTTCTTTACGGCAAATATTAGAGAAAAAATAGAGTACAATAGTATTGTTCACCAGCTGTAAATCAATTTCAAAAAGGCATACGATTCCATTGACCGTCAGAAACTGTATAATATTCTAATCGAGCAGGGGATTCCAAAAAAAAAAAATAATAAGTCTAGTCAGGATGTGTTTGACGGAAAAACTCAATAAAGTTAAAATCGGTAATAATCTGTCCGAAAAGTTTGAGGTTCGTTAGGGTTTAAAACAGGGGGATTTCCTTTCGCCTCTCCAGTTCAATTTGGCATTAGAACATGTCAATAGGGAGGTCATGCGTACAGAAAAAGGGTTGGATCTGGGTGGGACAACACCCGTGCTGGACTATGCAGGTGATCTGGTACCGTTAAGTGAAGATGTGGAAACTATAAAACTAAATACGACAACGTTAATGAGTGCCAGTAAAGAACTAGGGCTCGAAATAAACACGGATAATATATATGGGTAGCTGCAAAAATGGCGACATTACTGGTGATATCGATATAGATGGTAATATGTTTGAACAGGTAGAGAAGTTTAGGTATCTAGGGTCTACGATAACTAGAAAAACGAAATTGAAAAAGAGATTAGGGTTAGACTGAAGGTGGGAAATGCTTGTTATTTTTCTGTGACAAAACTACTTAGCTCGCGCCTCTCGGATGAGCAACGTCTTTTGGTTTTTGAAAACAAAGTATTGCGTAGAATATTCGGAGCGAAGGACGATTTAACAGGAGAGTTCAGAGTTACACAACGCCGAATTGCGTGAACTGTATCCGGATAATATAAATGAGGAGATTTCATCCCGGCAAATCAAATAGGCTAGTAAAATTGATGGACTTAGTAATGAGAGAATTCCTAAAAGGTTAATATTTGCTGTACCGGATGGTAAACGTCCGAGGGGTAGGTAGGCCGAAGCGAAGGTGAGAAGATTGCATTAAAGCAGATCTGAAGGGACTAGGTTTGGACGGCAAATGGTGGAGGAAGGTGTGTAATAAGCGATTGGTGGTGTCGGCATCAAACCTCCGTGTTAGCTAAGCCTTTTATTATTAGTGTAACTTTAGTTGCCGAATATTTCCGATAGTATTGAGGGTGCTAACAGTAAATCCTCAGCACTCAGCAAGGTGGTGTCCGACAAAGACGAGTCTTATTTTCGGAGATACCAGTATATGGTGTGGGTCTTTACGTCCATAATAGTCTAAAATCCCGAACCCTAGATATCTCACCCCCTTCCAAACGCCCCCACATGGAATACCTTTTTTTTGAAATTTCCTTTAAAGCCCATCTTCTCCTATACGTTGTAGTATACCGCTCTCCTGTGGTACCTTTCGACCCATCCTTTTTATCAACCCTATACAAATTTATCCCATTTTACAGTAACATAATAGTTTCTGGTGACTTTAACGCCAATCTCCTTTCTGATTCCCACGATAAACACTACCTGGAAAACCTTTTATACTCCCTTAACCTCTTTATAGTACCATTTGCTCCTACTCATCACACTGGCTGGTCTGATACATGGCTGAACCTGTTTATTATCGATTCTGCGCAGAACCTTTTGTCCTCGTCCCAACAACCTGTTTCTTTCCTCTCTTTACATGACCTCATCCAACTATCATACAATATCCAGACCCCTGCGATCCTTCCTAAAACCATAACCTTCCGCATTATAAATTCCCTAACCCGTGAAAGAATCTTACCCGATAATGAAACCCTGAATTGGAATGATGTTTACACCAGCTCCTCAATTGATACCATGGTAGATATCCTGACTTCTAATCTCCTCCATATCCTCAATACCCATGCCCCACTTAAAACCTCTACATTCCGCCGCCAACCTGCTCCTTGGATGCGTCAAGAAATTCGAAACATGCAAAAGAGACGTGAGGCAGCCCGTAGACACTTTAGAAGAACCAGGCTTGCAGATGATTATGAAGCGTTCAGGGTAATCCGTAACTTGACGCAAACAACGATCAGGCAAGCGAAAACCAATTACTTTCATGAAGCCTTCTCCTCAGCTCCCGATTCTAAATCCAAATGGCATTTACTCCGAAAGCTATCTCTTTGCAAATCATCTTCTTCCATAGCTGTCCCAGTCTCTCCTGATGCCTTAAATTCCTACTTTTTATCCTCCTCCTCTAGTAATATTTCTCCCGCCTCTTCCTATATTCCTGTATAATTTGCATTTAATAGTGACAATTTTTATTTTTCTACATCACTCCTACGAACATTATTTCCTCCATAATGAAATCCCAATCCAATCTGTCAAACTGTTAAAATTATGCCTCCCTGAAATCCTTCCAGTTCTTCTATTCATTTATAACTTTTCCCTTCAAAATTCTGTTTTTCCTACATCTTGGAAAAAAACCTTAGTCCGTCCTATTAACAAAATCCCTAACCCCACCTCTCCTAAAGACTATCGTCCAATTTCAATCCTCTCAAATCTGTCAAAACCCCTCGAAAGAATAGTCCAATCCCAAATTTCCAATTTTCTCGAAGAGTTCAAACTTTTAGACCCTCTACAATCTGGCTTTTACCCAGGCTTCTCCACTCAATCAGCTTTAGTTAAAATCACAAATGACATACATACTGCAATTTACGAAAGAAAACTGACTGTATTAGTACTCCTGGACTTCTCCAAAGCATTGGACCATTCTATTCTCTTCACTAAATTAAAATCTCTATCCTTTTCCAATAGTTCTATTCAATGGTTCCAATCCTTTCTTTCTGACAGGACTCAAGCCGTTAGTATTCCGAATTAACCCTTGTCTTCTTTCCTCACTTTGTCTCATGGAGTAGCCCAGGGTTCAAGCATTTCTCCTATCCTTTTTAATTCTTACATCAATGACCTTTCTAGTTCAATCCACCATTGTTCATACCATCTATATGCTGATGACTCCCAAATTTATTTTTCCTTTCCGCCCACTGAGTTATTAGAAGCGTTTACAAATATTCAGAGAGACCTAGATAGGATAAGTGCCTGGGCAAGCTTGAATAAATTAAAGTTGAACGCAACGAAAACTCAGGCCATTCTTATAGGTTCTAACTCCCTCCTTAGATCCATTTCCATCCATCCTTCCTTGATTATTAATGACCAACCAATCTCCTTCACCTCCTCTGTAAAAAACTTAGGAATTACCATTGATCAAAACTTATCATGGAAACCCCATATTGCTCAAATCTCCAGACGGTCAATTGGTACTCTTAAATTATTTCATCGTTCTCGTCAGCATCTCCCACAACCTATCCGCAGGCTCCTCGTTTCCTCATTGATTTTCCCCTACTTTGACTATGGCTGTGTGGTATATGGTGGCCTCTCGTTGGTGCTTGAGGACAGACTGAAGAGAATCATGAACTGTATTTTAAGATTCGTCGTCGGCACTTCGAGATGGTCTCATGTGTCCCACCTATATGCCGAGTCAAAGTGGCTCTTCCCCTCTTCCCGCCTCCTTTACTTCCTTGGAAATTTCTTATACCAAACGATTAACTCCCAGCACCCTTCGTATATCTGTTGTCTCCTCCAACCTAAACCCTTAGTCCACTCAATAAAAACGAGATCCCGTGTTTCTGACCTCTATATTCCATTCCACAGGACAAAAACCTATGAATGTTCCTTCTTAGCCCGCTCCGTCTCCTACCAGAATTCTTTGCCACATAACATCCCTCATGTCTCTTCCCTGTCAACTTTCAAATACCTCCTTTTCCAATATCTCCTTACATCCCAAACAGAAGATTTACCACCATACATTTCATTTTATGAACTGAATTTGCGTGAAGTTAATGGTGGTGCCTGCTGTTTAAGTTTTAACATAAAACAGCAAGGATCTTTGTCACCTAGTTTGACAATTATTTTTACTTTTTTTTTTTTTCTCTTCTCCTCAGGTTGTGCTTTTTCTTTCGGGTATATATGTTTATATTTTATACTTTTTGTCTTTCTGTGTGCCAATATGAGAATGTACGTATAAATAGTTCCTTTCATTTATTTTTTTTTCCATTACACCACAAGTAATCCTAAGATTTTATTTTATCTTAGTGTCTGCATATCATTATATAAATCACTGTAGATATTATTACATTTTGTATTAAGTTAGTTTTCTATTAGATAGCCTATTGTTTATAAATTGTGTAGTTATGTATATATAAATATGTAATTTCTCTTCTTTTTTTTTTTTCATCACAATTAAGTAATTTTGAGAAGATTTTATGTTCAGGTTCATTTCATGTTACATACTTTTTAAATAATGTATATAATATTAAAATTTTTAGAAGATAGTTTTTGGCCAGATTTGTATTTTACTTTGTATTAACTCATCATTGTTATTCTAAAGGGACTCAGTCCCAGAATAAAGTTTAATTTTCTATTCTATTCTATTTAAACCCAAAAATCCTTTTAGAGATAATACGAGACGAAGAACAAGAATACTGTTGACTGTAGTAAACAACGTCTAATGCTGTTAGGATTAGTAGACGACTGCAAGCTCATTGCTCCCAGAACTCTATCAATATCACTGCACTTTCTTTACTCCGATTAGTGTGGAGATCCGACACTTAATAGCGTGATTATTAATAGTGTTTTTTAAAAAAGAGAAGAAAAAAAAACTGAACTGAAAATTAAATGAAAGTAAACTGAGTCTGTTATATGAACGAATTACACCGATGTACACACGAGGGCGTCTCAGGCCAGATATTTTAATGATGGCGGAATGAGTAGAGTATTCAGGTCTAAAACCGGATAATTGGGATTGTACTAATCATTCTAAAGGTCTGGAAAGGTTAGATAACAGAGAAATTGGGCGGAAATCGTTAAGGGTTTAGGGATTAGAGGTCTTATTCAGTGGACGATAAGAGCAGTTCTTCAGATACTAGGAAAAGTGGAACTTTACAGTGAAAAGTTATAGATAGGATGGGGAAAATTTAGGAGATAGGATGGAAATGAGAATTTAATTAATTTAACTGGGATATTATCTGGTCCTAAATCATTGGTTTGGGATTTATGAATGGATTTAAAGGAGGGAGAAATAGGAGGTGGAACTGGTGCTTGGAAAGAGGAATGGGAGGAACAGGAGATAGGGTGTTGAGTATGTCAGCTGAAATAAGGTAGACTAGGTCGGGGTGGATTTACCTAAGGAAAATTTACGGAGGATTGCCCAGTTGGCTTTAGAGTTTGGAGTTCTCGATAGGTATTGTTGAAAGTAATGGGATTTGACACGGCGTATTAAAGATTGAGTACTGTTTCAAAGGAGCTTGAAGTTGGTATAGTCTTTAAGAAGTTGAATCGTAAAACTTCCGTCTAACTTTATTTCACACAATCTTTCACCGCAGACGTCAGCCAATGTTGATATAGTAGTATGAAACACGAGAACCTCTCGGGGTTCCATAGGCAATTCTTACTTAACCATCCATAATTATTTCAGTCTTTCTCCGAGTTCTGCCAAGAGGCCACCAAACACCATACTGCTGTTGTCAAGTTGAGGTCGTGATGTCCGAGTGTGTTGGATCGTTGCCCGTTTTAGCATCCTCGTGCCTAGCGACACCGGTTCAAATCTGACCTGGGAGTGGTTGACTTTTATTTCGTGGCGGACCAACAGAATGAAACTCGACCCTCCCAATCTGGTTAGAATAGATCTGGTTGTATCTCTAGAGCAACCCCCTCTCCTGTATGACAGAAATGGTGGGTAGGGGGTTATCCAATAAAAAATAAATAAAGCTGTTGTCAAGGTATGGAAAGATGAGGAAGAATAATAGGAATCTACACCTGGGCATGAATAGGATATGGCAGAAGCGATTGAATAGTTTCAGAGAACAAATTGACCATTGGGAGATGTGGAAATAATGGTGATTCCAGGAGTGGGTTTGATTATCAAAATGTTCAAGTTTTTACCTGAGGAGATGAAGGTGATAAGGTGGTAATTAAGGTGCAGCATAGGAATGTTGGAATCGAATCTGAGAAGGGGTTTGAAAACAGTGACAATGGATTTTAGGTTGGGTTTAAGTAGCGTTTAACCTTAATCCATTTATTTTTGCCCAGGCATTGATCCAATTTAGGTCTTCTTGAATTTTGGCAAACACATTACATAACTCAGAAGGAGGATGGATGATTAGGATGGATTGTGAGGAGTAACCTGGTTGAAAACCAGATTTGTAAGGGTTAAGTAGATCAGGCTGTTCGAGGAAGTTGAAAACTCGAGATTGCACTATTCTTCCCAGGGCTTTTGAAAGGTTAGAAAGGGTTGAGATCACTCGGGAATCTTCGGGGGAAGAAGGGTTAGAATTTTTATGTAAATGACGAACAGTGCCTTTTTTTCCAAAGGGTAGGAAATTCAGATTTCTAAAGAGAGAAATTATAGATGAAAATAATTTCAGCTAGGCACAATTTGATTAATTTGGCGAAAATGCGCTCTGGACCTAAGTTTAATATAGAAATTAATTAATTATAATAAATTCCTTCGGCGTAGGGAGGCGGCGGCCCAATCGCCTGGCCTAGTCCGCAATCAGCCACAGGTCCTCCAAGTTGGGGGAACTGGAAACTCGCATGCACACAGTACCATAATACAGTAAACTACAATCACCCCTACACTATACAGACAAAAGACATTAACAGTACACACCATTAGGTCACCTCCCCTAGGAAGCCACATCGGATGGGGGTGCAGGCACTAAGGTGGCAGCCCCAGCAGCAGACTAGGGCACGCATTGAAGATATCCCCGCTACCCGAAACTGAATTATCTCGAAACCCCACACGAAAGCTATGGATATAAACAGATTATAAGATAATAGACCCGGCATTTCTAAAAAGATTTTCAATCTCAGATATTGGAATGTACGTTCATTATAATCAGATAGGCAAATATAAACTTGACCATCCAAAAAGTGCGCTGTACAGGAAGTGGAATCTTAGAAAAGAAAAAGCATTTCATATATTATAGTTGCAATGATAGGCTTCATGAGTTTGGTACTGGGTTCGTGGTGAGAGGCGCCTGTAGGCGACTTGTGAATATGTCTCATCCGTATCCGTGGAAAATTCTATAACTATAGCATTCATAGTGTTCATGCTCCCACGGAAGTAACTAGCGAAGATTAAAAGGACCTGTTTTATGATCTCCTTGAAAGGACCTTTGACTCATGCCCTGGAAATTATATGAAGATAGTTCCAGGAAATTTCAACGCGAAGGACAGGAAATAATAAATCTATACTCCAACAGAAGGAAAACATAGTCTTCATGAGGCCAGTAATGATAATGGAGCTCGACTGGCAAACTTTGCGGTATACAGAGATCTTGTTGTGGGTGGCACTCTATTCCCTCACGGGGATATACATAAAGGTACATGGATCACACTTGACAGATCGGTTGTTAATCAAATCGATGTCTTGTTGGTAAGGAGGCAACATAAATCCAATCGCTCGATACAAGGACATTCCGAGGAGCTAATGTCGACTCTGACCTCTCAATAGCACACCTTACAGCCAGAATCTCTATGTCCAGACTGGGCTTTAGCAGTAGAAAGAATAAACGGCTCAACTTGCTGAAGCTACAAGACCCGATGGCATTAAACCAGTATACAGTCGAGCTTGACAAGTTATTACAATCAACGCACCATGAACTATGAGTGATAGGTCTGCTTCAAAGCCTTAGTTAGCTTTAATTTGCGCTACAGTCCTTAATGGACCTGGGCGTCAAAAACAAGCTTCCGCCAGGCTTCCCTATCGGCAGCCATTCTTCTCCAAGTTCTGATACCCATGTGGCTGAGGTCCTCCATGTCGTTGATCCACCGCAGCCGGGGTCTTTCCCTAAGACGTGCCTTCTGGGCGGTTATAGAAAAGTTTCTTAGGCAACCTATTCTCCTCCATTCTCTCTACATGGCCCAGCCATCTGACCCGGCTCCAATTGACAGTGGCGACAATATCATGATTTTTATACAGCTCATAGAGCTCGTCATTTTTCCGTATTCCCCACTAGTCATTTGTTTTCTTCGGACTGTTATCAGCAACCTCTCACTTTTCTGTGTCAGAACCAATGTTTCACACCCGTAGGTAACGACTGGCCTTATAATATTTTTATGAATTATTACTTTTGTATTCCAGGTCAGTTACTTGGATTTAAGTATTTTTTCCAGAGCAAAAAAAAAAAGAAAGAAACACTTATTGTCAGTTGTAATTCTGGCCTTTATTTCGGCCTGCATTTTGTTCTAGTCAGTGACTATCACTCCGAGGTATTTGAACTCTGTTCCCATTGGAAAAAAGTTCTGATTAATTTGAACACATTCATGCATAGCTACATTATTTCTTGAGGATTTCATGTAGACTTTTCCCTTCGTTTATCCTTAGGCCCAAGTTGCATTGCTGTCGCATCAAATTCTTCGATAGATCCCGCAAGGGCCGACAATGTGTGAGCGAAGATAAGAATATCGTCCGCATATGTAAGACATTGAGTAAGTCGATTGAATATTGTCCCTCCAGGATTGGTTCTTATTGCTCAAACAGTCGGCTCCAGGGTTAGATTAAAGAGGACTGGTCTTCCTGCTTCAAGCCCTGTTTTATCTCAAAGCTGTTTGAGAGGACTTTTTGAATCTTGGCCTTACATTTGGTATCTCTTAACGTCATCTCTGTCAAGACAATCAATTTTTCAGGAATTTCCAGCATCCTCATAGCTTTCTGTAATTCCTTTCTGTCTATAGAATCATACGCCTGCTTGAAATCTGTAAAGACATAGTGCAGATCCACGTTATGCTCATATGTTTTCTCCAGCATTTGTCTTACAGCAAAGATGTGATCCACTGTTCTACTAGTTTTCCTGAAACCACATTGATAGTCTCTGCAAATTCTTTCTCCCCATGACGCTAGTCTCTTAATTATAGCAATGGAAAGGACTTTATATACAGTTGGCGGTAGTGCTATTCCTCTGTAGTTATCGCAGTTCAACTTGTCCCCCTTTTTAAAAATAGGACATAGAACTGCAGTGTTCCATTCTTCAGGTATGGTTTTCTGCACCCAAATTACATATATGAGGTCTTAGAGCTGGTTAGTTAATTCTTCTCCTCCATTCTTTAGTAGGTCTGATGGTATTTCATCCACACCTGGTTATTTGTTGTTCTTCAAAGACATAATTATTTCCTCTATTGCTTCTTTTTCCGCCGGTATTTCCTCCTCCTCACATTTGTTTTCTGAATTTCTATGTGTTTTTTCTTCATTACTCAGTTCTATGTTTCCTTGATTTAATAATTCGGATAAGTATTCCGTCCATCTATTTAATATGTCTTTTCTCGATCCCAGTAAGTTTCCTCTTTTATCTTTACTCCAGTCTAGATGCGGTTTGAATGAGCTTGCATTTCTTACTCCTTTGTAAAATTTCCTAGTTTCTTTTGCTGCATACTGCTCTTGCGTATATTTTATGACTTTGCTTTCCAAAGCCCTCTTTTTCTTTCGACAAATTTCTTTGACGCTTTTTCTTTGTATTATATAATTTTCCTTTGTCGCTCTAGTTGTCCTCTTCAAATATTTGCCTCTCTCGTCATTTCTCTCTCCAATTGCTTGTATACATTCTTCATCAAACCATTCGTTTCTTTCTTTCCTCTGTTTATGTCCTAGCATTCCACAGAAACCTCATTCAAATCCATCCTTATTCTTCAACTATATGCTCTTCTACATTGCTTTCATTTAATCTTTGAGTGGCCTTTCTTTCAAACGCGTCTTTCATTCTGTTGTTTTTTAGGCCATCCACATTCAACACTCTCCTAGTCTCTCCTCTATTTTTGTACTCGTTAGATATCCTCTGTTTGTATTTAGTTCCTACCAAGAAATGATCCGTGTTACAGTCTAAAACTACGGACGTCTAATATATGTGATTTGTGCCTTTCATCGATTTGATTTCTAATGTTCCCATCTGGCGACATCCAAGTTTCTTTGTGGATTCATTTATGTGGAAAACATGTACTACTTATTCTAAGTCCCCTAGCTGTTGCAAAATCAATCGGTCTGATTTTCGCTTGTTATTTCATGCTTGCTATATTTTACAATAGTAGGAATAAAAGCATCTTTCCAATTTTGGCATTGAAATCACCCAGTAAAATTTTTGCATCATATGTTCCTTCTAGTGCTCCATAAAACAAAACTTTTTCTTCTTCATCTTTATCTCCTGTGGGAGCATGTACGCTGATCAGGGATATATTGTTGAATTTTCCTCTTGTCCTAATGCAACATATTCGTTCATTTATGTTCTTAATATTCATTAGGGCATACTTAATTGAGTTTTTGATAATGAAACCCGTCCCCAGCAAGTTATTTCTCCCTGTGGTACCGCTATGAATCACTGTGTATTCCTTCAGGTTGAGTATTTCTGTTGCTTTCCATCTAATCTCCTGTAAAGCCACGATATCCATCTTATCTTATATTTTATCCGTGGATAAACATATACTGTCTCTTATTGATGCACTTGATGAACCAGGCGACACCCCATTGTAAGTAGGTGGCTGTAGGGAGAGGGGGCAATACCTACAGTCTATTTACCCTCTAATCGTGGGTATAAGATGAGCAACGATACAATAGCTAAACAAAAAAACTTACAAACTAGGCAGACTTTTTCTTCTGAGGAAGATTCTTCTTCCATGGAACTTAAACACCTTGACCTTTCAGGAGCCTCTCTAGACATTATCCTCGATGGGAGACACCTTTAGGTATTTCACGGCTGAAGTCGAGGGACTTCAAGATTGTTATGAAGGTAAGGAGATTAGGAGGACGACCACAGCCGTGGCTGGAGCTGTTGCCTTACCTCCACAAAACCTTCAACAAACAGGCCTATCAGCCAGGCCTGTTTGTTCAGATGGCAGGCGGACTGGCTACGAAAGAGGCAGTCCTTGCCACACTGAAATCATCGAAAACAATGAGAAGGCGGAAAGGAAGAATAGAGTTGTTGCCGAAATCATTCTAAAAACCCATCCAGAATCGGGACATACAATAGGGCACTCGGCTAAGGATGCAAGGATCATTCCAGATCTTGCAAACAAGGCCGAGGAGTCCAATGTGTTGGTCTCTGATTTAAGCATACAAGAGAAAATCAAGGAACCTAGTGGTGGACAGGAAGCTAGGAGTGCAAGGCCTAATTGCCCGCTGCAAAGGCTGCAAGGTTTCTGCACCCACTGCTGGATCGCATGATCAGCAGAGATTGGCATATTTATATTCAATAAATATAAATACGAATACGATTTATATTTATGGTACTTATGAATGTAAATATAAATATATTTATATTCATAAAAAGAAATATGAATACAGACGATAGATACTCATGGCTGTAAATATAAATACGGCCCGTATTCACAATTGTAAAAGTAAATACAGCAGTATTGATGTTTATCAAAATGAATACGCTTAAATTTACAGAAGTGAACAGAAATATTTCCACACAACCTTCTTAATGAATATTCTTATTTATTAAAAAAAATATATATTTACTATCTATATGTATAATTTTATTTTTGTAAATAATATTATATTCTTCGTTTTACAATATTTTATGTTACAATGTATTATGTTATGTTAATTATCACTCATAATGTTTGTATGAAATAGAAATTCCCGAGCCTTTATATTTACACTTGTAAAAGTGAATACGACAGTATTCATGTTTATTAAAATGAATACACTTAAATTTACAGAAGTAAATGCAAATATTTTCACACAAACTTATTAATGAATACTCTTATTTATTAAAAATATATATATTTATTAAATTATGTATTAAAAAAATATATTTACTATATATACCATATACAATCAAAATTATATTTTATTACAAAAATATATATACCATTCCATTTTTATATATAGTATTATATTCTTCGTTTTAGAATATGTTATCTTAATTATCATTCGTAATGTTTATACGTAATATAAATTCCCAAGCCTTTTTTTTTTTTTTGTTGCATCCACTGCCCCATTAAATTGGAAAATAAATTAAAATTAATATAAATTGTTGTAAAACAAATTGTTAATTAAAAAATATTAACTTTTAATGAATTGTTATCTTTTTCAAAATTTTTAGCTGTCTGTAAAAAACAGTTGAGCGCAGAAACAGCGTAAGTCCGAATTAAATTTTAAATTTTCCTGAGCCTAATTTATGTCGAAATCAGATAATTTTTGCATGACAGCAACATAAATTCATGTTATGACAGAGGAAAAAAAAAGTTCAAATATCTGAAAATTTAGCAGAGTTATGAGTTATTTCACGTTTTTTCTCTCTCCTGAACAATTTGAAATTTGTGACTGAAGTGGTTTTTGCACTCATCGATTCAATTGTGCATAATATATTATAATATATATTCCTCTTCAAAGCTAGAACAACAAATAGCTCAATTGGTACACAATTATGCCTCCATATGTTTTTAGTAAAAATTTTAACCTATTTTAAAAATAGAGCTTCGATACCTCTGGCCAGGGACACACCAACAGTCTTAGCACCGTCCACCAGCACATATATTAAGCTACTGGATCGCTAAGCGTCTGCCCACGCTGGTCCTGAGCCCGAAGACAAATTATTAGATAATAAACAATGAAAATTGCATCTATTTTATATAAAGCAACTAGATTTACTCGGCCACGCACTGCTGTGGCTTAGCCTGGCAAAATGAAAAAGAAAGAAAATAGAAAGCATATATGAGTAGATTAGTAGCAAAGGACATCTGTCATTTTTAAAAAGTTAGGAAACAAATTTTTCTGTAAAATGGCTTCAATTTAAACTAATTCTAATGATTTTTTTTTAACATTTTCAAATCAAACATTCATAATCATCTGAGTGAATACGCCATCATTCATAATCATCAGAAGCAGTCTGAGTTGAACTTATAAAACTAAATTAAAAAATTAATAAAAAAAAGTATAATAGTATTGACCTACATAAGGAGAATCATATAACTTCTTCAAATGATAATTTCAATTACTGTAGTAATTATAAAATTTTCGATTAATCAATAAAAAAAAAAAAAAGCTTGCCTACCTTCGGTAGTGAGGAAACAAAAGGAAACGGCCTTTTTACAACGAACCGTCCAATTTCAATGATTTTTTTTTATTTTGTCACCGATTCAGGATTCTTTCAAATAAATATGGGTATTATCCATCAAAAATTGTGGACTTTTTAGTTATCGGCAAATAGAATATTGAATTCATCGTAACATTTTTCAGCTTGTTTTTGGGAAAGTATGTTATACACATAAATTAAAAGGGTTTCAAGGATAAGACTTTAGCCAAGTTTCGCTAAAATCGGTAAAGCCGTTTTGGCGCTTCAGTTTATAGCGATACATTTTTTTGTGGCTTTGAACAGAAAAACATTTTTATTTTTTTTATATTATCGTAAAAAAAAAAATATATCGTAAGACAGAAGTACTATGCCAGAAACCTTCCCAGGAGTATACGAAACAACTTCCCAAAGTTTCATGGCAATCGGATGAATGGTTTAGTAATGCACAAAGGACAAACAGACGGACAGACAGACATACATTCATTTTTATATGTATAGATTGAAAAATGCATCTATAATCAATATAACATCATCAAGAAAATATATCTATGAACAACAAAAACAGCTTCTATAACATCTCTTGGTTATAAATTAACTTATCCAAACCAATTAACATTAAATACATACTTATAAACATATACCCACACATACACACACACACACACACACACACACACACACACACACACACACACACACACACACACACACACACACACACACACACACACACACACACACACACACACACACACACACACACATATATAAATAATGGGGCTGGGGTAGCAGTATGGGCTAAGGCGCTTGCAATAGGTAATCAAAGTTAAGCAACGTCGAGCGTGGTTAGTACTTGGATGGTGACCGCCGATTGGGTGACCGTCCACCAGGAAAAGCCATGCTGCCCGAGTCTCTCCCCCCCCCCGGTATGTGAGGCCCGTCAGCCTACTGGAGGCAACTCACACCGACCGGGCATAGGACTGATGACCCTACCCCGTGTACTTAAATCAGGAATCGAGATGTGGTTTACCAGGATGTTAATAGCCCCCCTGAGGTTCGGTCCATGGATGGTCTGTTTCAGGGAAAGAAATATAGGTCCTCGTGCGCCTGCTGACTCCGAGCAGCCATAATCTATGGATCTAGACCGATTTGTCACTGTCCTTGAACCCGAGAGAGTCGGTGGGAAGGACACTGCCAGATTGGTCCCAAAAGGATCGGCTATGGAGCTACAGTTGGCCTGCTGCTGCACCATGGTTCGTAGCAACGTGAGGTTGGGTGACTCCCTCAAGGCTTTCTGAGCTCCCGCATGTATCACACATCTGTAAGGAGATCACAACTCGCGGCCAAAGATCTTCATGGTTTGTAGTGCCAACCAAAAAAAAAAAAATATATATATATCTTGGAACTAACTTTAAAATTGTTAATAATATAAATGCAGTTGATTATAGAGATGATGCACATTCGGAGGACCAAAAACGCAATAAATACTCGGAATGATTTGGCTAAATTGAATTGTGCTTATAGCAACATTTTAAAATTTGCATAATTTAGATTAGGGATTTCAATTTATTTTTAAGGCTGGTTATCTGTTGATGTTGTGTTTGTATGGTGAAGGGGAAAATACAATTATAGAATGGGAACTATAGTTGAGTTGTTTAAATAGTTTTTAATATTGTTTAATGATTTTATAATGTTGACATTTTATTTTATAAGATGACTAATGTACATATATTTTAAGTAGATGATATTTATTTATGTTTTTAGTCATTTTAAACAGTTGATGATAGAGATGATGCACATTCGGAGGACCAAAAACGTAATAAATACTCGGAATGATTTGGCTAAATTGAATTGTGCTTATAGCAACATTTTAAAATTTGCATAATTTAGATGAGGGATTTCAATTTATTTTTAAGGCTGGTTATCTGTTGATGTTGTGTTTGTATGGTGAAGGGGAAAATACAATTATAGAATGGGAACTATAGTTGAGTAGTTTAAATAGTTTTTAATATTGTTTGATGTTTTATAATGTTGACATTTTATTTTATAAGATGACTAATGTACATATATTTTAAGTAGATGATATTTATTTATGTTTTTAGTCATTTTAAACAGTAGATTATAGAGATGATGCACATTCGGAGGACCAAAAACGTAATAAATACTCGGAATGATTTGGCTAAATTGAATTGTGCTTATAGCAACATTTTAAAATTTGAATAATTTAGATGAGGGTTTTCAATTTATTTTTAAGGCTGGTTATCTGTTGATGTTGTGTTTGTATGGTAAAGGGGAAAATACAATTATAGAATGGGAACTATAGTTGAGTTGTTTAAATAGTTTTTAATATTGTTTGATGATTTTATAATGTTGAGATTTTATTTTATAAGATGACTAATGTACATATATTTTAAGTAGATGATATTTACTTATGTTTTTAGTCATTTTAAACAGTTGATTATAGAGATGATGCACATACGGAGGACCAAAAACGTAATAAATACTCGGAATGATTTGGCTAAATTGAATTGTGCTTATAGCAACATTTTAAAATTTGCATAATTTAGATGAGGGATTTCAATTTATTTTTAAGGCTGGTTATCTGTTGATGTTGTGTTTGTATGGTAAAGGGGAAAATACAATTATAGAATGGGAACTATAGTTGAGTTGTTTAAATAGTTTTTAATATTGTTTGATGATTTTATAATGTTGAGATTTTATTTTATAAGATGACTAATGTACATATATTTTAAGTAGATGATATTTATTTATGTTTTTAGTCATTTTAAACAGTTGATTATAGAGATGATGCACATTCGGAGGACCAAAAACGTAATACATACTCGGAATGATTTGGCTAAATTGAATTGTGCTTATAGCAACATTTTAAAATTTGTATAATTTAGATGAGGGATTTCAATTTATTTTTAGGGCTGGTTATCTGTTGATGTTGTGTTTGTATGGTAAAGGGGAAAATACAATTATAGAATGGGAACTATAGTTGAGTTGTTTAAATAGTTTTTAATATTGTTTGATGATTTTATAATGTTGAGATTTTATTTTATATGATGACTAATGTACATATATTTTAAGTAGATGATATTTATTTATGTTTTTAGTCATTTTAAACAGTTGATGATAGAGATGATGCACATTCGGAAGACCAAAAACGTAATAAATACTCGGAATGATTTGGCTAAATTGAATTGTGCTTATAGCAACATTTTAAAATTTGCATAATTTAGATGAGGGATTTCAATTTATTTTTAAGGTTGGTTATCTGTTGATGTTGTGTTAGTATGGTGAAGGGGAAAATACAATTATAGAATGGGAACTATAGTTGAGTAGTTTAAATAGTTTTTAATATTGTTTGATGATTTTATAATGTTGACATTTTATTTTATAAGATGACTAATGTACATATATTTTAAGTAGATGATATTTATTTATGTTTTTAGTCATTTTAAACAGTTGATGATAGAGATGATGCACATTCGGATGACCAAAAACGTAATAAATACTCGGAATGATTTGGCTAAATTGAATTGTGCTTATAGCAACATTTTAAAATTTGCATAATTTAGATGAGGGATTTCAATTTATTTTTAAGGCTGGTTATCTGTTGATGTTGTGTTTGTATGGTAAAGGGGAAAATACAATTATAGAATGGGAACTATAGTTGAGTTGTTTAAATAGTTTTTAATATTGTTTGATGATTTTATAATGTTAACATTTTATTTTATAAGATGACTAATGTACATATATTTTAAGTAGATGATATTTATTTATGTTTTTAGTCATTTTAAACAGTTGATGATAGAGATGATGCACATTCGGATGACCAAAAACGTAATAAATACTCGGAATGATTTGGCTAAATTGAATTGTGCTTATAGCAAGCAACATTTTAAAATTTGCATAATTTAGATGAGGGATTTCAATTTATTTTTAAGGCTGGTTATCTGTTGATGTTGTGTTTGTATGGTAAAGGGGAAAATACAATTATAGAATGGGAACTATAGTTGAGTTGTTTAAATAGTTTTTAATATTGTTTGATGATTTTATAATGTTAACATTTTATTTTATAAGATGACTAAATGTTTTCCCAGTATTGCCGTCAACACCGCAAATCGTCCAACAACGGCCATCGACCACTGTATCCACGGACCTTCCTCAACAAAAATCCACCAAGCAACACTCCCAAACCACTATCATCAAGCAGCAACCTCGGCGTCAGGCGCCTCAGACCTTCAAATCCAAACCTAAAATCACTAATCCTCAGCATCAACCTCCACGTCAACAAATCCCCCCTCATTATCTTCCCCTAACGGTCAAACTTCCGCCGGAGCATCCGCATCCAGCACAATCCCATCCAAATCTTCAGATGAACCCACCATCATATGTACCTCAGAAATTTCAACCAACTCCTCGTACCCAACAACGGACCCAACCCCCTACCAATAACCCTAATCGCACAAATCACCAACCACAACCTCCTCCTGATCCGAATCCACAGATCCTTCAAAGCCAAACGTCATCCGACATCAATTCTATCCTATCAGCATTCCTGATAGATCTTCAACAGACTATCAAACCACTCATAACCCTTCTAACCAGATTCCTTTCCGAAATCCCATTCAATTTTCCTCGATGAACAAAAAGCCCCTAGCTATTCTCTTATGGAACGCTAATGGACTACAAAACCACCGTGACGAACTAGACATATTTCTTCATGACAATTACATTGACATTGCCCTCCTGACGGAAACTCATTTCTCACAACGATCAAACTTTTACATAACTGACTACATCACTTACAGATCAGACCATCCAGATAACACTTCCCATGCAGGCTCTTGCATCCTTATCCATAAATCCTTATCTCATTCCCTAATCCCTTCCACCCCAACTGACGCCATTCAATCAACCTCGGTAATCCTATCAACTCGCCCTTTCCATCTTACATTATCAGCTGTATACTGTCCTCCTGGAAATTCCCTTTCTCATGGCCTTCTTGATTCCTTATTCCAATCACTCGGATCACGCTTTATTGCTGGAGGAGACTACAATGCTAAACACCAACGATGGGGTTGTCGAACATCCAATTCCCGTGGTAATATCCTATCTCATGTCTCATCTTCTAATAGTTATTCTATCCTCTCGCCCATGAATCCAACATATTGGCCAACATCCCTTAAAAAACGTCCTGATATCCTAGATATATTTATCACTTCTCAGATTTCCTCTTCCCTGACCACAATAAAATCCCTGGATGACCTTTCATCAGATCATAGTCCAGTTCTGCTATTATTACATTCAAATCTCGTTCCTAAACCCTCACATCCGAAATTGATTACAGGACGAGTAGACTGGGACAAGTTTCGTCACGATTTGGAAAATACAAGACAAGACATTGACAAGACAAAACAAGACATTGACAAATCCATAGAAAAACTCACTACATCAATAGCTATTAGTATAAATGATAACACTTCCATCAATAAAAGCAATAACTCACGATATAGTAACTTGCCATTAAATATTCGAATCTTATTAAGAGAAAAACGCAGAGCAAGATCGAAATGGCATAGGACTAGATATCCTTCAGATAAAACTTGGTACTTTTAGTCTAGCAGGCCGGA
Source organism: Nezara viridula (assembly GCA_928085145.1). Taxonomy (NCBI): domain Eukaryota; kingdom Metazoa; phylum Arthropoda; class Insecta; order Hemiptera; family Pentatomidae; genus Nezara; species Nezara viridula. The sequence goes on along the minus strand of OV725078.1, from coordinate 172,174,674 downwards.
CTGAAACCTCACCTCTTATCTATCTTATCAAACGTCACGTCACATAACCTCCCTCTTCTTATCCCCTTTCAGTTATTGCATTGTTTAGTTTTCAGTTATTCCCTTATTACGTTCACTTATTAAATTGTTTACTTTTGGTCCGTTTGTGTTTATTTTTCATTATTTTTAGTTTTTGGCCCGTTTGTGTTTATTTTACTTTTTTTTTAGTTTGTGGCTCCTTTGTGTTTCTTTTCGTCATATTATGGATCTTCTTAGAATATGGAATTTGACGCCTTCAGAAGAACAGGCACTTCAATATTTTTAAAATGTTGGGGTACTTGCCGACTTGAATCGACGTGTGATCGAGGTCATCGAATGAAGTCAACCAGGAAGGCCAAATGGAGATGCTTTCGTAGGACTTATGACACAAAACTTTCAATAAGGAAAGGAACATGGTTGGAGGGCTCGAGGATTTCGTTTTTAACAGCTTTAAAATTGATTTATGGATGGTCCCATAGCTTGACAACGATGAAGTGGGCCAAAGAGCAGCTGAAACTATTCAACAGAGCTATGGTAACGTGGAACAAATGTCTAAGAGAGGTTTGTGCCCATGACATGTTATACAGGCCAAGAAAAAAAATTGGAGGACCTGGCAAAGTGGTTGAAGTAAAAGAAAGTCTTTTTTCTAAACGAAAAAATCATGTGGGGAGAGTTTTATCTCAGCAGTGGATGTTTGGTGGAGTTTGTCGAGAAACAGATGAATGTTTTATCTTTTTATAAAACCGATTTCGTTTTATATTTTTTCTTTTCTATGTAAATATGTTCTTTTAAATGTGTTTTTTATTATTTCATTTTGATGTTTTATATGTACATATCTTCTTAAAGTGTTTTTTTTATTATTTCATTAATACATGTGTCGTCAAATAAAAGTATTTTTTTTGTTATTAAATTTGTTTTTGTATCTGTTTACACTTTCAATAATACGAATTTAATACAATAATACGAAGATATGAAGTAAAAAAAGGCTTATCAGTGCTTTATGGGAGTTATCAGTGTTCAGGTTATAAACATTGGCAGATAGCAGTCAGTAGCGGCCCCTTAGACGAAAAGTACCTAAAACTTACTATAACGAATTGACTAACAAACTAAAAATAGAAATTAGAAAATTCAAAACACAAAAATTACTTAACCTAACTGATAATCTTACAACTACTGACAAATCTCTATGGACGACCACAAAAAAGATACTAAAGTTTAAAGACTTTAACCATCCACTATTAACTGAATCCCAAACCTGGTCCAAATCCGATGAAGAAAAATCTCAATTATTCGGTCAATACCTCTTCCAAACCTTTAATCCACATCAAATTGAATGTATTGAAGCAGAACTGGATATTCCACTCCAAATGACTCTTCCACCTAAAGCATTTCATCCTTCAGAAATATCTAATATCATCAACAAATTACCTTCCCGAAAAGCTCCTGGACACGACCTTATCACTTCCCAGATCCTAAAACTT